>CAWUFW010014563.1:0-407571 GCA_963921515.1 Calotriton arnoldi
AAAGCATACCAAATTCTTCATGGCAATTGCACCTAATGTTATGTCTGGGTGCGCGAGACTGGCCATATCAGGAAGAACCAAAATACATTGTTATGCGACCTTGTACATGTTTGTGCAGACTGAGCCCAAAAAGGTGAACAACAGAAAATGCAGACAGTGCAAAAGAACTTGGCACGAGCAAAGGGCGAGGAAGGCCCGGCTCAGTGTAACGTGCGCAAAGAAAAGCAGCATGGCAGCCAGGCCTAGGCCAACATAACAAGGCAGGTAACAATCCACAAGACAGTGTGGAGGCAATAGGCCCAGCCTAAAAACACCTCCCTGCTGGCACTGTGTCCTACTCCCAGACTTGGTGTGTGATAGATATTCTTTGTGTGTCAAAGGAGATGCAGTACAAAGTCATGAAACTAACCGCTTGGACCGATAGCCACATTTGGAAATTTGTTCATCATTGACATAGCGTCATGCCCCTAGTCCAAAGGGGGGAATCTAGCAGCAACAAATTGCTGGCTTCCTTCACTGGTTTCGGTCCATATGCTCTGCACCAGCATAGCTGTGACGCTATATTTAACACTATGCATGCCTAGGTTGCAGAGCTGCCTTTGTACTGACTGAATGCCAACCAAGAGCAACAGACCTGTTGCTAAATGCAGCCCGCAGGGATCGGCCCCAGGGCCCAAGCTGACCATGTGAATCCAGTTGCACCCCCGCTTCTATTTGCCTCTCGCTGCGTAGACAGCAAGGACTACGGCCGCAGCCAATGTGAATGATCCCCTATCCTACGCCTTGTTTCTACACTTGTGACCACCAGTTGCGTGACCCAGGGACACACCCCTTACCTGTCACCCTGCTTGTAAACCTTCTTTCCTAGTGATAACCACATGCATTTGAGCTATGTCCCACAACATTTCATCGCATGTTCTGCTACCCAGAGCAGAGTTGTGACCCCCGTTGGCAACGTCTTAGTCTCCTCAGGTGAACCCCTGTTCCCTTTTCTGGCTGTAGTTCGGTGGGTAGTGGTGCCCACCACTTGTAGGCGTTACTAGAGGCATGTCTAGTTAGGTGAAACGTTCCCTGGGATATGCTGGGTTCTTGTCGATCGGTCCCCAGGCACCGGGCCAACAGCGCATCCCGTGCGCGGCCCTTCTCCTTCAGAAACTGCTCGCCCAGCGCCTAATATAACTTGAGACCAATTCATGGCCCGCAATTAATCCGTACGTGACCCATCCCCCTGAACCATGCGCAGGGAAACAGCGCATGCTGGGCGCGGGCCACCTGAATCGGAAAGTGTTCGCCCTCGTTGTGAGTAAAAGGTTCGCACATATGTCGGAGACTTAAATTATGTGCTGTCTGCTCGCACGGTGTGCCATACAGTAACGTGACATGCGGAGCGCAGGTGACCCGTTGGCAACCTGGCGTGAAATAACAGGCGGTTCTTATAACCAAGCTCAATGGTTACTCAACTGCCGACCTCAGAAGGAAGAAGGCTGAGTGTGTCCACCGGGATTAGGATCTGTGCCCAGGGGTCGAACTGATCCCTGCATCCCCATCGCGTTAGAGTGAGAATGTAAGAGCTAGCCCACTGGCCAGAAGGGCCCCTCTCTGGGCCCCACGGAACACAGCAAAACCACACGCCGAAAACGATAGGGAAGGAAGATACCTCGCGGTTCACAGTGTGCTGACAACCGCAAGCCCTAAGCCCACGAGGATGGCGTGACATGCCAGCAGCAGCCCCGCATGCCGCACACCATGCTAAAAGGCCCCGGGCGGCGCATATCATCGCCAGCGTCATGCGCAGCTCCCCAGTGAAAACCCGACCACCACCTGACGGTTTTCGCACCCATCGCTCCAACATCCCGGCCGGCGCCGCCGCCCTGAGACCGGCTCCGCCCCCCTCATCATACGCCAGTCCATGCCTCACCCGCAATCGGACCCACGCCCCACATGCATTGCTGCTACGAGCACTGAACCAACTCCCTATTTGATGTTTTTTTTTTTTTTTTATCTTATTTTTTCGCATAATTGCATATTTATATAGCTGTTGTTGATGCTGTTGCATAATTATGTAGAGCGCTTCCCATGATCACCGTATTTACGTTTCACATTCAGACACGGCGAGATTAAGTGATCAGCCCCGAATCACAGGCTGTGGACGCGACCCCGAAGCTCGAACCCTGGTTACTGGCACCAGAGTCGGCAGTCTAGTCGACGGACCACATCTTCTCCGCCCCGAGGTATTGGTGCGCTTTACCCGAGCACCGTATTTCCATTACCCATTCTGGCACAGGGAGTATATTTATCTAGCGCTACTCGACCCGAAGGTATTGGAGCGCTATACACGTATTTACATTACACATTCAGGCTCGGGGGGATGAAGTGATTTGCCCAGAATCACAGGATGTGGACGCGACCCCCAGGCTCGAACCCTGGTATCCAGCACCTTAGTCGGCAGTCTAGCAGACGGAGCACATCCTCTCCTACCAAGCGCCAACGAACTCTGAATGGCACAGGTAGGTTCGTGATTTGCCCCTGACTCCCAGGAAGTGGATGCGGCCCGATGCACAAACCCTGATTACCAGCACCACAGTCGGTAGTCTAGCCGACGGACAACATCCTCTCCGGCCTGAGGTATTTATTTATTTATGCATTTTTATATAGCGCGGACTTTACCCGAGGGTGTCAGAGCGCTTCACAACAGGAACAGCAACATTACATCAGGAGGAGGATACAAATGAGCATAATACAAAGGCAAGCGTTAAATGGTATTGGTGCGATTTCCTTGAGCCCCGTAATTACGTTGACGATTCCGGCATTGGGAAAATTCATTAAGCACCCTATTTACATTACCCATGCAGACACGGGGAGATTAAGTGAGTCGCCCCTACTCACCGGATGTGGACATAACCCCGAGGCGCGAAGCCTGGTATGTGGCTCAAAGTCCGGAGTCTAACCGCCGGACCACATCTTCTTTGCCCCGATGTATTGGTGCGATTTACACGAGCACC
This sequence comes from Calotriton arnoldi, assembly GCA_963921515.1. Taxonomy (NCBI): domain Eukaryota; kingdom Metazoa; phylum Chordata; class Amphibia; order Caudata; family Salamandridae; genus Calotriton; species Calotriton arnoldi. The sequence goes on from CAWUFW010014563.1 coordinate 3,003, forward strand.
GTATTTACTTTAGTATCCCGGCACTGGGAGTATTAATGGTTTGCCCAGCCTCACCGGTTGTGCGGGACCCCGAAGCTAGAGCCCTGCTTTCCGGCACCCACGTCGCCAGTGTAGCCGCCGGACCCCATCCTCTCACCGTAGATATTGGTGCGCTATACCCGAGCACCGTAATTACATTACCCTTCCGGCACGGGGAGTAGCCGGCTCAGATCCTCTATACAAATTCGGCCGCAGGGCTACTCCCCAAGCTCTGGCGCCCGCCCAGCCGTCGCAGGGAAACTATGCGGATGCCCCCCCCCACACAACAACCATGCCTACATGCCCCAGGGATAGTCCGGCTGGTGTGAAAGTGCCACGACGGAGTGAGGCAAGCCGGCTCTCTGCCTAGCAAACAGGCGGAACAGGCCCTGACTGGCCAAAGCTACCGGAGGTGAGGGCGGAGTACGGAGCTCCTTGCGCCCCCCCCCCAACGCGAGATATTGCTTGTTCACTCCCGTTGCTCTAAAGCGAGAGCCCGGTGCACACACCGTCCCACGGGGCGCCTCCTGCCCAGGGCCGCCCCCCAACACGCATAGCCGAGTGGCCTAGGCCAGGGGTGCTGTCCTGTGCCCACCGGGAGCTGCCCAAACCCCTCCAAGCGGACCGCAGCCTCGGCGATGGCCGGGCTTCACCCCCAGCCCCTTAAAGGGGATTGCGGGGGGGGGAGGGGGGAGGATCGTTAACTCACTGTGTGAACAGCTCCTGGTGACTCGGCACACGTCCAAACGGCGTCAGGGGAATGGGCCAAGAGGGCGCCCAGGGGCGGGGAGAGGTATATGTACCTTGCCCCCTCCCCGGAAGTGACGCGGCACCTGGACCCCTGAGGGTCCCAAACACTGGAAGGCTGCCTCCTGTGCCCTCCTGTGGCACTAAGGCGGCCGCCCTCTTAGCGGGTCTCCTTCGTGGACCCCGGGCAGCCTGCAGACATTCACACAACCAGCCCTAGTGACGCAGGTTAAACGTCCAATGAGATAGTTTGATGGGTAACAGAGCTATAGGAGTGATTTGAGTGCCCATTGCGGAGGTTTTTGTGTAACCTGCGTATCTTCAGCCCCTGGCAGGGCCTCATCATTAGTTAGTGGTGTGTGCCATAGAAATGTGATTGTGATTATTAATAATATTAGTTGTTGTAGTAGTAGTAATACTAGTGCATATATATGGCTACCAAAATGCATTCAGGAATAGACAATGACAAAGTGATTGTTGAACACCTTTGGGAGATGGCAGTCTACAGCTGGCATGCTCATGTTTAAAGTCAAATGCAAAAAGAACAATTGATGGACGGAACGCTGAACAATGCCAAACATTCACCCCCAGTACAGAGATCTGGGCCTAAATCCATCCCTTTTTTGCTCACCATACCATTACAGTTTGTACCCAGCCATATGAAAATCAGTCTTGACACTGCTCCCCATGGGAATAGTCCAGCCCGAACTGTCAGGCCAGGTCCTCCCTGGACCGGAAACAAGCATCCTTTGAACAGCTTCGGGGTATCACCCCTCATCAGCCAGGCTAGCTTGACTCCAGTGGCATGGAGAGCACAGGGCCCACGTATGGGCATACCCGTCCCACTCGAGGTGACAAATGCAAAATAAACAATTAATGGATGGAACGCTGAACAATGTCAAACATTCACCCCAGTACAGAGATCTGGCCCTAATTCCATAGTTTTTTTGCTTACCATGTCATTCTAGTTTAGACCCAGCATTATGCCCAGGTTCAGACGGGGGTGGCATAGTGAGCAAAAGAACGATGGATTAAACCCAGATCTCTTGACTGGGGGTGAGTGGTTGAAAAGTTTCAGCGCTCCGTCCATCATCTTGTTGTGTTTGCTATGTTTAATTTCAGGCAGCCTTCAGATTGAAATTATTTTTTGCTTGCAAACATTGAAGCCAACAATTGGACAACCATTTGTGAAAGAGAGCTCCTATCACCTTCTGCTTGTTTCTTTGTGTCCCAAAAAAGAGCTGCAGAAAGCTGGCGAGAAGGCGTGTGAGCTGTAGAGGCAGATATGTCCCTGTATCACTACAAGTCATGACATTCAACAGTAATTGGCTTTAAATACTTCTGAAGCCTGATAATGACCAGAGAGTTTTGCTTTTAGGTTAGAACCCAAGTCAGCGCTTTAATAGGATCTGTACAATTTTCCTCTCAAGACAGGCACTTCTGTGTTTTGTAAATTTTGAGCACCGGCACTTCTCTCTGCTAAAGTAGAGTCTCAGGACATAGCTCGGGTGGTGCTGGTGGCTCCTACCCCCTGGTTCTCTGTCATGTCACAGCTCCCCGTGTGCCACTTGCTTACAGGCCAATGAGAGCTGGAAGCAGTGATGAGGGGTGGGGGGGTCTGCCTGTGCTTTTCAGTCTCTTCCATACATGGAACATCATGTCCTCAGCCAGTGCTCCCGAAAGCTGTCCTGATTCCTTGCCAGAAATCTTCCTTGTCTCAGTCCTTACAAGGTGAGGTTAGCTTCAACCCACAGACATGATTCACTTAGCATAACCTAAAAATTCCTTCTTCCTAGTAAATTCACCTAGTCCCCATCAATGGGAAGAAGTACTAAATGAGACTAAAACCTGGTAACATACCTGAATAAGAAACACATAAGAAAGACATTGAAGAACCTTGTGACTGTTCTTAGAGAAAACCTAAACGTTCGATAGACCACAGAAGCCACCACATAAAAACGAAAACTAGATGGGAGGTCCCCTCCCAGCCTCAATCTGTAGCGAATTTGAATCTGTGCAGAAACGCCACGGTGGCTCCAATGCAAATTTGCAAGTCAGAAAAAACAGGTCATGTTCAGCAAGTATTTTCTGTTTGTACCTTTAAAGAATGGGAGGAGCCAGAGATAAGGGGCAAAGGTGTTAAGCATGAGCATGATTTAGGGGTTGCCAGGGGTTACAGCTTCGACCCCTGGCTTGCCCTCTGCAACCCATGGCACTACCTTTGTGGATGCCTGGCCTCAGAGGTAGCAAAATCAGTGCCAGGAACACAGTGGCAGCTTGTTCTTATGGACGTCGGTTGGGGCTTCGCTCTTTGTTTTCTCTCATGTTTTATTACAATATTAGCAAATAATGTTTCATTATTCACTGTTGTTGTAATAAACATGGAGTACAATTAGCTGGAATATGATCTTCCCTGGCAGCTGAGGATAATTTAAAAAACGCTTTTAAATGTATGTTGTGTGCCTGCTTGTGGGTGATTGTGTTTTTATGTGAGAGTGTGTCTGTAAGCATGAATCTGTCTATGTGTAAGCATGTGTGTGTGAGTGAAATTGAAGGTCAAAGGAATGTGATGTCACTTTTGTGACAAGAATTGTTGTTGAGTTATGGTAAGTGAATTGTTTTTGAGTTATGGTAAGTTAGTGAACACAGTCTTTTGCCTGACAAGCTTTGCATTACAACAACTGCGACAAAGAAGATGGAAGAGGAGGTAATGTGTGCTGTAAGGACCAATGCCTCCATGTGGAGCCTTTCAAGGAAAGGTGGTAAAGAAACAGCAGCAACAAGAAATACGCAAGAGAGAGGGACTGATGTAGCGAGTAAGAGAGCAAGATAGAGGGGACAGATGGGAGTGGAAAAAAAAGAAAGAGACAAAGGGGAGACACGTGAGACACGACTAAATGGCAAAGAAAATATGTGAGAGGAAGACAGAATGTGACCTACAGAGAGGTGCTCAGTGATTTGCTGAAAAGTAGAAAAGTAAACAAGAACGAGTCTTGCCATCACTCCCGAAGTAAGCCAAAAGGCCATTAATTTAGCTTTCTCCCACTTAAAATTTCCTTCAACTTCAAACAATTTATTGTAGCAATTAAATATCCTTATCTGTTCCCAAATGTTGGCATATAGGATACGAACACTCTTCGTATCTTTGGTTTGAAATCACAGAAGCTAACAAAAAGGTGCTCTTCTGTAACGCTCCGCCCCAGTGCCCACAGTTAGGATTAATTTATGTTGTTCGGGTCTAGATGACAGTGACACAAAAGGTGTAAACCCCACGTGGGTATGAAATGAAAGACGTCGGGCTAGAGGGTGCTGGGAGCTTCATGGTGCGCCGATTATCACAAACAGTGGCTTTGGTCTACTGCACATGCAGCAGAAATCTGTTATGCAAATCGATTTTGCTACATTAGCATAGATCACAAATCCCTGGAAATAGTGCCTTCTCACCTCTGGGGAACTGATCAGGAGCCGCGTGACGCTCTGCTCCGTGATAGGCCGCAGGCGCCGCCCAATAGGGAGAGAAAGTTTGGGCGCGCGCTCAGTAAATAATAATGTTTACACGTAATGCACGCAAGGCTAGGCCGCAATTATCATGGGAAGATGAGCAATCACAAAAGCCCATTTGTGCCCTCGTGTCCGTGTCCGTACCCGTGCTGCCAGCTTTGACCCAGGAAGGTGGCTGCAGCAAAGTAAATACTGCGTCACTGTGCAGGCGGTATCGGCCGGCCGGGCCGGGGATACTCTGTAGGCTGCAGCCAAGAGCAAGTCCTCCACTAAAGGCTGTGTTAGAGCCTAGGATCCCGCATTCAGCACACAAATAGCTTTTTAACCTGATACAACTAACATACATGCCAACCCTCCCGATTCAGGCGGGATACTACCGTTTTCAAGGCTAGTCTCCCGCCTCCCGATTCCTGCATTTAAAAACCCGATTATTCGGTGACAGGGACTGGTCTTTTGTGGCTCAGACTATGTATGCACTGCCAGTAACCTGCTCCTGCACTGCAGTCCAAAGCACAATATTTTTGCCACACTGTAAATGCTTGCCATGGGGCTTTCTGCGCGCTTCTTACAGGTAAGGAAAAAAAATGTATATATGCATTTCTGATACCCGACCCTGCAGCAGCACACTTGCAAGTCCCATACATCACAATAGACTCGATTCAGGCCTCAGTATAAGTCAATGGGAGAAATACGATCTCCCGATTTATTTTAAACATTTCCCACTTTTCTCTTCTAACCTGTTGGCATGTATGAACTAATTGCGTCAACGACATGTAGCCAATACTATAAGGGTATGCGACAGATACTGCATACCAGGAGAACTTTGAAAGGAAGAATACCAGCATTTCTTAGAGGGGTGCATCACGTTTAATGCTTGGATTACTTACCGGCAATCTTCATCACTCCGATTCTTCCTTACTCATCCCATTCCATACCTGTTAAGTAGTGGGCCCATTCACTCCCCACTTAATCAATCAATCAATCAATCAATCACAGAATTTGTAAAGCGCACTACTTACCCGCGAGGGTCTCAAGGCGCTGGGGGAAAAAAAGGGGGGGGGGGTGCTGCTACTGGTCGTAGGCTGTCTTCCCTTTCTAGGAAAGGATTTAACGATGTATTTAGTCCCCATCCCCCAACTCTTCCTGATGTATTTTGAGCCCCAAATAAAAGGCTAGTGAAAGGATCGGGAGGCCTGGTGGGATGCAAGGAATGGGACAAGTAAGGAAGAAATGGAGTAAAGAAGATTACCGGTAAGTAATCCAAGCATTATCTCCTCATCTTCCCGTCCTTGTCCTCTTCCTTACCTATGGAGGTATGCCAAAGCTAAAATACCTTTCAGCAGCCAAAAGACTTACTCCAGAACACCAAAATATAGAAGAAATTAATTTTATTGCCATTCATAACCATCTAGTGAACAAAGCAAAGCAACCCCATTGGTTTCACCCAAAGAGAGGGAACCAAAAAATAAGAGCAGCATGAAGGAAAAAAGGACTCTAAGAATTTATGGAGGCCTTCAAGATATGAGAGCTGAAATCCAATTCAGACCCCTGTGCAACATTCAACCTCTAACGACAAATAAAGGTGGAAGGAGAATACCATGTCGCTGCTCTACATATGTCTTTAATGGAGACCCCAGACCGCTCAGCCCAAGAAGCTGCCATGCGTTTTGTAGAGTGAGCCTTGACCCCACCAGGCACCTCCCTTCCCTGTGCCAGGTAAGCAGAGAAAATAGCAGTTTTCACCCACCTAGCTAGAATCGAGGAAGACAGCTTTTCTCCCTTCTTTACCGGGACAAAATTAACAAAAAGACTGCCAGATTGCAGAAACTCAGCAGGACAGGCAAGGTAAATCCTCATGGTTTGTACTGCACCTAGGAGGTAAACCAAAGAATCAGTATCGGAAGCGTCCTGCCACAGTACAGGCAGAACTATCTCCTGGTCTCTGTGAAATGTAGAATTGACCTTGGGTATGAACTTAGGATCCAGAGACAGCCCTATACTGTGGTAAAAAATGCTCAACTATGGAAGACAGCATACCAGATTGTTCAGTTCCCCCAACTTCCTTGCAGAGGTGATAGCCACCAAGAAGAACACTACTTTGAATGCAAGAAATGTGAGAGGAACCGCTTCCAAAGGTTCACAAAGATGCCTCTGACGGTACGAGAGGACCAATGGAAGATCCCAAGAAGGGAAAAAAAGGGAAAAACCCTAGGTCTCAAAATCTGAAACCCCTTAAACAATCTGGAGACCATTTGCTCAACGTAAGACAAATTATCCCAAGGGGACCGAAACATCTCGATGGAGAACCACTGAAGTTTAAGGGTGGAAATAGAAAGGTCCTACTCATATCCTTCCTGGAGAAACAAACAAATCTCAGAAGTAGGAGCAGAGATAGCAGACAAGACCTCTCCCTGCAACAACGATCAAAAGAACCCCAATGGTGCTCATATGCTTTATTAGTAGATGCCCTCTGGGAAGACTGAAGGGAACGGGAAAATGACACAGAGAGCCCCTTATTCAAGAGACCTTTTCCTTTCAACCTCCAGGCCGAAAGTTTTAACTTGTCTGAAGTGGAAGAATAGGATGGCTCAGGAGAGACGGGGTTAAGGGGAGGATCCACTCCTCCTCCAGGGAGAGAAGTGTGAGAAGAGGGAACCAAGGCCTCCTGACTAGGGGTGGGTGGAATTAGCAGAAATTGACTTTGTGAAATTCCGTGGCGTTACATAAAAACTCTGCAAGACTCCACAGAGTTCTGTCAACGGGTGTAAAATATTCAGGTTGAGTTGCTTGTGCTGTAATTTAGCACCAGTAGCGCACGCAGAGCTGACAAATCATCGCACATGGCACCAGCGGCAGTGCAAGAGCACACAGCTATTGAAGTTGATTTTGCTGCCGCTCGAGTAGAAAATCTACTCAAGCTGTAGCAAATACTACTTAAGAAGCAGCCCTCTGACTGCGGACGCACGTGTCCGCCAGCAACCGCTCGCATTAGAAAATTGTGCTTGAGGACATCAAAATCTTGTACACGTTTGCCGGATAGCATTTCTGGAGCCTTGCTGGTGGGGTGGGGAGGGTGGGGGGGGTACCGCCACGCAGCAAGTGGCAGAATTTGGCTGGAACTCCGCATTATAAGAGTAACGCGGCAATGCCAAATTCTGGTAATTCCACGGACAGAATGAAACATTCTGCCCACTCCTACTCCTGACCCATGGAGGCAGACTCAGAATGATCTCGGCTGGTTTTTGGGGAAGGCAAGCTAAAAACCTGGGGATCAAGGAAATTGGAGGAAAAGCACTGAAAGGCCTGGAAGAAAGGCACTTGACAAAGCATCAGTGTCCAATGCACCCTGAGTCTGGAACCATGAGAAGACATGTGGGGCCTGTGCGTTTAGGGGCCAGGCAAAGAGGTCATCCATGGGACCTCTCCACCTATGAAAGATCTGGTGGAAGGCTTGGGGATCAAAAATAAACTTCTGAGTAGAAGAAAACGCCAGACTTAAATGGTCTGCCTGAGAGCTGAGTCGCCTAAATGTGAATGGCTCGAAGACTCAAAAGATTTCTCTCGGCCCAAATGCAGATAAACAGGGCCAACCTGTTGAGGGAAGAAGACCCGTGCTTCTTCTCTCCCGAATTGGCGATTCACGTATGACATTGCCACATGGTTGTCAATGCAAATCAACACTGCCTGACCCTTTAGAAGGAGAGAAAAAAAAGAAGAGCATTTCAAACCACCCTCAACTCTTTCCAGTGCGAAGAGTGCTTGCTTTCTGCCAAAGTCCATAGACCCTGAGCTGTCTGGCTTTCCAGAAATTCATCCCCAAAACTGCTGGCATCAGTCGTCAATATCACAGGTTATGGCTGAAGGAGAGGGGTGTCTTTCTCCAAAGATTGAGGCGTCAACCACCAGCACAGTTCCTGGCGGATTAACACAGAACCTGGAATCATCTGCTCATAATCCTTGTGACCGGGATGCCAATGAGTCAACAGATGGTGAACCACACGTCCCAGATGAAACTGAGACCATGGAATGATGTCCACAGTTGCTGCCTAGAAAAAGAAGACAGAAAAAGGACTAAGAATATATTCACAAATAGATTGCACTATAAGGAAAAAGGTCCACTACTCTATTTACCATATGACCTTGAAGTCGTAACCAGACTCTCGCCGTTTCTGTAGAAGAGTGTGAATGAGATTTTGCCATCGGGTGAGTCTGGGCTTGGGAGGGAATACCATCCATCGAAGAGTGTCGAAGATAGCCTATACATTCCACCTTCTGAGTAGGGACAAGAACAAACTTGGCTTGATTGACCAGGAAGCCAAACCTCTCTAGCGTCTCCAGAGTCTCTGATGTAGCCTCCATGGCCCTCTGCAGAGTGGGAACTTGTATTAACATATTGTACAGATAAGGATTAGCAATGTTTCTCTGAGAGTGCAAGAGACCCATCACAGGAGCAAGAACTTTTATAAAGACCCAAGGAGAGATCTTGAGGTCAAAATGGAGAACTCAAAATTGCCAATGTTGAACTATGACTGCAAACCTGAGGAACTGCTGTGAGACCGGAGCTACTGGCACATGGAGATAAGCCTCCTGGAGATCGATCTTGAAAATAAATTCCCGGGAGAGACAAGGGAAATTACCTGTTGCAGAGTATTCATTTTGAAATGCACGGTTAGAAGGAACTTGTTAAAAAACATGAAGGTCTATGATTATTTGAAAATCTCCTGTGACCTTCTTTACAAGGAATACCCAAGAATAACAACTGCGACTCCTCTCCTGAGAGGGAACCTCCACTATGGCTTGCATTTGCATCAGCAATGCAATGCTTTCCTCCAAAGCCTTTCTCCGGTCGCCTCCCTTGGCCAGTGTGTCTGAAGAAACCAACATCCCTGAAACTCCAGAGAAATGTCCAGAACATAGCTGTGAGGCAAAACTTGAAGGACTCAATTGCTGAAAATCTGACTTTCCACCCCTCCTGAAACAAACACAGATGACCTCTACAGGAGTGATGGAGGAGCAAGTCTAGTCAGGAAGCTTGCTTTGGACCACTCTTTGCACCAGGCTGGCAATAGGATCCAGAAGGCTGAGATTGTTTCCGCTGAAAACAAGATGCTCTCTGCTGGAAATCAGACCTTCATCTCTTGTATTGATCAGACATCCTTTTGACTGGATTCCCAAGACTTCTGTTTATGACTGAAAGGTTGGACATGCTTCTGGCTCTAAAAGGACTTCTTAAGTACCTCTTCTAATTCATCACCGAAAAGTTTGCTGCCAGAAAAAGGCATCAGTAACAAATAATTATTTTGTGCTGCTTCCAGCTTCCAACCTCACAGGTGCAGATGTCTTCCCAGAACTGGCATAAACCATAGACGAGGCTCTGAGATTATTAAAAGTAATGTCCAAAAGGCATTTCACCTGTACCTCCATGTGACCCAACAACTGTGAGAAATCCTCTCTCTTTTGGAAATCTGAGGAGAGGGCCTGGAAGTCTTTAACCAAATACTGGGAAGTGTACACAGCGTAGATTTCTGACATTTAAGAAAGTCTGAGACCAATGTGGGCACTCTTTACTTGTGCCACCACCTTCCTGTCTGCTGGGTCACTTAAAGTCACATCCTCAGCAGCCGCAGTTCGTGCAGGTAATAGAGGTGGGGCGGTGGGGCCGCGTGAGGGGAGATTTCGAGGGACGATGCAGAGGGAAAATGAATTATTTATTTAATTTTCCCTCAGCATCGTCCTCGAAATCCCCCCACCCGGTCCCACCGCACCACCGCTGTTACCTGCACGGACCACAGCTGATCCTCAGACAGAAGAGATGGGTTCCCAGTGAGGTTATACAGAAGGGGATCAAGAGTGAGAACCGGCAGCAACTCAGTCTCCCCACGTGACATAGGATACAATCTCCCTGAGCCTGGGTACCGAGACTCTCACTGGATCTCTCCATTCCCGCTTCAACAGATTCTGAATCACAGGCACTTTAGGAACTGCAGGCTTTTGGAATTGTTTGAACCACTCCCCACTCATACTGGGATGATCATCATCTCAAGGAAGTTGAAGTTTGGAAGAAAGATAAGAAACGACTAACTCCAAGTCTTCCATCAAAATATACTTTCCTCTGGTAGAAGAGTCAGAAGGAAAAAAAACACCTCCACATCATCATAATCCAGAAAAGCCCAAGAAGACACAGAGGAAGGAGAGAAAAAAGACTATGAAGATCCCAGCAAAGAAACAGGAGAGATCGGAGAAGGACTTCTGCCACAATGTTTGTTATAGGCATCCAACAACTTCTTAACCATGTCCTGAAACCGTGCCTCTGAAACAGAAGGAGAATGGTGACAATAAACCCCCAAACCCCCCTACCTACGAACACCATGAAGGAGCCTGTCATGAGATCTGTGACATGTCTTGTGATAGTGGTTTCCCATGCTGACTCAACAAAAGCCAAATGCACAGAAGAATGAGAAGGAGGAGGACCTATAAAATGTGAGAGACCTAAACAGGGAGCTCAACCTATTGCCTAAATAAAAAACAACGAATGCCAAAAATCCTGAAGGCTGAAACTGAACCACCACAGGAAAAGAGAAAAATGAAAGGGAGGGGTTTCTGTAACTTCCTTTCCTCCCCCAAGAAACAGAGGTAAGGCATACACCTAACAGGCTTCAAAGGATATGCCATTTCAGGCTGCAGGGAAGAAAACAACATGCTCACAAACAGAAGCAGGAAGGTAGAAAAGAGCCGCTCATAGAGAGTATGCAGCACCCCAACAGCCTACCACAAGCATTGGCAAAGCCAATCGGTCTCGGCAATGCAAGAGCTATTGGGTTTGTCCATGTTATGTAGCAGCATGAAATATAAAGTGCATTTATAGTTTTCACTTAATATATTTTGGGTAAATTGTTGTGAAATGTTCTATTTAGAAACTATTACATAAATGCAATTACAATATAATACAACACATTACCTGGAAGCCTAGAAATACAGTACTTCCCCCACTCCTGAAACCCTCCCCCCCAAAGAGTTTGGATTTGCCCATTAGTCTTCCTCCAAGGAGTTCCACCCGCATATCTGATAAAAGAGCAGTGAAGAATGGTTTAATGGGCCTGCTGTAGCGAAATAAGTGAAATTTCGGCGACTCGCTAATGGCTGCTTAAAAACAGAAATCTACACAGAAGGTAGGAGAATTTCGACTTTAGACAATTATTCTTAATGGTACACATGAGTACCTTTTTCGAATTGACTGGTAAGGAAAAAAAACATTGACCTAATGTAAAACAACAGTGGTTCGTAATGCAGCCTGTTTCATTGCGCCAAGTAACCATGAGGATTGCAAAAAGAACAGATCATGGACGGAATGCCAATCAAATCAAACATTCACCACAGTCACAGATCTGGGTTAAATCCATCGTTTTTGTGCTCGCCACGCCATAGAAGTTGGGACCCAGCCATATGCAAATCAGTGTTGACTCTGCTCCCCATGGGATCAGTCCAGCCCAAACTGCCATGCCAGGTCCTCCCTGGACCTGAAAAAAGCACACTGGGAATGGTTTCAGGGTATCACCCCTCATCAGCCAGGCTACCTTGAATCTGGTGGCATAGCAAGCACGGGACACACGTCTGGGCATACCCTTCCTACCTAGGGCGACATATGCAAAAAGAACAGATGATGGATGGAATGCCGAACAAATCAAACATTCTACCTGAGTCCCACTTCTGGGTTAAATCCATCGTTTCTTTGCTCGCCACGCCATTCCAGTTTGGATCCAGGCATATGCAAATCAGTCTTGACCCAGCTCTCCATGGGAACAGTCCAGTATGAACTGCCTGGCCAGGTAATCCCTGGACCAGAAACAAGTATCCTGGGACCGGTTTCGGGGTATCACCCCTCATCAACCAGGCTAGCTTGAATCCAGTGGCATAGCGAGCACAGGACACAAGTCTGGACATAAGCTTCAGGCACTGGAGGTGAATGCTCGATTTGCTCAGCATTCCATTCATCATCTGTTCTTTTTCCTTTTGTCGCCCTAAGTGGGAAGGGTATGACCAGACGTGTGTCCTGTGCTTACTGTGATACTGGATTCAAGCTAGCCTGGCTGATGAGGAGTGATGCTCCAAAACCAGTCCCAGGATGCTTGTTTCCGGTCCAGAGAGGATCTGGCCTGGCAGTTTGGGCTGGACTGTTCCAATGGTGAGCAGGGTCAAGACTGATTTGCATTTGGTTGGGTCCAAACTGGGGTGGTGTGGTAGGCAAAAAATGATGGATTAAACCCAGATCTGTGACTGAAGGTGAATGTTTGATTTGTTCAGCATTCTGTCCGTCATCTGTTCTCTTTGTTTTTGTTGCCCTAAGTGAGAAGGGTATGCCCAGACGTGGGTCCCATGCTCAATGTGCCACTGGATTCAAGCTAGACTGGCTGATGAGGGGTAATACCCCCAAAACCAGTCCCAGGAGGCTTGTTTCTGGTCCAGGGAGGACCTGGCCTGACATTTCGGGCTGGACTGTTCCCACAGGGAACAGGGTCAAACTGGGTTGAGGACCTCTTCCAAACTGGGTTGGCGTGGTGAGGAAAAAAATGATGGATTAAACCCAGATCTGTGAATTGGGGTGAATGTTTGATTTGTTCAGCAATCTGTGCATCATCTGTTCTTTTTGCTTAAGTAACCAGGAGAAGGCTGCTGAGCTCGTGCTGGCATCGGAAGTTCTCAGGTGAGCAATGCCACTGTATCGACATATGTTTATATGTCCATATGTGGGTCGGCCAAAGTCACATCCTGTTATTACGAAATGAAAAAAAGCAGCGTTTCCCGTTCTGCTCAGGTGATCCTGGAATGATTTTGACCAAATCAATAAAGGCAATAAAATATAAAAATAAGAGGGGCAGACACGATGAGGGGAGTGGCAAAGAGTCGATATGTAAATGACAAGGATGGGGCAAGCAGCAATGAGGTAGGTGGCGGGGGGCTAGTTATGAAGCAAAGCAGGAGGGTGTTGAGGGACGGCAAATGTAAAATGACAATGGTTTGTAATGCAGAGTATCCCTACCTCCGCTGTAAACATGATAAATTATGCGCGAGAGCGAGTTCAACCGAGTGGTGCCTGAAAGACGCTCTCTATATGCCTGCGCTGATGCACACACTTTTACCACCAGAAGCACTGCTACAGCGAGAACTTTTTAGCTACACTTGCAAGACATGGACAAAGAGAAAATACAAAGAGTAAATGCAAAGAGAAACGTCGGACCTTCCTCATTCCAAGATAGCCGCCAATCATGCGCAGCAAAGGAAATCCTTTCGAAAACACGCTGCTATATATATATATATCTTCCAAAAAGCCCTCTGTGTACACAAAGTATGCGGCGCACTCGCAAGTTGATTCCAAACGTTTTATTCAGCCATATCCATCGTAGCTGACAAACGCGTTTCGGCCATGACGGCCTTTGTCAATGTCAGCGTGTCACCATTCTACAAAACTTTATATACAAACGGTGATCGTGCAATTTAAAAAGACAGAAGACAGACTTATGGGAAAACATTACATTGCAAAAATCATGGCGGTCATCTTTGAATGTCCAATGGTACTTGCAATGGAATTAACATAATTCTACCATTTTCATCAAATATCAATACAGGAAAATATACCAATACTTTTCATTCAGTTGTTGGCATTCTGCCTTTGCAGTATCCTTTATCTTCCCTGTAGGGGCCCTCATCTTCCAAACATTACGTATCATAGTCATGGCGGCCATATTTAAATATCGTATAGCACTCGAGGTGAAATTAACATAATCATTATATTGCATCAGATACAGATGTATGATAAATACCACTACATTTCATTCGCCTGCTGGCCTTTTGTATTTGTGGGGAGGCAATATCATTACGCAAGTATCTAGAGGTGGAGCGGATTCCGAGGGGGTTGAGAATATATACAGTGCCATCTTATGAGAACCCGGATCCGGATCTACTCACTGAATGGGCAGAGCATACCATGAATTCAGCGAAGGGCATGGTAGAGATCCTAATTAAATATGCTCTCAGCGATCGGAAGAAACTGTTGGATGAAATTAAACATCTGGAAGATCTTATCGCACAGGATTCAGCTACTGATATGGTAGAAAGTCTAAGGCAACAGATGAAGTCACGGCTGGTAAAGTATGAGGAAGTGATTAGACGACGCAAGCATGACAAATTCATAAGGGATCAACACGACTACGAACCCGGAAGGGTTTTAACCTTTGCGAAAAAATTCGATCAGCCTAGAAAATCAATTCAAGAAGCAAGGAACAAAAGCCATGCTGTCCCAGCAATGAGAGACACCTCGGAGTCGGAATTGGAAACTGACTAATCAGAAACAGAGGGAGCAAGCGGTAGATCAACGGAGAACCCAAGCGGAAGGATACATTTTTCCCACGAATATCAGGTAATACAGGAATCATGGCGTCAGCTCCCACAGAGAACAAGACCCCTGGAACAGCAAAAAAAAGGAAAACCAGACAGGGCGGCAAGAGAAACAAAACAGCAGTACACCCCGAGAGTGACGAGAAGTAAGAGAGGCAATTTCCGCAATTAGCAGATGACCTAACTATTGTTAATTTATCCAACAGCCGACTAACCAGCATTGAAAATCGAGTACTGCGGAAAGGACTCACTTTTTGCCCCACGAATCAATGGGACTATGTACAAACAAGAATTGACCTCTACCACTTTATTAGGAAGTTAAAATTAAAGAAAGTATTCCATGGAAGAACTGTGGTACAGGAAGGAAACACGGAAAGGCAGGCAGCATCCAATGACATCTTAACTGGAGATGATCTAGCAGTTTTAAGAACATTACATGACTTGGGCGAGGAGACAACCACAGTAGGGGGAAAATGCAATGGAAGATGAGCTGGAATTTTTGGAGCGAATTGATGTAACCTAAAAGGGTGCCACTAGCCATTTGAAAAGGAAATCCAAGTACATCCCAAAGACGGCTTTTGATATGATCGACAGCTTTCATGAGGTCGTTATTTAAGATCTGGACAAATTGAGAACTAAACAAAAAAGTAAGGGAACACTGCACAATGCATCCAAAAAAGAACGAGAGGCAATTAAGGCATTAAAAGATGATGTGTCAATAGAAATTAAGCCGTCAGATAAAGGCGGAAATATTGTTATAAAAAATAAATTGTCTTATGAAGGAGAAGCATTAAAGCAATTAAGTAATACAGTCTGTTATGCCAAAATTACATGTAATGAGTACAGTGACAGTGTTCTCAGGTTTTATTAAATGATATCCATGTGGAGGGATAGGGGCATCTTGGATCAGGAGGAATTTGGGTTCTTGAAGGTAGATCACCCGGTGATTCCCACATTCTATCACATCCCGAAGATCCACAAGGATGACAAGAAACCCCCAGGACAACCAATTGTGTCCTCTAAGGGGAGCCTATTGGAAAACACATCGGTCCTGGTGAATACTGTGTTGTGTCCATTTGTATTTGACCTAATATCATATGTCAAGGATAGTACTGATTTTATAAAATTGATCTGCAATATACTATGGGAGGAGGAATTTTTGTTAGTCACCCTTGGCATCACAAGTCTCTATACATGCATAAATCACTCACAGGGACTGGAGGCAGTGGAGACTTTTTTGAAAACTAGACCCTTAAAGTTTACAGAACATAATCAAATGATACTGCAACTCATGAAATTCTGTCTGAATAATAACATATTTGGGGCCGATTCCGATCTCGGCCGGAAGCGCACCTAACACTATTCGTCCGGAAAAAAACCAAGCCGAACG
Source organism: Calotriton arnoldi (assembly GCA_963921515.1). Lineage (NCBI taxonomy): Eukaryota > Metazoa > Chordata > Amphibia > Caudata > Salamandridae > Calotriton > Calotriton arnoldi. Next base: position 19,051 of record CAWUFW010014563.1, read on the forward strand.
CGTGTTTCCCGACCGATTCGAACAGTCGTCCGAACGAGCAAGTACGATGCGCATAACTGCTCAGATTCCGACCAAGCCGTACGTACCCATTCCAGCTCCTGTTCCCCGCCCGAGCCGGATCCGTAAACGCCGAATCGAGTCGCACGGAAGTAAATATACAGCACCTTCCGGCCGGACTAGTACGATGCGCCTTCCGTACGCGCCGAACCCGTCGCTACGTCCGGCACGTCAGAGCATCCGGGAGAGCTGCACATAAGCTCCGATTCGCGCCACAAGACGATCCACGGCTACGAGACGAACAAGCCAGCGACGTGTACGAGTCGAAGCCACGAGAAACCTGAACGAGACGACCCAACCATGAATCCCATCGCGCAGGTCCTACCAATACTCTACATCTATTACCGGAACCGGTACGGACGCGTACGGCGCAGACGGTAAATCAAACACCCACTACACAAACAAACGACACGTACCCGACATATGTCACACACACATAGGGATGCAGAAATGACATACACTAGCAACAGCCGAACCATAGGGGCGGGATGGCTATCACCAATGCCATACACACCCATAGGGGCCTGATGGCTACCACTACCACCACCCCTACTCATGTGGGCCTGGATGCCTGTCACTACTACCATCCCCACTCATAGGGGGATGGATGCCTACCACTAACACCACCCCTACTCATGGGGGCCTGGATGCCTACCACTACCACCACCCCTACTCATGGGGGCCTGGATGCCTGTCACTACTACCATCCCCACTCATAGGGGGATGGATGCCTACCACTAACACCACCCCTACTCATGGGGGCCTGGATGCCTGTCACTACTACCATCCCCACACATAGGGGGATGAATGCCTACCACTACCACCACCCTACTCACGGGGGCCTGGATGCCTGTCACTACTACCATCCCCACTCATAGGGGGATGGATGCCTACCACTAACACCACCCCTACTCATGGGGGCCTGGATGCCTACCACTACCACCACCCCTACTCATGTGGGCCTGGATGCCTGTCACTACTACCATCCCCACTCATAGGGGGATGGATGCCTACCACTAACACCACCCCTACTCATGGGGGCCTGTATGCCTGTCACTACTACCATCCCCACTCATAGGGGGATGGATGCCTACCACTAACACCACCCCTACTCATGGGGGCCTGGATGCCTACCACTACCACCACCCCTACTCATGGGGGCCTGGATGCCTGTCACTACTACCATCCCCACTCATAGGGGGATGGATGCCTACCACTACCACCACCCTACTCATGGGGGCCTGGATGCCTACCACTACCACCACCCCTACTCATGGGGTCTGGATGCCTGTCACTACTACCATCCCCACTCTTAGGGGGATGGATGCCTACCACTAACACCACCCCTACTCATGGGGGCCTGGATGCCTACCACTACCACCACCCCTACTCTTGTGGGCCTGTATGCCTGTCACTACTACCATCCCCACTCATAGGGGGATGGATGCCTACCACTACCACCACCCTACTCATGGGGGCCTGGATGCCTACCACTACTACCATCCCCACTCATAGGACGGGTAATGCATGACACAACCAGCATACTCCAACATAAGGAATGTCAGAAAAAGACATCCCCCCAACATCATGACAAGAGTGTGTAGTCTGTGTCAAATGCCTACAACACTGAACATGACATTGAACATACAATGTGACCCCCTATCACAGGTGTCACACATAAATGTGTGTGGCCTCCACAATGCAAGCAGACCATGACCACTGTGGGAATGGGGTCTAAACCCCCATCATCACAGTGACCAAAATGTAAGTGTGGGGTCCATAACTGAAGCACATTTTGAACATTGTGGCAATGGGGTCTAAACCCCCATCATCACAGTGACCAAAATGTAAGTGTGGGGTCCATAACTGAAGCACATTTTGAACATTGTGGCAATGGGGTCTAAACCCCCATCATCACAGTGACCAAAAGGTAAGTGTGGGGTCCATAGCTGAAGCCCAATTGAACATTGTGGCAATGGGGTCTAAACCCCCATCATCACAGTGACCAAAAGGTAAGTGTGGGGTCCATAGCTGAAGCCCAATTGAACATTGTGGCAATGGGGTCTAAACCCCCATCATCACAGTGACCAAAAGGTAAGTGTGGGGTCCATAGCTGAAGCACATTTTGAACATTGTGGCAATGGGGTCTAAACCCCCATCATCACAGTGACCAAAATGTAAGTGTGGGGTCCATAGCTGAAGCACATTTTGAACATTGTGGCAATGGGGTCTAAACCCCCATCATCACAGTGACCAAAAGGTAAGTGTTGTCATGGAAAAAGCTGCAACTGCCAAACAGCATGGATGATTCCTGGTCACACAACAACAAACACATCAGTGGCAAAGTAGTGGTTGTGTCCCATAGCAACATAGATTGGGTGAGGCAAACAGTGCAGTGCAAATAAAACATACCTTTGGCCATGTGCAGACAAACATCACCCATGGGGGCTGACATTGTCAACATTTATCAATTAGCAATGACAGAAGTGACCATCATAATGCAGACCCACATATCTGCACAAATGGACACACAAATGTAGATATCCTGTGGAGACTATAGATGTGAGGTGAACAAATACCATACCATGGCAGCAATGGGACATACAAACCATGATTATTGTGCTGACTGATGACCTAGGAGTCCCAGGGACAGGAGGGGAAATCCACCAAAAAACATACAGCCAATGGCACACTAAAGATATGCCAATGCAGTGGTGCAGATGCACAAACACAAACAGGCAGCCTCACACTGCATATCAAACACAACAGGTGATGGGGGGTGTGCCAGTGTCCCCAGGCAACCACACAACACATGAGGAGGCCTGAATCCCAATTACACAGATGTGTATACAGTGCCACACAAAAGTAACTCATGGATCGGATTCCCCTATGTGGGCAATCAGGCATTGTTAGATGAGAGGGAGCCCAAATTACACATGTCACACAAGCTTGTAGGAACAGCAACGAACACAGCAAGAGACAGACCCACCACAGCACTACCCCCAGGGACCCCACATTGTGGTGACACTAGCCTGCATGATAATCCCACTGTGATGACAAAGGTAGATGTCGTTCACACTGTGAACCACAGCCATGTGTCCTGAGCAACTAACTACCATCACACCTACACAAGCACAAATCAATCAGCACGGCCTGTCAGCCAAGGCCAATATGGAGGTAGGGGTCTAGCCGTGCAACAACTCACATTTGCACACACTCAACACCACACACCTTGATCTCCACCAATGTGCAGCAGTGAAGCTCACATGGACTGGTGACATTGCACATGCACCCATGACAATCCCAGGGGTGGTGGTGGGAACTAACGTGAAGAAACCCATCACACATGGCCAGTCAACAAGACTCATGAATATCTGACACACTGCACAGTACGCCGTACATGGGCATGACGTGAAATCCACCCCAATCAATGGGATCCCGGCCACAGTCACACATCAATGAAGAAGCCAAGGTGACCCACAAAGAACACACATAGACAACTTCCAACATTGCAGCTCTGACCCTGAGGAGTGGCAGCAGTCACACACACAACGTGTCACAATCACTGAAAGCTACCACAAACTGTAAATTACATGACTTGTGTAACCAACAAGTGCCAAGGGGAATCCTGACTGTGTCCCATCTGCGTTTGCCCACATCCCCAGCCCTGACAACAAAGACAACTAGGGATGACAACCTGATGAACATTAGTTTGCCATGCACCCACATCCCGGAGAAACCAGGTCCAAGATGCTGGATGAACACAGGACAACTCAGCAAGCATCACAAACAGGAACATCCCTAGGGACACAGCCTGTGTAGGAAAAGGGAAGTGAACACACACAGACATGCTCACACAACACACAACACGGCCCCAGGCAATGTCACGGGATTACACACTGCCATGAGGGCACTCCACTCCTGTGGAAGGTCCGCTGTGCCAAACCTTGTTTGTGCACAACTCAAACATGTCAGCAGAACACTCGGTCAGTGAGTCAACAACTACAACACACTGAAGGCTCTGCTCACATCAGCCTGGGTACGGGAGTGTCACGTCAGTCATCTGCATACACCCAAAACACGTGTCAAGCAAGTTGCACTGTATACGCAGATGAGTCCTTCAACATTGATGTGCTAAACTGCATGTCCAGTGGAGATGGGCACACAGTCAGGGAAATAGAAACATTGAACAGTGGTAAGCCCACCAGATGTGCATCAGTGTAAGCCAAAGATGTTAATTTACAAATGCAAAACGTACATCCCTGTGTCAAATGCTGAACATTACACCCTCAGACTGCAGCAAAGGATGCTATAGATCCAGACTACATTAGGACACATATCCCATGGACCACATGGAGTCCATCACAGCAACACTTCATTTTCCTGATCTGAACACTATTACAACTGCAAATGCATGATGATACTCATCTACATCATGTACATCCAAAGAAAAACCACAAGTAAACAAAAAGAGGCTTTATTCAGCAAATGTTAAACTAAAATTTTAAGTCCATAAGAATCTAAGGCCAATGGCCAGTCCAAATACACAGTCCCAACAGGGTGATATGTGACAACTTGTCACCCATTGCTTGCCTGCACTGGTACGGACAGGGGACATCCCCCTTGGAGGGGCATACAAGGGGCAGGCCAGGCACTGCAGGGACAGGATCAGGGGATGCCAGAAGGAGGCAGTGAAGGGGTGGTGGGTGCAGGAGTGTCACCGGGAACTGCAGTGGAGGTGTCTGACTCAGTGGGGGCCGGCACCACTGTAGGGCACAAGTCAGATGGTGTGGGTGCTGCAACCACTGCAGTGGGCCGGTCAGATGGAGTGGACTGGGTCCCCACTGCAGTGCTCGAGTCAGACGGGGTGGTTGTGGACTCCACTGCAGTGCATAACTCCAAGGGAGTGGAAGGGGGGCAGATGAGGTGGGCTGGACAGAGGGGGGACCCGGTCTCCACACCAGTGGCACAAACAGGCAGAGCGTCTGGTTTGGGGGTGGAAGAGCAAGTGGTAGGGGGAGGGCCTAAGCAGTTTGGGGATGCGGTATCGGTGTGTGGGGGAACCTGGGGCAGGGTGTGGCGGTGGAACCTGTGGAGTGGTGGCCTGGGGGATGGAGGAGAGAGACTGTGTGGTGGAGCTGTGTGGTGGTGGTGGGGGGTCTTGCCCTTCCTGGTCCGGGGGACTTTCAAATGGGGTCCTCAGTCTGCCTGTGCCTGGGGGAGGGTGTCCGGGTGTGAGGGGCACTCCCCTCTGTGTGTGGTGGTCGCCTCTTCCACCTGGACTTCGTGTCAGATGTATCTGTGGGGAAGAGGCCAAGCTCACAGAGGAAGAGCTTCTGGGAGGGGGGGGTTGCAGGTGAGGCAAGGGAAGGGGTTTTGGAGGGAGAGGTATCTGAGGACTGCGGAGTGCTCGTGGATGCGTGTGTGTGTGTCTGGGCCCCATCCCCTGTGAGTGAGGTATCAGTCCCCTGACTGTGCGTGCGTGTGCGTCTGGATTTTGGCTTGTGTGTCTGTGTGCTGCTTGTGTCTGTGCTGGTGCGTGCCGGTGCCGGTGCCGGTGTGTGTGTGCTTGGGACAGGTAGGGTGCTGGGGATTGTGGATGGGGCAGAGGTAGGAGGGGTGAGGGACTGTTGCAGGAGGGACACTGCTGCCGTCAGTGAGGAGGCCATGGACTGATTGGTCCGATGTAGGGCAGACATGCCAGATGACATGCCCTCCATGAATGACACCAGTTGTGTCAACAGACCTGTGTGTGCATGGAGGACACTCAGCATTGATGTCTGCCCTACATGGATCTGTTTCAGCAAGTCCACAGACTCCACACTCAGGGCAGCAGGGGGGACAGAGGCAGGGGGTGCAGTGCCTGGCATGAAGGAGACACGCTCCCCTACACGGGAGCCTCCACGGACATGTGGGATGGGAGCAGATGGGAGGGTGGAGATGGTGGTGGTGGCGGGAACAGACTTGCTTGGCATTGCCTCTGGTCTGCTGACACCCGCCTCCACAAGGGAGTCCTCACTGGAAGTGCTGTTTTCCCCAGCCGAGGTGGTCGTAGCTGAGGTCTCCTCAGTGTGGCTCCCCTCACCCTCCGTGCCACTGGGTCCCTCGCTCTCCCCTGCAGTGGACCCAGTCTGGCTCTGCCGCTCCTCTTGGTCCGTGGAGCTGTCTCCTCCTGTGGCCGTGGATGTATCTGCATACAATCAGGATAAACAGAGCAAAATTAGTCACCTGTACTGACCACACACACCACAGTAAGTACAGCACATCACAGAGCAAGCCCTGCCATCATTTGCTAGACATTGCAATAAGTGCTGACACTGATTTGAAGAAGCCCATTGTCTGCCTGACAGTCAGTCATGCCACACATATCCTACCTGTCCATGCACCCATCTGTCTGCTGCCTGTTGTATGCGACTAATCATATGTGCACACATGCACCACATACACAGTTGTTGGACATCCAAGAGAACATATGGAAATGTGTCACTCCAAACACATGTCATCTCCTGCCACTGACTCAGTACATGTGTCAGGAAAAGTGATGGGCAAAGTCTCTGTTGATATGCGGGTTTTGCTTCCATCACCAGACACAATGATGTCCTCGTGTCCTGATAGACAATGCGACAATGGTGTGCATTCAGGACATATCACACCACTGCTGGATCACCCTTTGCGATTGGAATGTCATGACACAGGCCTGTCTGGCAAGTCAGTCATAACTGTCTCCTGTCACAGGGGCAGTGCATACACACAATACCAGTCTGCACTGTGTCACAATCATGGAAGTTTTTGGAATGTAAGCCCTGTAGCTGACAGGTGCACATGTGCACCCCTGGCCACCCACATCATGAGGACTGAGATGATCCCACATCAATCAAATGAGACATTTGAGTGACTGCAAACACAAATCCATACACATGAGCACTTCACCGTCTGATGAGAATGAACCAAAGCTGCCTGCACCTCAATGTTTCATACAACATTGTGCACAGTCAAGGGATCAGAGACCTATGCATTAACCTATGTGCAGATCCCATAGTCACAACTCAGATGGCTGGCCACCCCAAATTGTTAAACACTCCAGGAGTCCAAAAAGCAAGGCCACACCACGGTGACACAGAGGCATACACCTGAGTGCACTCTTCACAATGCCCAATATGTATGCTGACACATGGGAGTGGGAGAACAGAGTGCCTTCGATGTACGGAGTAGGCATTACAGTCCTGGTCCATGTGCAACATGGTATTACCCTGAACACTAGGCAGGTGGCTTTGTATGTGTCACACACATGATGTACATACTTCTGAGGCTCCTACCTTGGTCTCTGCAGCAGCATGGGTGTGTGGCACATACCCCAGACATGTGGTGAGTCAGAGCAGCAATTGGAACACATATTAAAGCCATACCCAGAGTACATGTCAGATCACAGGCATTGTGAGCAATTGTACCACCCGTGCAGCCCATCACAAAGTTCCTGTAACTGATGCTGTCCCCAACTTGAACCACAGGTAACTGCAAGTACCCAAGTGACCTAAGTCACAGACTGTAAGGGCCACACCTGTGTATTAGATGAGGAGGGGGCATGACACAAGTGAGGGACATGAGTCCAGGACGACATGACAGTTGTACTGTGGAAGTGGAACCAGGCTAAAGGAGTGTATAGAGCATGTTAGTCATAGTACACAGTTAAGGCTAGCACTTACCCCCTCCTTGCTGCTGTCTGGCCTTCAGCTGCCCATCCAGGTCAGGGAAGGCCACCACCAGGATCCGGAGCATGTGGGGGGTCAGGGTCCGGTGTCCGCCCCTCCTGCGAGGAGGCGACAGCTTCAGCTGGACCCTTGTGATCCTCCGGGTCCAGCCCCGAAGGTCCTGCCACCTCTTCTGGCAGTTGCGGATCCTGCACCTGTAGACCCCCACAGATCGTACTGCCCGGACGATGGTCAGCCAGATCTCCTGCTTCTGGTGGGCATCAACCTCTGAGGATGACAAAGTGAAAAGGCCATTGCTACACATGCAACATTTCCGTGCATCACACAGTTGGATATACATGTCTCAATCACAGGGGCATATGATGTACACAGGTAGTGCAACTATGGCTATGAACAGTTTGCCAGCAGTTACTAAATGGTATCATTGCCTGGGAAGTCAAACCTTGTTGGAATGCACTGTTACTGCACTATACCTGTTCAGTGCATGTGACTACACACTTTGGGGGGTTACAACTACTCAGTGAGCATGCTAGCCACTGGTGTACACACTGTAAGTCTTGCTAGTCAGACAACATGCACAATTAGTAAGGCAGTGGACAGCACACTCACCTGCTCCCCTGGTTTCCCATACAGCTTGCTGTACTGTGGAAGGAGGCTGTCCAGCAGGGCCTGGTTCTCCTCAGTGCTGAAGGCTGGGGCTCTATCCACAGTACGTGCCATTGCAGTAGCCAGAGGATGCAGAGACAGCAGCAGTGGTGGTGGCAGATGTCGTCCTGGAGCATGTAGTGCAGGCAAGTGAGCTCTCAGGGGAACAGCCAGCATTATATGTGTGCTGCAGAGGCAGATACTGTCCCATGTGTCCCATGTGTCCAAAGTGATAGGTCCAAGTCGTTTGCATCTTCTGAATCTGGCCAATCCATGGAATTGCACCACTTATACACTCCCACAGCATCCTTCAAAAGATCAACTTCATGACACCCATGAATTTGCAACATTGTTGTGGGTGGCCAACTGAATTCACTGCATCCGACTCGTTAAAGCTTCGAAAACGCGTCCGTTACCATGTCAGGCCATAGCCAATGCGTGCGCACCGATCGGACCATTGCTGTACGACGCGTATTTCGAAAACAACACGCATCCGTCCACATCATATGCAATGGCCAATGCGTGCGCACCGATCGGTCCATTGCTGTACAACGCGTATTTCGAAAAACAACACGCATCCGTCCACATCATATGCAATGGCCAATGCGTGTGCACCGATCGGTCCATTGCTGTACAATGCGTATTTCGGATGACAACACGCATCCGTCCACATCATATGCAATGGCCAATGCGTGCGCACCGATCGGTCCATTGCTGTACGACGCGTCCCTGTACAAGTCACTCGCATATGTCACCATGGTTATCACTGGTGAACGTATGCCAGCCACAATTACTTGCCAGGGGCACACCTACAACACCACAGCCTGTCCACACTGTATCCTAAGGCATGTAAGGCTGCATTACCTGTGTGTGTATGGGGGTCAACATGTGGTTTTTTTGGTGGCACTTGGGGGCAGCCACTCCCACGCTGTGCACGTGTTCATGGGGACAGAATCCTTTGTGTGTTGTGCACATGACCACTGTGATGTGCAACTGTTCAGTTCAGAGCATGTGGCATGGTCACATTTCCAGGTTGTGTATGTGTATGTCATGTCACATACACCCTGAGTCACATGTGGGAAGGTATGTACGTCACAGGGTGACCCATTGCCACAATAGTGATGGCCCTCCACAGTCTGTGTGCATGTTGTGTTTCAGATGTCTCTGATTCCATGTACACAATGGGAGACAGTTTCCACATCCACGTTGTTTGTGCATCGACTTTGATGTTGTGCGTGTGTGTGTCACAGACGTCCATGTCTGTCCTGCAGAGGCAACAGGGGCCACTACCTGTGGGAGTCATGGTTGTTTTGCTGACGTGTACATGATACACCATGTCATGCTAGTGTCCATGTGGCAATACAGGGTCCCTGGGAATCTACCTGTCAATGAGCTGTGATGCCTGTGGCACATCTGTCCTCACTTGTCACTGTGGTGTGTGTTTGGAACGTGACAGCAGTACATGGGTACTGTGACACAGCCTAATGATTTCCCATAGCACAACCTGGAACTTGTTGTCAACACATGTTGAACTGTGATGTTAGATGTTGGCCATGTAGGTGCCATATATGTCCATACAGAACGGCACACACATCAAGTACTTGTGTCTCGTAATGATGTATCATGTGATATTGAGTATGGTCAATGCCACATATGTGGAGTGACTGACAATCTTTCTTTGTTCACCTATGCACTGCAGGGCACCAGCTGTCCATAGACCATTCCCTGACCTTGCAACCATGGTTGAACGTGACTGCATCCGACGGTACCGCTTCAACAGGCGCTGATTGAGGAATTGGCGGTGCGGTTGGCCCCACATTTGCAACCTGGCCGGCCATATCCTACAGCGCTGACCCACCGGTACCTTTCAACACACTGTGGCGTCTGCTGGTGGGATATCACAGACCATGTTCAGCCGTGTGCTCCGCGATGTTTTGGAGGCAATGTTGAGATACCTAAACCAGTACATCTATTTCCCTAAACGTCAACAACTCACTGACGTCAAGAGTGACTTCTATGCCCTGGGGAGGATGCCACATGTCATTGGCTCCATTGATGGGACACATGTGGCTTTGGTACCACCACAGGCACATGAGCAGGCATACAGGAACAGGAAACATTACCATTCTATCAATGCTCTGGTGGTATGTCTTGCAGATATGAACATCTCACATGTGTGTGCACGTTTCCCCGGTTCTGCACACGATGCCTACGTGATGAGGAGTAGTCGCATCCCGAGGATGATGTCACAGATGCAGAACCAGCGTGCCTGGCTTGTCGGTGCGTACTGACTTTGTACCATTGTGTGTGTTCTGCAATGTTGTATTCCACCCTCTTTTCCAACTCAGCTAATGTGCAATTGTCTGTATGTAGGTGACTCCGGATACCCCAACATGCCGTGGTTGCTGACACCCCTCAGGAACCCTGTGACACCAGCCCAGATGCGCTACAATGTGGCACATGGTCGGACCAGGAGAGTGATCGAGCGGACATTTGGTCTCCTGAAGAGCCGCTTTCGCTGCCTGGACAAGACAGGAGGGGCCCTCCCATATGCCCCAGCAAAGGTGTGCAAGATTTTCATTGTCTGCTGCATGCTACACAACCTGGCAGTGCGGAAGGAGTTGCCTCTCATCCTGGATGACGATGACCAACATCCGCCACCTGTGGAGGATCCTGGCCTGGGCCACGATGCCAGTGATGATGATGATGATGAGGGTGATGTCCGCACACAGCTCATCACCAACTTCTTCAGCTGAATGTGAGTATCCAGAGATGTCATGTCAATGATTTGAGTTTGCATGATATGTGTTGGTGGTGCTCTGTTGCTGTTTGAGTGTGGCCATGTGCTACTTGACTGGATGCGTGCAGCGATGTGTCCTTACAGGTAGTCTGTACTCCCCAACAGTGTTGACATGCTAATTTGGTTTTGTGTAGGTATCTTGTGACATGTATTGGGCATGAGTATTGCAGTTCTGTCCTGTTCTTCAGTGCTTTTGACTGTGTGTCATGTCTGTCCTTCACAGGGTACTTTCAGAGTTGTTTGGTCAACTCGGATCCCCCGACACCATGATTCAGCTTTCAGAGTAGAAGCAGTCGTTTCCCTACAGGTGATGTGCCACACACCCCTGGACTTTATTTCTTCTACACTTGTTGACTGTGTGGCCACTGCCACGTGGGATTACCTTGCATCTGTAGTGGAAACAACATGTTGCAAATGTGTAATAAACCTGTTCTTCACTTTGGGATGTGCGTTGTCTGTGGTCACACATCTGACTGACATTTGCTTCCTGCACCCGTGGGCTAGTTAACACAGACTCTGAATAGGTGTGGTGTCTGTGCATTCCACTGTATTTCCTGGCAACATCAGTGTAGGCGATGAGTCAGATGGCCCTGGTGTGTATGTGTTGTGTAGCCCTAGTGGTGTGTCTCCCTCATATGTGTCATGTCGCCATGACTCACATGACGGTGTTGAACTTGCTGTAGCAGTTAGCATGCACAGTGTCATTTAGCAGATCATCATCTCCATGACAAAAACAACATTGGAATCACAACAGAGGCAAGTATGGTGTATTAGTGAGTTTATTTACATACATGTGTGAGGATAGTGCACAGGATGGTGGGTGCTGTACATTGGGATTGGAATCCAAAGTTCCCAGATGAGTTGGAAGTGTTGGTAGCAGAAATGTCCTGAGTAAAGTCCAAAGTCATCTGATACATTAGTCCAACTTAAACTCCCCATGTCATGTGGGAGAGTTGGGTTGCATTCGACAGGGTGAACAGTTTGCACACAAAGGAGAATTTCCAGAACAGGTGTTGGGTTCCTGGGGGATGTACATGGCCATCGGCCTCTCAGTTGTCCTTCCTCGGACGACCCCTCTTCTTTCTGGGGGGACCCTCACATGCAGGCCGCCGCGGTGCAGAGGACTCTCCACCAGAGTCATCCTCCCTCCCTGTGGCAGTTGCAGTTGTTGCGGCACCAGATGTTGTGGGCACACAGGGAGGTGTGGACATGTTGGTGCTAATCTGGCGGAGGCATGTCAATATGTCCCTCTGCACCGCTGTCAGTTCTTCCAATGTGTCCCACTTGGACTCCATGCCAGACATGTGTGTCTCCACACGGGACATGTGTGTCTCCACACGGGACATGTGGGAGTCCAAGCGGGCATGATGGGCAGCCTGCTGCTGTTGAATGTCCTTGAGGATCCCCACTACCTGGCTGACCTCTCCGGTGCTATTCTGGTACGCATCAGCAATGCGTACCAGTTGTGGGTCATCATGCAGTCCAGACCCCGCTGCAAACAGCGACCTCTGCCTACCACCCCTCCCACCACCCCTGGCCACACGTGCGGGACCTGCGGTGGCACGCACAGGTGACCCTAGGCCCCCTTGGGGGTTGGTACTGGGGTTGTTGTCCGTTGCTTCACGGTGGGCTGGGGTCCCTGTGCTGTTGTCATTCAGTGTCCTTGGTCTGTCCGTGTCGGTGGGGGTGGTCTGTGTGTTGCCAGATGTTGGAGGAATGGGTGCAGGGGGTGCAGATGGTGGTCCTGCTGGTGCTGCATGATGACTCAATCCGGAGGTGCCAGGTTGGCCTTCGCCATCCGATGAGGGCAGAGGCTGCTCCACACCAGAGAGCTCAGGGGCCACCGGAGCCTGGGACAGGGACTCCTCCTCATCTGCTGCTGTGTCCCCATCATCACCTGTTTTTGGAAGAGACACACAATGTATGTTATGTTTCTGCAGGCATCAATGGTTCAAACACATGACAGTTGTGACTGTACCTCTGGATGCGGGCCTGTACATTGCATTGTCCTAAGTTGTCACAGTCAGAGGTTGATATTGGTGTGGCTCATTGTCCTGCCAACCTGATGCATTTCAATGTGGATGTTGAGGTGTGTGCATGACCAGCATTGGTGGTATTTGGTTGACATCCAGACCTCCTTCTCCCCCCAGCCCAGTTATCCCACCATGAAGCATGCCACCCTTGCAGTGGGTGCAGGTTAACTCTCAGGATGTCAGTGAGTGGTGTCCTGCTGTTGGTTGGTGCCCAGTTCCCTGCAGGGCCTGGTACTCCCCACAACAGAGCACCATTGTCAGACATCTTAGAAGTGGCTTTTCACTCCCTGTGAGGTGTGCATGCTTCAGTGTGAGCTTGCTGGGCCATGTGGGTGGGGGATGTTGAGCTGTGACTACCACTCCCATCATGCTATTGCCTACACCCCCCTTCCCAGCATGCCCATACTTCCTTCCTTTTGACTCTGCTTCTCTGTGGGGTAGTGTGCCTGTGCTGACAGGATGGCTGACAGTGTTGTCCTGGCGTTTGTTTGGCTACAAGTCCCAAAAGTGTCCCTGTTCTTCACACAGCATAACCCAGTGTGGTTGTTCTTTGTGGGATATTTAATTAGAGTGTGAGGCATTGCATTCTCCCAGGTGAGTTGTGTGGAGTTTGTGTTAAGGGGTGTGTGAGAAAAGCTGCTTGTGACTATGGTCAGAGCTGTCAGTCCTCCTTCCCACCCAGCCAGATATCCCACCATGGAACGTGCTTCCATTGCAGGGAGTGCAAGTTGGCTTTCAGGATGTCAGTCAGTGGTGTCCTGCTGTTGGTTCTTTTCCACTCCCTGTGATGTGAGCATGGTTCAGAGTGATGTTGATGGGCCAATTGTGAGGGTGACCAATATCTGTGACTACAACTCCCATCATGCTATTGGCTACACTCACTTCACCAGCATACACAGAATTCCTTCCTTTCAGTGAGCTTCCCTGTGAGGTGGTGTTCTAGTGGTGGCAAAATATCTGACTGTGTTTGTTGGTTAGATTTGTGCCACTGCCTTGCTCTATTTGTTGTTAGGTTTGTACATGTCATGACACAGTTACATATCACTATGAGATGGCATGTATTGTGTTTATCTAACTAACATACACATCTTGGGATGATTATCTTTTGGTTGCTGTGGATTTGCTAAGGGTGCATGGTTTGACTATCCCCTTGACAGTGATGTGTGTGTATTGTCACACAATATTGGGTATAATGGTTGTGTACTCACCAGGCTCTGGGATGTTTGATAGTCCATGTACGCTCACTGGTGGTAGGATGGCCCGCACCTTCTCCTCCCAGGGCCTGAGGTATACTGGTTTGACAGGAGGGCCACTGCTGGTGCGATTACTCAAGGCGTAATCCTTCTTGAGTAGGTCCTTGACCCTCCTGCGCACATCATACCACCTGTTCTGGATGTCTTCCTTTGTGCGCAAACATGGTGATTGTGCGTTCACCCTGTCGACGATCCTCTCCCACATCTTGGTTTTCTGTGACATGGGGGTCTGTTGGACCAATGTACCAAACAACTGTGGCTCTACCCTGAGGATCTCATCTACCAGGACTTCCAATTCACTGTCTAGGAACTTTGGATTCTTCTTTGGGGGCATGGTGATGGGTTGTGGTGGGGATTGATGTGTGTTTGCAAGTGAGGGTGGGTGAGTGTAGGTTTTGCTGGGTGTTTGTGAGGGTGCTATTTGGGAGGTGCTAATGGTGTGTGGCTTGTGTGATGGATGAGTTGTGAGTGTGTCTGTGGTTGCTGTCTGATGGTGTTCTATGCTGGCAGGTCAGTTGAATTTGCAAAGGATCATGGTAGTGATTTGTGGCCTTTATATGGGTGGAGTTGTGGGTGTGTCTTTGTTCCATGTTTTTTCACCCCTGTATTTATTGACTTTGTCATTGCTTGTTTGGCCCTTTTTTTTGTATTTTTCCTTTGTGGGCATGTAGGAGACGTTCTTCTGACCGAACAGGACGCTGCAGTTGGCTCGTGCAGGCTTCTCCGAGTCTTTCAAGCTGTGTTCCTGATGGGTTTCATGTGCGGCGTACGCGTCGGTCGCGGAGTATTGGGTTGCTTCGGCTCGGTTTTGTATGCGTGTCGGTCGTACGGCTTGGGCTCCGTGCGACTCAGTCTGGTTTTACACGCATTGCATCGTACTGCGCGGGTTGGAGTTCGCGGGTACGTTTCTGTCGGGTTCATTCCTGGTGCGTGTCGGTCGGTTCGATTCGCGTAGTTTCCCGGCCGGATAGCTGGTTTCCGTGCGGTTCGGTCGTTCGGCTTGTGTTCCGTATGAGTCGGTCGTAATTCACATGCATTGCATCGTACTACGCGGATCGGGCATCGCTGGTACGTGTCGGTTGGACAACATTCCCGTACCGAGTCGGTCGGTATGTTTTCCGGCCCGAATCGGAATCGGCCCCTTTGTCTTTGAGGAGGAGATATACATTCAGAAGCAGGGAACTGCGATGGGCACGTGCTTCGCCCCCAGCTACGCGAATTTATTCGTGGGCTGGTGGGAGAAGCACGTGGCCTGGGCGGGGACCAATGAAATCTGGGCAGAGAAGATAGCTATTTGGGCCTGTTAGATAGATGACATTTTTATTGTCTGGAAGGGTTCCAAAACAGAAATAGAGGAGTAAACAATAATGTCTACAATCTACACTTCTCTAGTAACATAAGCTCTACAGAGGTAGCATTTTTAGATCTTCTAGTGTATGTCAGTGGCAACCAGTTAATGACAAAGTTATATCGTAAACCGACGGCAAGAAATGCCGTGCTCCATTATACTAGTCAACATCCCAGATGCTTAGTAAATAGTATCCCCTATGGGGAGTTACTCCGGATGAAGCGAAATAGTACCACTAAAGAAAATTATGAAGAAGCTAGAAATTAGGCACTTGATCGCTTCTCCTTAAGGGGTTACCCCCAAAAGACACTGAGGATCGCCACGAATAGAGTAGATCAGAAAACCAGGGATGAACTTCTGAACAAAAAAGTGGATAAAAAGCAGGAAGAAATATGTAGATTAATCTTAACCTATTCCACAGATTCAGGAGATATAAGAAGGATACTGAACAAACATTGGAGTATCTTACGAACAGATGGAATAATTGGTAAGGCAGTGGCCCAGCATCCGAGTATTACCTACAGGAAGAACACATCGTTAAAAGACTTGCTAGTACATAGCCATTTTTCCAAGAAGAGTAGAAACACAACTCAAGTTAGCGGTTTTTACCCATGTCTGAATTGTAAAGCCTGCAAGAAAAGCACTAAGGTCAAGGACTATGCAGTCCCGGGTAGGGACTCTAAAAAACAAATAATGAAATTATTAAACTGCAATTCAGATTTTGTAGTTTATTGTCTGGTGTGTCCGTGCAGTCTCATGTATGTGGGTAGCACGGTACACCAGGCAAAGAAGAGAGTCCTGGAACATATGCGGGCGATAACAAATGGGGACAAAAATTACCCTGTTGCTAGACATTTCGCTACGCATCACCAAAGGGATAGCAAATTGTTGTGCATCTTTTGTTTAGATCAGATTGTGGCCAAGGAAAGAGGGGGCGATAGGGTAAGGACCCTGCGACAATTGGAGTCTAAGTACATTATAGAATTGAGAACAAGAGCTCCTTATTTGTTGAACAGTGAAGAGGAGCTATGGGTCCATGTTGGGTAAAATGTAATTAACAGGAGTATGTAGGGAGTGAGAATCGAATTTAATCCCTTGATAGGCATCTGGAAGAATTATACATATTTATATATATATAAATAAAACCGTTTCCTCTGAAATTGGATTTGGATTAAACAGACAGGTTACATTGGATAAGACGGATGGGAAGAGAAGGGATACACATGTGTGAAGCGTAATAGTAAGATCAGAGAAATCCACTACGAGAAACAAAAGGGGATAAATAGATTTGCCCATACAGGGTTCAAGTGGGGATGGCCATTATCAATAGTAAATGAGATTGAATACCTGTGCACTATGGATAGTAATTATCAACATTCTAGGTGTCGAAAAAGGATGTTTTGGATGGGTATAAAATCGGTTGTAACCTATGTGGTGGTTGACGTGAGAGGTCACCAGCCATCATGGTGAACTATGTTATATGGTCAAGATAAACACTAGGCCCATTCAGGGCGGAAAGGGAAACCACAAATACAAAAGGCCAGCAGGCGGATGAAATGTAGTGGTATTTATCATACATCTGTATCTGATGCAATATAAAGATTATGTTAATTTCACCTTGAGTGCTATACGATATTTAAATATGGCCGCCATGACTATGATGCGTAATGTTTGGAAGATGAGGGCCCCTACAGGGCAGATAAAGGATACTGCAAAGGCAGAATGCCAACAAATGAATGAAAAGTATTGGTATATTTTCCTGTATTGATATTTGATGAAAATGGTAGAATTATGTTAATTCCATCGCAAGTACCATTGGACATTGAAAGATGGCCGCCATGATTTTTGCAATGTAATGTTTTCCCATAAGTCCGTCTTCTGTCTTTTTAAAATACACGATCACCGTTTGAATATAAAGTTTTGTAAAATGGTGACACACTGACATTGACAAAGGCCGTCATGGCCGAAACACGTTTGTCAGCTATGATGGATATGGCTGAATAAAACCTTTGGAATCAACTTGCGAGTGCGCCGCATACTTTGTGTACACAGAGGGCTTTTTGGAAGACGTGTAGCGGTTCGTCACCGCTTGCGGCAGCACCCGTCCGGAAGTGAGCGACGGTTGGTGGCGAGAACTTTTTGGGAGATTATATATATATATATATATATATGGAGAAACCAAAAGTCCTTAAAGCGCCCACTTAGCAGCAACTTAACAGGTACGGACCACACGGAGAGATTCCAATAAGTGCTTTATTTCGGTGATTGATTCATTCCATAACAATCTTTCTTATGGCAAGTGCCCAGCATTACGCGTTTCGCCTGCGTCTCCATAAGCTTGATCACACGACGCGCTGGACCAAGTACAAAGTATTTAAAGTGACACAGTGCAAAAACAACTCCTCCCTCCCAATAAAAATAGAAGACATACTATAAGTTATTTAAGACATAGTAGACCAATAGAAACAATGTAGCAGGAAACAATACCTTCTATCATAGGTAACTAAATGTTCAACCAGTGTTGAATGAACCTTAAAATGGTACACAATAATACATATAAAAGATAAGGTAAGATCCCGCATACCTGAACACATATAAAAGTACGTAACAGATTATCCTGGAGAAGAGAAAATTGAATTCTAAAGTGCAAGTGCTAAAAGTTTAAAAGTTAAAAATTAATAATTATACTTACACAGTATAATACCGACTATTAAAAAAACCATAGTCAACTACATACTTGTGGGTCAAAGAGAACGAGCAATGACTGTTTCAATGTACCTAAAGTGCAAGTGCAAAATAAACAATCCAGAAATATAAACAATTTTCAACAATATAGTTCTTCATCAAATATGACCACTGTTAAAGTAATCAGAATAAAGTGCCAGTGCATTTATAAGAACTAGATATTAAATATTAAAATGGGAATGATAGGGATAACAAATATTCTATATATCTCACCATCATTAGAAACATACAGTACATAATAGTAGTATTATGTCCAATACTAAGAAAAGATAAACTAAAGATAAGAAATGTATCATGAATTACCACACATGTGCCAACAATCTAACTATTGAGCCAGTAAAAGATAAATGGAGAACAATGGAGTAGTTAGAATGTAATTAAAACCCATTTCAAAACCGGCATAAGACTACGTAAAACCCAGCAAAACGAAGTAAAACCTAGCCAAAACCCATAAAATGGATAAAAACCAGGAAAAACCAAGTATACTAGGCCGAACGAGTCCCACTACCAAGTCCAAAAACAGGCCTGGTAACCACATCTCCAACAACAAAAACTCAATAGCATAAACTCGACACTAAGGCTAAAAAATATATATAACAATAAATACCTCAGCCTATTAATGAGAAATGTACTTTACAGAAAATTATAGAAAATTATACAAATCTTCTCCTGTATTTAAACCATTTGGCATCTTAGTGTCGAGAATTAAAATGTACTGAGATTCTAACTGGCGCAGTTTCCTTTCACGATTACCACCCCTAGGTAATTTTGGTACAGCATCAATAACATAATACTTCAAATCATTTAAATTGTTATCATGCACAAGTTTGAAATGCCGGGCAACAGGGTAACCAGGCTCTGAGTTCACTATTGCTCGTAAATGCTGAAGTATACGGACGTATACTTGCAGCTTAGTGCTGCCTACATATTTAAGCTGACATGAACATTGTAATATATAAACAGCATGATCAGTGCGACATGTAAAAGGCCCTTTGATTCTGGTAGTTTTAGATTCAAACGCGTTGGTATATTCGATAGTATTAATACCGAATTTACAAGCCCTACATGACGAGCATTTGAAGAAACCAGTTCTTTTAGACAACCAGTTACTAGACGTGCTAACTTCTGGACTAGATTTAACCAACACATCTCTCATAGCCGGTGCTCTTCTAAATGTTATCGATGGAGTCTCTGGTACAATTTGAGACAATGTTAAATCCGTTTTAATTATTGCCCAGTTTTTATATATAATGCGTCTTATCTGTCGTTCTTGACTGCTGTATGTAGTTATTAACCGTATAGGTTCTGGCACTGTGAGAGGATCTGCTAATATTTCTAAAGGAATCTCAGTGCATGTACTTTCTTGATTGAGTATGCAGGTTTTATTAACATGCTTGTTAGCTTTTGACATTGCTCCCTTTAGATCGGCTAAGTTGTAACCTCGAGCTCGAAATCTATTAAAGGCTTCATCCTGACATGTTTCACGGTCAGACTCCGAGCTACATATCCTTTTTATACGAAGAAACTCTCCGTATGGTATGCTCTTAATTAGGTGTCTTGGGTGCGAGCTTGTAGCATGAAGAACTGAATTACCAGCTGTACTTTTCCTAAACAATTTTGTGTGTATAGCCCCATTCTTTACATAGAGCTCTACATCAAGAAACTGTGCAACTTCATTGCTTATGTGTGCGGTAAACTCTAAATTGAGATTGTTATTATTAATGATGTTCACAAAACTCCTGGCAGATTCAGCCGAACCCTGCCAGATCACACACACATCATCTATAAAGCGCCACCAATATAGAACATGGGTATCATACAGCGCTTTGTGGGTGCCCCTGAGGACATGCTCCTCCCACCACCCAACGTGCAGACACGCATAACTGGGAGAGAAACATGCCCCCATGGCCACCCCCCGCAGCTGTTGATGAACCTCTTTGTTAAAAAGGAAGTAATTGTTATTGAGGCACAAGTCAATCATCTTCAGAAGCATGTTGTTATGTTGATACATTTCAATATCCCGCTTACTCAAATAATAATTCACAGCTTTCAGTCCATCTGAATGTTTGATGCTTGTGTAAAGTGAACATATGTCCATTACAATGAAGAAGCAGTTTTCATCCCAGGCACAGGTTTGCACTTTTGATAAAAAATGGCCTGTATCTCTGATATACGACGGTAGATCTTCAACAAATGCACGTAGGAAGAAGTCCACATATTTAGACATAGCTTCCAAGAGGCTTTTTTGCGCCGAAATAATCGGCCTTCCAGGCGTAGGTATTATTTGCTTGTGCACCTTCGGGATGAGATATAGAACAGGAGTGATCGGATGATCATTTTTCAAGAAACTGAATTCGTCTTTACTTATCAGTCCTTCCCGTTTCCATTGGGCCAATTCCTTAAAAATAGTCTCTTTAAATAGTCTAAGGTCATTGTATGACGCTTTCCTATAACACGCTGTGTCATTAAGATGGCGTTGTGCCTCCTCCATATATTGCGATCTGGGCCATATAACAATATTGCCACCTTTGTCTGCCTTATTAATAATAATCTCATTATTATCCTTTAATTTCCGCATGAGGTTAGTATATTGAATTTCCGTGTATTTTCTTTGACGCTGTTTATTTAGAGTCTTACGATTTAAAGTTTTGAGCTCTTCAATGACACAATCACTAAATATGTCGATAGCGTCCTTCGGCATCATGGGGATAAAGGTTGACGGCGGTCGAAACGGACTGGTGGGATGAATATTACTGCATATGCCCATCTCTCTAAGTTCATCCTCTGTCGAGGTGATGGCTCCTTCGTCTTCATGTGCCAAAGAATGCAAAGATCTAAGCGCATCAATATCCGACACCTTGAGAATATTAGTAACTGTGCCTTGTTGAGAAATAAGGGTGGCTTTTTCAGCAGCTTTATTGAGTTTAAAATGTTTCCTCAGTTTAAGTTTCCGAATAAATTTAAAGATATCAATTCTTGTCTGGACATATTTAAAACAATTGGTGGGGCAATAAGAAAGTCCTAAAGATAACAGTTGTAATTCAGCTATTGTCAGTTCAATATTGGACAAATTTATCACCATATTGTCAGAAATACCTGATTTTACTGCTGTTGAGGCCATTTCCTCGCTCTCCAACCTCTCCCTCTGTTGCCGGAGAAATAAAGTGCTGGATATTCCTGGAATCTGGTCGGGCGTGCTTCTTTTCTTTGAATTGAAGGGTGGTGGATGTTTATGGAGGTTGTCTGCCCCCAGCGCCATGACCGCCCTGGTGAGGTCCGTGCTCCCTGTAGACAAAATTGTGTTGGGATTGTTCAAAAAGGAGCGGGACCCGCCTGTGACGTCCCAAACAGTAAGGCACGGAAATACCAGCCGGAAATTATTTTGGAAACGTCGTGGGCAAGGGAAGAGTGAAATACATTGGTCCTTCACTATGGACTTCAGGATTAAAGGTACAACCTTGAATTGTGAATGAATGACAGTCCAAAGATTTGAGCAACGAAACACTTCGAATGGACTCTTTATGTTTTACATTGCACTGTGAAAATACCCTAACATAATGAAAACGGGAAAATTAATAACAGTGTGTTTTGAACAGAACAATGAGAGACTTACATTCCAAGTGCATTTTGGGAAGTGTAGGATGTGAGGACTACGTAGATAATGTTGTAGTCTGAAAGAGGCGTATAAAGCACGTTGAGACGCCGCAAATTCACCCATACAGCTCACCTGTGATCAAGGCTACCGATGTAGCTGAAACGCGTAAGGACTAGAAAGGCTGTTACTCTGTGAAATAAAGTGCTGGATATTCCTGGAATCTGGTCGGGCGTGCTTCTTTTCTTTGAATTGAAGGTGTGTTGGATATATATATATATATATATATATATATATATATATATATATATATCATCAAACAAAGCTTCCCCAGTTTGAAGACGCACTCGAAGAGCAAATGAATATAAAGGAAACTGGCATTTTCATTCAGATGCATTTATTTGCCTTACGCGTTTCAAAGCACTCAGCTTCTTGATCACAGGCATGATGATACTGCACAGAAATGGTGAAAAGGCACTCCCCTCTGCATGTCCATTTAATTAGCACTCAGTGGGCCTCACAGGTGAAATCAACTAAGTGTTGCATGCTGGGATCAGTAGTGCACTTTGAAAATTCCTTTACATTTAGTAGGCTTCTGTGCTGTGTCAAAGTGTTCATTTCATTAAAGAGCCCTCCAGTGTGCCTCCGAGATGAAAATGTTCAGTTTAATTTTCTTTTTTTCTGCTGTTCCACTCAGGAAGACTCAGAGTAGTTCCATGTCCTCGTGGCCCCCCTCACCTTGACCTTCAGGGGTGGTGCAGTCTTCCGGGTATAAATCATCAAACAAAGCTTCCCCAGTTTGAAGACGCACTTGAAGAGCAGATGAATTTAAAGGAAACTGGCATTTTCATTCAGATGCATTTATTTGCCTTACGCGTTTCAAAGCACTCAGCTTCTTGATCACAGGCATGATGATACTGCACAGAAATGGTGAAAAGGCACTCCCCTCTGCATGTCCATTTAATTAGCCCTCAGTGGGCCTCACACTTAGTTGAACTCACCTGTGAGGCCCACTGAGGGCTAATTAAATGGACATACAGAGGGGAGTGCCTTTTCACCATTTCTGTGCAGTATCATGGAGCCTGTGAACAAGGAGCTGAATGCTTTGAAACGCGTAAGGCAATGAAATGCATCTGAATGAAAATTAACCCTGGGCGTAGTACTACGCTATGCTCACGGAGCATGAGTAGTTTGTGCTACTACGCACTAACACATTGACGTAGCGTAGCAGCAAAATCATCAACACCTACAAATGCTTTGATGACGCAATTTTACATGCTAAAAAGCATATAACCAATTCACAAAAGTAAACTTTGAGAATGAAAATATCAGGCAATGAGATAGGTGATGATTTTGGGGTCCCCCCAAACCTAGGGGGAGGACCAAGCAGATGCCTCGAACACAAAGAGCATATCATTCTGAACGATTCAGTGGTGGTCCCTTCCTCCTAGGACCACCCCAAGCACAGTTATGGGCAAAAATACAATCCCAACCAAAGGCCCTGCAAAGCATTATGGGACGAGATTAGCAGTGGGCAGTGAATATTATAGTGTCCAATATCAAAATAATTCTACCAAGAGCTGCAGTTCAACTAGTCGTTACTAGATGTCCCTCACGAGTCAAATGCAAAAGCATTGAAATTATTAATACATCAAGCGGCAGTTCCACTAGTCGTTACTAGATGTCCCTCACGAGTCAAATGCAAAAGCATTGAAACCCTTTCATGAAGCTTTTGCATTTGACTCGTGAGGGACATCTAGTAACGACTAGTTGGACTGCAGCTTGATGTAATAATAATTTCAATGCTTTGCATTTGACTCGTGAGGAACATCTAGTAACGACTAGTTGAACTGCAGCTCTTTGTAAATTATTTTGATACTGGATACTATAATATTCACTGCCCACTGCTAATCTCGTCCCATAATTCTTTGCAGGGCCTTTGGATGGGATTGTATTTTTGCCAATAACTGTGCTTGGGGTAGTCCTAAGAGGATAGGACCACCACCGAATCGTTCAATAAGATGTGCTTTTTGTTTTCAAGGCATCTGCTTGATTCTCTCCCTAGGTTAGGGAGGATCCCAAAATCATCACCTCTCTCACTGCTTGTTAATTTATCGTTTTCATTTTTGTGAAATGACTATATGCATTTTAGCATATAAAGACAGAGATACTTATTTTATCTTAACTTGTACTGTGCAAGATGCCTTTGACAATTATTGCACAGTGCAGTCAAGCACACAGTTACGCACTGTTCAAAGTGTCCTTCGTGTAGCTACGTACTACGCAAACTACGCCCAGGGTTAATGAAAATGCCAGTTTCCTTTTATTAAAAGAATCAGTGGAATTCATCTGCTTTTCGAGTGCACCTTCAACTGGGGATGTTTTGTTGAAAGATATATATATATATATATTCACTGAAAAAACCATAGGTTTTAGGGACAGTTATAGTTAGTTGGACATTGCACTCGTACAAAACCTGTAAAATTCCCACGTTATAGTTAGTTCAGCTAACTATAACTCGCGCCCCCGCAATGCACTGCTGATGACGTCACATATTACATCACTCATGACATGGTCAGTGACATCACTGATGACATCTCAAATGACATCACTGATGACATCATGCAGTGACTGTGTGTTTCTATAAAGTTTAAATATGTTTAATATATATGCCAAGATGTTTTGAATAATGAGTGGGTGTATAAGTGTCTGGATGGATGATTTAGTAGGTGCGTGACTGACTCTATAAGTGAGTGATTAAACGTATCTTACTAAATGCATGGGTTAGTGACTAAACTGTGTGAATGTCTTTATCCGTCTGTCTGTTGGTGTGTAAGTGGCTGCATGGGTTTGTAAATAGCTACATGAGTGTCTATATGAGTTTTTGATTGGTTGTCTGAGTATCTGTATGGGTGCCTGAGTGTTTGTGTGGATGGGGTGTGTGTGACTGCACATAGATGTATCAGTGGGTGATTCACTGGGTGCATGGTTTCAAGAGTGCATCTGTGATGGACTGTATGGGTGGGTGAGTGTGTGTATGGGTGTGTTAGTGAGTGAATGTATATCTCAGTGGTACATGTGTGAGTAACTACATATGTGAAAGGCAGTATATATGTGTGTTGGAGTATATAAATGGGTATAAGTGAGAGTGTGTGATTGTGAGAGTGGCTGTATGGATGAGTGTGTACTTGTATTAGTGATTGTATTAGAGCGTAAGAATGTGCTAGTATTTGTATGAGTAAGTGAGCTGGTGTGTGTATAACTGTATAGGTGAGTAAATGGCAGTGTGATTAATTATTTGCATGACTGACTAGGTGTGTGAGTACCTCTATGGATGAGTGGCGGTGTGTGAGTGTCTATGTAGGTGTATGAGTCCATATGATAGTCCTGTACTGAGTGACCGTAAGTATGAGTGACTGTACAGGTGAGTGAGTGGATGTGTGTGTAGACCTAAGAATCAGTGAGTGGGTATGTAGTTATTGGTGTTGGAGTGTCTATGGTTTTGAGAATGGCAGTCTGTAATTTAGAGTGGGTGTATCAAAAGTTATATTAGGGTGTGAGAAGATGCATGAAATTATCACATGGATGATGTCATCAGTGATCTCATCAGTGATGTCATTTGAGATGTCATCAGTGATGTCATCAGTGATGTCACTGACCATGTCATGAGTGATGTAATATGTGACGTCATCAGCAGTGCATTGCGGGGCGCGAGTTATAGTTAGCTGAACTAACTATAACGGGGGAATTTCACGGGTTTTGTACGAGTGCAATGTCCAACTAACTATAACTGTCCCTAAAACCTATGGTTTTTCAGTGAATTTCAAAGGTTTTTTAAATGCAAATTTCTAACTATAACGTGTCTGAAACCTATGGTTTTTTCAGTGAATTTCAAAGGTTTTTAAATGCTAATTTCTAACTATAACGTGCCTGAAACCTATGGTTTTTTCAGTGAATTTCAAAGGTTTTTTAAATGCTAATTTCTAACTATAACGTGCCTGAAACCTATGGTTTTTTCAGTAAATTTCAAAGGTTTTTTAAATGCTAATTCCTAACTATAACATGTCTGAAACCTATGGTTTTTTTCAGTGAATTTCAAAGGTTTTGTAAATGACAATTTTTAAATGTATTAATTGTTATCTTTATTTTTTTGATACTGATGTACTACATTTTTTAAACTATTTATTTTTAGATATTTTATTTTTTAAATTACATTGTAATTACATTATACATTACATTACAAAATATACTTTCTCAGAATGAATTACTTTAGTTTAAATACTTTGCAAATAGGCAATAGACTTTTAAGTACAGTAGTTACAGTTGTTGCAATGGGCAACACAATTTCAAACACAATGCAACATTGAGCTCAATGTGAATTTCTAGTTAAATGCAATTAGTTACTTTATGGATTACTTTTCTAACCACAGGACTGGATCCTAGATTCAGTCCTGGGACATCTCCTGTAAACAGTTGAGTAAAAGCGTTTTGGTTACAGTAGTGATTTTTAAGGAATATTATTGTATTTTAAAAGTTGACACAAACTTTTTCACATAGAATCACCAATGTTATCCTATGGGAGGAAATTCACTTAGCAGGTAAGTAGTGTTATCGTTACTTTTTCTTACTCAGTGGTGGATCCTGGATCCAGCACTGATGCATCTCCTGTAAACAGTTGAAAGAATGCGTTTAAGTCATACAGGCGATTTTTAAGGAATATTTGTAGTTTGTGAAAATCGACACTTTGAAACTTTTCTGCTGAAAACCAGACAATGGATTCCTATGGAAGGAAATACAAGTTACTGGTAAATACGGTTAGAATTACTTTTCAGGGTCAGTGCTGGGCTAAAAGATGCAGCACTGGGTTCTCTCCTGATAACAGGTGAGTAAATCGGAATTCGTAGTTCGGCTGATTTTAGAGGAATATTATAAAGTTCCAAAACTCCACACACAAGAATTTCCAAGTGAAACCAGTCAATGTTAGCCTATGGAAGGAAATTCAAGTTACTGGTAAGTACGGTTAGAATTACTTTTCAGGGTGAGTGCTGGGCTAAAAGATGCAGCATTGGGTTCTCTCCTGATAACAGGTGAGTAAATCGGAATTCGTAGTTCGGCTGATTTTAGAGGAATATTATAAAGTTCCAAAACTCCACACAGAAGAATTTCCAAGTGAAACCAGTCAATGTTAGCCTATGGAAGGAAATTCAAGTTACTGGTAAGTACGGTTAGAATTACTTTTCAGGATCTGTACTGGGCTCAAAGATGCAGCACTGAGGTCTCTCCTGATAACAGGTGAGTAAATCAGAATTCGTAGTTCTGATGATTTTAGAGGAATATTTGTATGTTTCAAAAATCGACACTTTGAAACTTTTTCAGCAAAAAGCAGGCAATGATATCCTATGGAAGGAAATACAAGTTACTGGTAAGTACGGTTAGAATTACTTTTCAGGATCTCTACTGGGCTCAAAGATGCAGCACTGAGGTCTCTCCTGATAACAGGTGAGTAAATCGGAATTCGTAGTTCAGCTGATTTTAGAGGAATATTATAAAGTTCCAAAACTCCACACTTAGAAGAATTTCCAAGTGAAACAAGTCAATGTTAGCCTATGGAAGGAAATTCAAGTTACTGGTAAGTACGGTTAGAATTACTTTTCAGGATCAGTACTGGGCTCAAAGATGCAGCACTAAGGTCTCTCCTGATAACAGGTGAGTAAATCGGAATTCGTAGTTCGGCTGATTTTAGAGGAATATTTGTAAGTTTCAAAAATCGACACTTAGAAACTTTTTCAGCAAAAAGCAAGCAATGATATCCTATGGAAGGAAATTCAAGTTACTGGTAAGTACGGTTAAAATTACTTTTCAGGATCAGTACTGGGCTCAAAGATGCAGCACTGAGGTCTCTCCTGATAACAGGTGAGTAAATCGGAATTCGTAGTTCGGCTGATTTTAGAGGAATATTTGCACAATGGTGAAGGGAGGGGGCGGGGCCTGAGGTGACATCTGTGCAAACGCTCCCTGTGGCGCGTTTTAAGTTGGGGGATTAAGTCCCCTTGAATCATGAGGGTCCCTGGCGTCCAACTAGCCCACCCTGTACCTCCAGTATGCGCCAGGGAGCTGCGTTGCAGAGAGGTGTTCAGAGGCCACGCCCCTTTTTGCACCTCTCTGCAACGCAGCTCTGTGGTGCTTTCTGGACATACCTGGTGGGCTAGTTGGCCCCCAGGGACCCTCAGGATTGAAGGAAATTTAATTCCCCATCTTAAAACGCGCCACGGGGCCTGTTTGCACACATGTCACCTGAAGCCCCGACCCCTCCCTTCACCACTGTGCAAACGCGCCCGTGGCGCGTTTTAAGTTGGGGGATTAAGTCCCCTTGAATCCTGAGGGTCCCTGGGGTCCAACTAGCCCACCAGGTACCTCCAAAAAGCGCCACAGAGCTGCGTTGCAGAGAGGTGTAAAAGGGGCGTGGCCTCTGTACACCTCTGTGCAACGCAGCCCTAGCGCATACTGGAGGTTCCTGGTGGGCTAGTTGGCCCCAGGGACCCCAGTATTCAAGGGGAATTCGTTCCCCATCTGCAAACGCGCCAGAGGGCGCGTTTGCAGAGTGCTCCAAGGCGGGGGCGTGGCCTCCGGCGCGATGCCGGTATTTTTTTTTTTTAAGAAGGGGGGCTGTGTGGCCCCCCTTCTTTTTCTAATTTTTTGGCCCTGGGGACCCCATCCCCCAGGGCCTGCCCCCTAATATTTTGTTTAAAAAAATAAAAAAATTGAAAGGGGGCCCCGTGGCCCCCCTCCCCAGGCCTTAATCGGCCCCAAGGACCCCATCCCCCGGGGCATGGCCTTCTTTTTTTTTTTTAAATGTTATGGAGGGGGGCTGTGTTGCCCCCCTCCTTAGGCCACTTATGGCCCCGGGGACCCCATCCGCCGAGGCCGGCCTTTGTTTTTTTGTTTTTTTTCTTAAATTCACATTTGGGGAGGGGGGCCGCGTGGCCCCCCTCCCGGGCCACTACTAGCCCCGGGGACCCCATCCCCCGGGGCTGGCCTCTCCGTTGGGGACCGTGGGGGGTCCCCAATCCTCCCACGGTCCCGCCGGCTCCCGCGTCCCTCGGGAGCCGGCATTGCTTTTCCACATGGGGAGCTGCTAAGATGCAGCTCCCCATGTGGAAAAGCAATTGTCTTTGAATTTTGGAAGAGAGAGCTCTCTCTTCCAAAATCCAAAGCAGTTTGCTATGACAGGACGGGAGCTGCAGGAGCCGGCCCTGGGGGGTGGCGGTCCCCAGGGCCATCAAGGGCTCCAGGAGGGGGGCCGCGCGGCCCCCCTCCCCACATCTGCAAAGCCCCGGGGAGGTGGTGGTCCCCGGGGCTTCGGGGGTCCAAAACGGACCCCCATTTTAAATTTGTTAGTGCCCTGGGGAGGTGGCAGTCCCCGGGGCGTGTGGGGGGGCTGGAGCCCCCCCACACAGGTGATTTAAATTTAAAAAAAGAAGCCCCGGGGGGTGGCGGTCCCCGGGGCTGCGGGAGGGCTCAGAGCCCTCCCGCACCATTTATTTTTAAAGCCCCGGGGGGTGGCGGTCCCCGGGGCTTGGGGGGGCCTTAGAGGCCCCCCCACATATTATAAATAACCCCCCCGCATGCCCCCGGGACTTGGCCCACCCGGGGGCCAATTAACAATGAAGCGCGGGAGACCGCGCTTTGTTTTTGTTTTTTCCGTGCACCCTAAGTGCATCCCGCCGATTTTTTTTAAAAAAAATGCTTTTTTCTGCCCAGGGGGTCCTTGTGGGACCCCCTGAGCAGACCTAGGGGGTCAGGGTGTTTCTACCCTGCCCCCTTTTTGCGCTTTGCGCACTTGTTTCTGTCCATCGGTTCTACCGAGGGACAAAATGGCTGCCAACACTTCCTGATTTGGAGTGTTGACAGCCAATTAGCATGCAGCTCGTGATCGGGAGGGTACGCGGACCCTACTCGGCCATAGATATATATGTGACTTTACTTTTGATTTTCTCAGGAACTACTGAACGGATTTACACCATTTAAGCAAAAGGCACGACACTGAACCAAGGCCTACCTCTTGGCCAAATTTGGTGTAATTCCGTTCAGCAGTTCGGGCTATAGCTGCGACTAAAGGTTCCTATGGAAAAATGAATGGGGAAAACGCGTTTTGGGACCCCCCTTTTTTCTCGGCCCCCGCTTGACGAATCACCCCGAGACTTTCAGGATAGGAGCGGACCGGAGCGCCCCAACAAGTTGGAAGCTTTTGCGAAGATTCGTCAACCGGCGCCAACGTTATTGCAAATAGAATGTTGCGGATTTCCTATGGATAATAGGTCCTAACTATAACTATCTACTGGCGACCACCAGTAGATTATATATATATATATATATATATATATATATATATATATATATATATATATATATATATATATATATATATATATATATATATATATATATATATATATATATAAGGGTTGCCCATATACGGGACTACAAGCATGGCTACAAACAGATGGACTATATTATCCAGAAAGCCACGGGGACGCCCATGGGGGCGGGGCTTGTTCAATTAATAAATTAACGTCCCGACACACGTTTGCTGTTTCCTTGCATCAATGAGTTGGTAGCCTGCCAGTGAACAAGAGTGCTAAGTCGCTTGAAACGCGTATGGCTTATGGGCTGACATTAAGAAGCGCGAGTGACCTGCGGTGTGTGCAGCCGCCTGGGGCATCAGTGTGCTTACCTCCTCATGTGAGATGGCTTCAGTGGGGCAACTCCTTTTTGTGTATATATATATATATATATATTTTTATTCAACAAACGCCAAAGCTTCTCAAGATGCACTCGACAGTGCGTCTGCCATTCGGCATCACGGTTCAGCCCGCCCCAACCATCCAAGTTCGTTGTGTTGCCTGACGCGTTTCTGTGGCCAACGTACCACTTCATCAGAGGCATTTCTCCTGTACGCATTGGAACGCTCTTTATACTGCATGCTGATTGATTTAAAAACCCCTCATGAGTTCAACTGCGTACTTGATTTCTTCGTACAGCATGCTGGGATGTGTAGTCACATCGAGCTTTCATTAAACACCTATAGTAGGTTCCAATGCTTACAGATTTCAGAGAGTCAGTTAAAATCCTTAGTAGGATCTGGATGTGGTGGGAGCAGGCACTCTTCATCAAGACGCAATGTGCTGGAAACCGGAGCAGGAAGGTTCCTCTCCCTCAGCCTCTCATTCCTTCGAGATGGTGCATCTTGCACGGGAAGGCACCCGTGTCATAATTTTATTCAACAAACGCCAAAGCTTCTCAAGATGCACTCGACAGTGCGTCTGCCATTCGGCATCACGGTTCAGCCCGCCCCAACCATCCAAGTTCGTTGTGTTGCCTGACGCGTTTCTGTGGCCAACGTACCACTTCATCAGAGGCATTTCTCCTGTACGCATTGGAACGCTCTTTATACTGCATGCTGATTGATTTAAAAACCCATCATGAGTTCAACTGCGTACTTGATTTCTTCGTACAGCATGCTGGGATGTGTAGTCACATCGAGCTTTCATTAAACACCTATAGTAGGTTCCAATGCTTACAGATTTCAGAGAGTCAGTTAAAATCCTTAGTAGGATCTGGATGTGATGGGAGCAGGCACTCTTCATCAAGACGCAATGTGCTGGAAACCGGAGCAGGAAGGTTCCTCTCCCTCAGCCTCTCATTCCTTCAAGATGGTGCATCTTGCACGGGAAGGCACCCGTGTCATAATTTTATTCAACAAACGCCAAAGCTTCTCAAGATGCACTCGACAGTGCGTCTGCCATTCGGCATCACGGTTCAGCCCGCCCCAACCATCCAAGTTCGTTGTGTTGCCTGACGCGTTTCTGTGGCCAACGTACCACTTCATCAGAGGCATTTCTCCTGTACGCATTGGAACGCTCTTTATACTGCATGCTGATTGATTTAAAAACCCCTCATGAGTTCAACTGCATACTTGATTTCTTCGTACAGCATGCTGGGATGTGTAGTCACATCGAGCTTTCATTAAACACCTATAGTAGGTTCCAATGCTTACAGATTTCAGAGAGTCAGTTAAAATCCTTAGTAGGATCTGGATGTGATGGGAGCAGGCACTCTTCATCAAGACGCAATGTGCTGGAAACCGGAGCAGGAAGGTTCCTCTCCCTCAGCCTCTCATTCCTTCGAGACGCACTGGTAGACGCACTGTCGAGTGCATCTTGAGAAGCTTTGGCGTTTGTTGAATAAAATTATGACACGGGTGCCTTCCCGTGCAAGATGCACCATCTCGAAGGAATGAGAGGCTGAGGGAGAGGAACCTTCCTGCTCCGGTTTCCAGCACAGTGCGTCTTGATGAAGAGTGCCTGCTCCCATCACATCCAGATCCTACTAAGGATTTTAACTGACTCTCTGAAATCTGTAAGCATTGGAACCAACTATAGGTGTTTAATGAAAGCTCGATGTGACTACACATCCCAGCATGCTGTACGAAGAAATCAAGTACGCAGTTGAACCCATGAGGGGTTTTTAAACCAATCAGCATGCAGTATAAAGAGCGCTCCAATGCGTACAGGAGAAATGCCTCTGATAAAGTGGTACGTTGGCCACAGAAACGCGTCAGGCAACACAACGAACTTGGATGGTTGGGGCGGGCTGAACCGTGATGCCGAATGGTAGACGCACTGTCGAGTGCATCTTGAGAAGCTTTGGCGTTTGTTGAATAAAAAAAAAAATATATATATATATATATATATATATATATATATATATATATATATATATATATATATATATATTTGCTAGAAACACACCCAGAAAGCACAGCGATTATTTTGTAACCATTATCACAATAGTGAGGGCTGAGCAAGCGAACCAGGTGGCGAGCAACAAGATGGTAATCGCTGGTGTGGGTCTAAGAAAGCGCATGTACATTCTATGTTCATTCAAAACGTGCACTGTAAAATGACAGCGGTTTGTAATGTAGTTGTTCCATTAGAGCATCCCTACCTCCGCTGCACAGTTGGTAAATTATGCGTGAGGACAATTTCAACCTAGTGGCGCTTGAAAGACGCTCTCTTCCCGCCTGTGCCGATTGCGCACACTTTTACCACCAGAAGCACTGCTACAACGAGAAGCTTTTAACTATACTCGAAAGACATTGACAAAGAGAAAATACAAAAAGAATGATGGGCCATCCCCATTTCGAGATGGTCGCTGATCATGAGCAGGAAAGGAAATCCTTCTCTAAAACATGCTGCCATATATATATATATTCGCTAGCAAAACACCCAGAAAGCACAGCAATTATTTTGTAACCTTTACCACAATAGTGATGGCAGAGCAAGCGAACCAGGTGGCGAGCAACAAGATGGTAATTGCTGGTGTGAGTCTAAGAAAGCTCAAGTAAAAATGGCAACTGTTCTATCAGGGTCAATGAAGAACTACATTTGTGTGCAGCTATGGAACAGGCGGGAACAAGCAGGAGAGGGATGGGGGATGAAACAGGTGACCTTGCAAAACAGCATATGTGACGAGAAGGGCAAGATTTACAAGGCTGTTTACAGAAATAGCGCTAGGAGCGAGCGCTCGTGTGAAGTGCTCAAAATCAATTAAAATAATAGATCCAAAGCCCGTTGCATTACTAGGATCTGTGTATGGATATTATTAATAGGTCCCTAATCTCGGGGAGGGCAAAACACAGGAAGAGGCATGACGCATGCAAGCTGTGGACAAATGGGGAGAGAGAATAGGAGCGTGACGATGGAGCCAGCAAATGGGAAGTCTATGGGTGAGCTGAAGCCCACAAATTATATAGAACATGTTTCTTCAATACAGTGTGTGCGCTGTCTAAACCCAAAACCTAAAAAACCACAGTGCTCAAGCAACCACAGAAAAACCTGCAGTGCCCAAGCAGGCATACCCATCAAGAGGAGCGCGGTGTCATCATGGCTCAAGTCGATATCTCTGAAGCTGCAGCTCACCGGCATTCAGGAAAGGTCAGACATGGAGAGCGGCACCCAGGCAGCTGCAACAGAAACTATGGTGCCCTGGTAGCCATGTCAATCATGCGGTGCCATAGCAATCACATGAAGCTAGGTAACACAGCCCCCGGGGAGCTGGAAACAAGAAAAGCAGCGTCCTGGGAAACCACCGGCATGGCAGCGGTGCCTGAGCAGCCGCACAGCAGAGCGGAACGCGTGGCCCTAGTAGCCACACAAAAAAAAGAAATGTGACACCCAACTGGAAAACAGAAAAACTCCTCTAGGCAGCTTGTCGGAGAAAAAAACACATCGCCCATGCAACCAAGAAGAAGCATACGAACCAGCGTACACATGCTTGCCACTGCAGCCACAACAAGCGTTGTGTCCCTTGCTAAACTACAACAGAATGCAGAAAATAAGAGAAAAGGAGATACCTGGAATCCAAGTGGGGCTTAGCAACCCCTCAACAGTCCTACAGGACACAGGGCGCACAAAATAAACAACAGGAAGTGATAGGGGAGGGGGTTTATACAGCTACCCTTTCATAGAAAGGGAAGACAGCTTTACAGATGTGATGTGGGTAGAGAATGGGCACATTCACTCCAGAGGTAAGTAAAAGGATGAGGACAGGAAGATGAGGTAATGGAAGGTTGAGAACACTTCACAGTAGCAAACAAGTTCTCTGGTGTGTTTTGTTTGGGCACTTTTTAGTTACATTTCAAGTATATGGCAGGTCTGGTGACTTCATGGGCACAGATGCCAATCCCGATGGGTCCACTCAGACTTTCCTTCTTCTTGGGTTGATAAAATGAATACCATTGAGTTGGGTAATAATAAACACCTGTTATTCTGTGCTCAAAGGGTGAATGTTGTTTTACAAATACGTGTTGTGTTATTTTAAGCACTGTATGTAGCATATAAGCCAAAACTTCGGAATTGAACTCCTGACATCAAATATGTCAAGCAAAAATGATTTTGTTTTAGCTTTCACACTCTTAAAACTTCTTCCTTTTAAGCAAAGGTTAGCAGGAAAGCGAAATCCACCCAATTTGGTATATCTTACGTAGTACGTGTGTGTGTATAAATATATATATATATATATATATATATATATATATATATATATATATATATATATATATATATCGAACATCTGATTGGCTCTCCCCACTTCCCAGTCGGCGAAGAGAGAGTCACGGACTCCAAATTGTGTGGCAGCTTAGGTCTTTATTCGTCTTTAAGCCATATGACGCGTTTCGGACAACAGAGTGTCCTTGTTCACATACGGAAACGCAGTCCGCTCATTGTTTTTATACATTTGGTTATTTGCTGACTCCCGTGTCATGTGATGCATAAACATAGAAAACATATCGTGATATCTATTATCTCATAGTCTGTTTTCCAAACATGATATTTTATTTATATCTAAATTATGCGTATTGTTTTTAAATATTTTGCCTTATCATATGTTCAATAATTATACATTTGAATTTTGAAAAAAGTGCAAGTGCTTATTTATATCTGCATAAATGCATGTTTGTCATTTCGTTTATCAATAAAAACATATTAGAATACATAAATAAATACATATATAATTAAATATTATGTCAATCATTTTATGATAAAATAGTATGTATAATAAAACTGTTGTTATTATAAAATAGCTTTGCCTTTAAAAATTCAATGTTGTTGTCATAATCAGATCATGTGCAAAAACGCATATTGTCTTTTTGTATAGCCATTGTATTATAGCTAAACTAGATGTTAAAATAGTATAAAATGAGAAATAGTATTTATTTTTACTTAGTGTACAAAGTGCATATTAAAGTGCCCAGATTGGTGTCATAATCGAGATGGGACAGCCGCCCCATCTATATCTCAATAAAGTGCAAGTGCCAATGTATTTAAAAAATATAAATACATAAAAACCAGAAAAATAGAAAAACAGTAAAATATAGTTATTCGGGGATACATAGCTGTGGAATATACATATATGTTACCTGTTTGTTGTAAGCCAATAAAGCCGTTTTCTTGCGAACCCGAGCGTGCTGGAGCCTGTCTGTATCCTGAGGCAGGCGTGTGGAGCTATATATATATATATGTGTGTGTGTGTTTGTAGATATATATATATATATATATATATATATATATATATCTACACCCACACACACTAACCACATGTAAAGGATGTTCACACACTCAGGGGCCGATTCCGATGTCGGACGGACTCAGGTCCGTTCGACATCGGTCAGGAGCCGTAACCGACCGACCTGCTGTCGTCGGTTACGGCCCTGCAAGTACGATGCGACCGAACCCTGTTCGGTCGCACTAGTATACTTCACAATGGGAGCATGCATTCCGAGCGGGATGCAAGCTTGCATTGTGAAAAGCAGGGGTGCAGTTCATCCCTGCACCTTGTGGCCGGCACCCCAAGGTGCCTGCCACCGGGTGCAGGGATCAACAGGCTGCCATTCGGCGGCCTCGCACCCATGGGGGCCCTCCTGGGGGCCCCCAAAGACAGTTTCCGACTGCCTTTTCGTGCCGGAAAGACCGGCACGAAAAGGCAGTGAAAAACTGCCATCGTACTCCCTCGGTCGTGAAGAGGCGGCCGGGGGAGTACTGAAGGATTTCCGGACGGCGGACGGGCTCTCCGAGCCCATTGGAAGCCATCCGGAAATCCGAGTCGGATTCCTTTCCGACCGAGCCCATCGGAATGGCTCGGTCGGAAAGGAATCCGGCCGGCACGTTCTGATTCGGTCGGAAGGGCTCTGGCCATCGTTTGGTGCCCTTCCGGCCGAAATCGGAATCGGCCCCTATGAAGGAGAATTAAAAATGTTTATTGGCACAAACACCAGTCCC
The DNA here is from genome assembly GCA_963921515.1 of Calotriton arnoldi. Lineage (NCBI taxonomy): Eukaryota > Metazoa > Chordata > Amphibia > Caudata > Salamandridae > Calotriton > Calotriton arnoldi. The sequence goes on from CAWUFW010014563.1 coordinate 56,073, forward strand.
TGCAATGCGTTTTGGCTGACAGGCCTTGATCACACATGGGGTAAATTGACAACCATACACCCTTTTTCACCAAAGTGAAACATTCGTTATAAACATAGAAGAGGGACTTGACAAGCAAAATGAAAAAGCAAATATGGAGTCGGCCATCTTGGAAGGGAGAAAAGTAAAAGGTAATGTGAAAGCATTTTAATAAAACATAAACCAAACCAAACATAAACCAAAAGAAGTAGATTGTGCTGACTCCTAGACAGGACCAATACAAGTAAGGCTCTTGTAAATAACATGGACACATATTATCCATAGAATGCAGCTCAACAAGATGGTGTGGGCTAAATCACATCAAAACATCAAGAGGTCAGTGTGGAGAAGCGTAAAAGAATAACTGCGTATTTAACAGATCCCAGAGGTATCCCCAATAATATATACAGCATCTCGGAGGATCCGTGACCCCTACCGATCTTGTGCTGAGATCTGATTGGCTGCCAACACTTCAAACCAGGAAGTGTTGGCAGCCATCTTGGGACTTCAAATTTTTGGTAGGATGAGCAGATACTGCTAAAAATAAAAAAATAAACGAAGCAGGGCTCCCGCTCTTTATTAATTATTGGCCCCTGGGTGAACCAGGTCCCGGGGTCATTTTTTTAAAAAGGGAGGGGGGTGCATGCCCCCCACCCTCCTGGGGCTTCATATTGCCCCGGCGGACCACCACCCACCCGGGCTTTCTTAATAAATGAATGTGGGGAGCCCCATACGGCCTCCCCCGCTGTCCCAGGGATCACCACCTCCCTGGGGCGTATTTACTTTTTAAATGGGGGGCGGCCTCTGGGACCACCCCAGCCCATTGGAACTGCCACCTCCCTGGAGCTTTACCTGAAAAAATGCCAGTGGGCCACGCAAACCCCCCCACAGCCCCAGGGCCGCCACCTCCCCGCAGCTTTAATTTCAATTAATGCAGGGGCCACGTGGACCCCCCCAGCAGCTCCAGGGACTGCCACCTTTTTGTCAAATTTAATGTGGGAGGGCGCATGGCCCCCTGCAACCCCGGGGACCAACACCTACCCGGGGCAAAATTCAAGAAAGGAGGGGGGCCACGCAGCCCCCCTCTTGGAGCCATAGGCCACTACCCCTCCAGGGCTGTCCAGGGGTACCCACCCCTGGCACATAGCTGTTTGCTATGGATTGGCGGGAACTTTACCGCTCCCAGGAAGCCACAGCAAACACTCCGCTTCCAGCAAGTGAGAGCATTAAAAATGCTCTTGCTTGCTGGAAGCGGAGCAAAATTGCTTTCACAGAGAGGGAGCTGCATGTGTTGCGGACCCATCCCCTTATGTTTATTTATTTTTTAAATAAAATAAAAAGGGTGTGCCCCAGGGGATGGGGTCCCCAGGCTGAAATCGGCCCAGGATGCGGGACACTCGGACCCCTCCCTTTAATAAAAAAAAACAGCTTGGCGCCGGGAGATGGCATCCCTGGGGACAAAATTAGACCGGGAAGGGGGGGCTTCACGCCCCCCTCTCCCATTCAAAAAGGCCTGGCCCAGGGAATGGGGTACCCCGGGGCCCAAATCGGCCCAGGGAGTTAGGGCCACGAGACCCCCTTCCCGTAATACATTTTTTTTTAAATTTAACTGCGGGACCGGCAAGTTGTCAGAGGCCCCGCCCCCTTTCACCATCACTTTGCAAATGTGCCTCCTGGCGTACAACTGGTTGGAGGATGAAGTACCCTTGGCTGCAGAGGGTCCTTGGGGGCCAACAACCCCTCCTGTTACCTCCAGTAAGTCCCATAGAGGGGGATTGCTGAGAGGTGATCGGAGGCACCACCCACTTTCTCCACCACTCCGCAAACGCGTCTCCTGGCACACTACTGGTTGGAGAATGAAGTCCCCTTTGATGCTGAGGGTCCTTAGGGGCCAGGAACCCCTTCTGTTACCTCCAGGAAGTCCCACACTGCAGAATTGCTGAGAGGTCTTTGGAGGAAAAATGAAAGAAAATTCTGGACACATTGTCAAGTCCTCTCAATCGCAATATCTTGAAGCAGGCAAGCAGTATGAGTGCCAACATATTGATGAACCCTAAATTGTATGCTGTTGCTGTAAATGAAACACATTGATAGTGTATAACACCACAGCAGTTTGCTTATATGGCACACTGGGTTCCACCAGCATCCTTCTCACAGGGATGTATTTTTCCATAATCCTGGCCATTTACAAACAAGTTTTCCAGTTGATCCAATACATCAAAGAAGTGAATCCTTTAAAGAATATTAAAATAAAATTACTCTCTATTCCAGTACTCTGACCAGACAAGGCCCAGGAACCCTTCATCTCCCTCTTTTTGTCTCTCGCTCTCTCTCTCTCTTTCTCTCTCTCTCTCTCTCTCCCCCTGCCATTCCAATATCATTGTTTACCATTGCCACTGTTATTTGTCTCACTTAGTTTTGTTCTTTATTTGCCACTGCTTGCTTTCACCTTGCTCGTTCCGTCTCTTTTCCTGATCTCTCTCTGTTTGTCTTTTGCACCTACGTACTATCACTTTGGGCGTTTACCCTTTCACTGCCTTTCTGCCACTCTTTCTCTCTCTTGCTCTCTCTCATTGTCAGTGTTTTATCTTATTGTTTGCATTTTTGCCCATTTGTTTAACTTCGTTTGTTTTCTCTTTTGCCACTGCTTATCACCCTGCTTGTTCTACCTCTCTCTTTTGACCTTTCTTTGTTTCTCTTATGCCACTGTTTTCTATTTCTGCCGCTCTCTTCTGTCGTTTCATTGTTCATCTGTGCCAGAGTTCGTCTCCTACCTCTATCTGTCTGCCCTCTCGATGTGCCCTTTTTGTTGCCTTTCCTGCTCTCTCACCCTCCTTGCCGCTCCTTTCCTGCTTTCACCCACTCCTGCTTTTTCATGCTCTCCACTTTCCTGCCCATCTGCTTCCTGCCCAGCACAGATAGTCCTACACCAATCCATCACTACTCAGCCACGTCTCTCCACGTCCTCAACCCCAGCCACAGCTTGCTGCTGCCAAACCATGCCACACAGCACAGTAGGAGCTTTCACCTTCACCTCCTGCACATTCTCTTGCACCCTGTCCCCTATAGCCCTCACCACTCGACCATCTTCAGCACTCAGCACCACCTCCACATACACGAACCAAACGCCACACTCACACCGCTCCACACTCACATGCTTGCTCCTCAACACATGCTCACTCATCAAGCTCACCAAAGAGATATGGGACCTGCTGCATGACCACATGTCAGACCTTATTTGCTTCACAGAAACATGGCTGAATCAATCCAGCCTCAGCACCGGTCATCTCCTCAGCTATCCCAGACTGATGCAAGATCATCAGACAAAACCGCTAACATAAGCCTGCCGGCGGAGGACTTCACACTAAAATCAAGGGCACTTCAGCCGCACCACCTCGTGGAAACCGCTGCAAGCTACATGGAACTCCTCACCTTCAAACTACAAATCACAGGCAGCTTCACCCTGTGTGGAGCCCTTGCATACAGACCACCAGGACCCGCACCAACTTTGCCTGCGACATCACGGAATTTGTTGTGCCTTTCACCATCAATTCCAGTCTTCCTTGGAGACTTGAACTTTCATCTAGAGGACCGAACCGACTCTAGCTTGACCACCCTCCTCGAAAGCGTCGGAAAACTAAGGGCCCGATTCTGATGCGGGTTGGAAAAGCTTCCCGACCGAGGGCCTGATTCTGATGCGGTTAGGAAGGCCTCCTAACGGCATTTGCTCCTTCCAAATCGGATCGGGAACGTGTCTTCCCGACCGAGGGCCCAATTCTGATGCGGTTAGGAACAAATGTTCCCATTGAAGTCAATGGGAGTTCAACCAAATCGTATCTGGAAGCATCCGGATGCATCCTACTCCGCCGGTCGGACTTTCCCGATCCGAGTGGGTCGGACACCATTTCCCAACCGATTCGGTCAGGAAGCTTTTCCAACCCGCATCAGAATCGGCCCCTTAGTCTCATCAAGGGTATTCAGACAGAATAGAAAAGTTGGAAATGTCGACTTACACAAATATCGAGTTGGAAATATCGTGACACAGAAATATCGACAGCAAGTATATTGTGGTCAAGAATATCGAATTTAAGGTAAGAAATATTGTTTTCAAAAATATAGAAGTCATTAATATAGTTTGTAAAAATATAGTTGTTTGAAATATCGATTTTTTAATTAGTGTATTTTAGTTTATATTTTAAATGTATGTGATGTATGTTTTTTTGTATGAGTTTTGTTTGTGTTTTTTAATATATTTGTTAATTTTTTAGTAGTTATCAATTTTATTTTAATTCAATTTTGCGTTTTTGGGTTCCGTAGTCAGTTGTGGGTTTATAGGGGACTAGGGTGGGAAGTAATTTAATTATAATGAATTAATGATTATTTTTTATTTATTCATATTTATTTAATTGAGATTTTATAGTGTTAATTGTGGGAACTAATTTATTTGTAATTAATTCTTAATTGGTTATTAATTAATACTAATAATTAATTAATTGGTACTTAATTATGGTATTTGTGTAATTTTTTTTAGGTGCGGGTTGTGGGGTTTATAGGGGTAAAGGGTGGGAAGTAATTTATTTTTGATTAATTAATAATTAGTTGTTGATTTAAATTAATTAATTGATTGAAAATTAATTATGAAAATTGTGTAATTTAATTGTAGGTGCAGCTTGTGGGGTTTATGGGGTAAAGGGTGGGAAGTAATTTATGTTTAATTAATTAATAATTAGTTGTTAATTTATATTAATTAATTGATTGTAAATTATTTATAGAAATTGTGTAATTAATTTTATGTGCGGGTTGTGGAGTTTATAGGGGTAAAGGGTGGGAAGTAATTTATGTTCAATTAATTAATAATTAGTTGATAATTATTGTTAGTTAATTAATTGAAAATTATATATGGAAATTGTGTAATTAATTTTAGGTGTGGGTTGTGGGGTTTATAGGGGTAAAGGGTGGGAAGTAATTTATGTTTAATTAATGAATAATTAGTTGATCATTAATATTGATTAATTAATTGATATTTAATTAGGGTAATTGTGAATATTTTTTGCGTGTGGGTTTTACTTTTATAGGAGTAAAAAGTGGGGAGTAAATTAATTTTACTTACTTAATAATTAGTTGTTAAATACTATTAGTTTTTTAATTGCAATAAGTTTTAATTGTGTAATTAATTTTTTACAGTTTAATTTTAGCTGTGGGTTGTGGGGACTATAGTGGTAAATTGATGGAAGTTAATTAATTTTTATGAGTATTAATTTGTTTTTTAATTAATAATATTTCTTTAATTGGTAATAAATTATGTTAATTATGGAAGGATTTTTTTTTTAAATTTAGATGTGGGTTGTGAATTGTGTATGTTATGGAGTAGGAAATACAAAAAAATAAATTTATGTAATAATTAATGTTTTTGTTTCTAAGGGGCTCATTACGATGGCGGGCGGAAGCACAACCGCCGTGCTGGCGGATGCAAAAACCACCAGTTACCGCCGGCACGCAGCAGTCCACACGCCCGCCCAATTACGATGCGAAAAGTAGGCCAAACACCGCCGGCAAGCCAGCAACACCGTCCGCCATCAAAGTGCGCCCGTTCACGTAGCGGCGCAGCACAACTGACACACACCGTCCGACGAAACACGTCCCGCCCGGCGCATAAATTACGATGCCGCAAACAAACGGCTCCCACGGCCAAGAGATACCGTACGACAAACTGAAGCGGTAACACGGACGCCGAGCACGGACAACGAAGAAGCGGCTCCCCGAGCATGAATCCAGCACTGCAGGCCCTCCCCATGCTCCTGCTGATGCACCACCAAGGACGCAACGTACCGCGGAGACGCAGGTAGGCACACACACAACAAGTGCACGCAAACAGCGCACACAGTGCAAGGGCGGAAAAAGCGGACAACCCCCCACCAGCGCGTGTACACTACACATCCACCATTGCATCCACATATGACACACAGGCCAAATCGTAACATCGCGTAACACATGTGTACACACCACCTGGGACTAGGAACCAACCACCCCGTCACGGCCCCAAAGCGCCGATGACGCCGCCACACATGCGCACAACGCAGAGGCCAACCGCAGCGCCATGCATGCGTCGCACACAGACACAGGGACACAACCAAGCAGCACACACATCAGCCCCACCCCGAACGCACATGACACGTGACAGGCCTGCCACAGACATGTCCCCAACGCCCAATTCACGGACAACACCCAACGCCACACAACCGACGCACACATGTCAGTGAAGACACGCAACAGCAGGACACACCCCAGTGTAACAAACATGGCGTAGCACACAGCGGCGGCAACACCAACTAGGAGAAGCAGGGCCCCTTCGGGAAGAGGAACGCCAGTACCACACTGAAACACCCATACCACCCTGCACATATGAACAAGACATATAAAACGGAACACCAAAGAGCCCGGGGACCGACAACAGGTGGCCCAAGAATAACATTCACACACAAGGCCCAACGCAGAGCGGAAAGGCAGCCTGCCACCCACACAAGGGAGAGCAGACAGCACTGAATGACCTTCCATTCCAACTCCGAAACCACAGCCCTACGACAGAAGCCGGTGAATACAGCCATTGTCCAAGAATAGACCAACACAGGCATGCCGAGGAGACCGACCACAGGGCAGATAGCGCATATCACAGAAGCACACAACGGACGGGGAAGAAAGAAGAAAACACTCCCCCATGTCGGCCACATGCAAGTTAATTGGAAGGAGTCACACATCACTGACCTTGAACTGTCTGAGAAGCATGTGGGAAGAGGGCCCGTGTCCTCCAAACAAGCCAACAGAACACAAGTCCTGTCTCCCTACGACTACACAGAGCTCACAGCAACCTCGGAGCGTGCACATTGCAGACTGCACACACAGCCGGAGCACGCCACCACAACGCACCGCTGCGAAATGGCAACCGCAACACACCTACCCAACTACGCCGAACAGCTCAAGCTGTACAAAACCAACCTGTTTCATACATTGGGATGCGATCTCCTGTCCCTGCTGAACGTAAGTTACCGACTGACTTACCGCATCACATTGTTCAGCTGCGTCATGCCCATCTTCTACTGTCGGAGGTGTCCCTACCAGCATCCCGTGGAGATATGCCTCTCCAACCCGGCATGTCTGAAGGCGGACCTGCTACCACTACTCCTCCCTCTGGACGCACACGACAGGGCCTGCTCTGCCTATGGGGGCATGGCGTATGTGGCCAACATCGCACCCGCACTGAAATGGGACCACTGTGCCTCCACACGACGGATCATCGAGAACAGCTACATCGAATGTCACCCAGCATGCCCCATCATGGTCCTCCAAGGGACAACTTACGAACAACACCTTGACAGCCACCATCCGCTACATTGGCTGGCAAAAATGTACACCACCAATGACATGGAAGCCCTGCTGGACGGCATCGCATACCTGACAACCTGTAAATACGTCGGACCACAACGCAGGTTCCCCGATTGACCTATGATGTCCAACCCCGCACCCATGCTTAGCTTCCGCACGGACTGGCCAGTCACCACCACAACAGCCATACCAAACGACCGGCAACTGTAACCACACCATCAACGACATCGCCATGACATCGGATATGACCGGGACATGCACACTGTTCCCCATCACATCCAGGAACACCGCATGCATCGTGGGAGGCAGTGGCATGGGCTCTGTGTATCGCACCCACATGGACGGAACTGCACGAACAACCAGGACACGACATGGATCCAGCGCCCATGGACACACACACCGCTCAGTGGACATGAATAGGTCGCCTGGAGTCTGTGGGTGCTGCACCCCTCCCACCCCCGCCCGGGAATCCCATACCAGGACCTTTGCATGGACGACAAGTGCATACAACAACAACACGACCCCAGTGACTGTGACATGTCCAGTAACCACCACAGTGCAACAACAAGTGGCACGCCGCTGCATGCACGCAAGCACATGCCCTGATGTCATCTCACATGCACGCGTGCATGAGGAACAACCGCAGCAAACCTGTCACATGGAACTGAGATGGACTGTGCCCATGATGCCAAGCGGTCTGGTAGGCTACATGTATACCGTCTGTGTCAAAGTCCGCAGCTCCGCAGCTATACGTAAATGTACATTAGCACAGCCTTGGCCAAGCAGATGTCACTCTGAAGCCCACATCCCACATGCAACAGCCAATCACATGTGACCCCACACCCTATCCCATTTGCAATCATGCTCAGTATATCCTCAACATGTATTCCGCTGCCAGTAGTGTCCACTATACTGCATCACAGAGGACAGAAGACTCAATATAATGTTTGAAACCAAAACTGTCTCCGCTGACTCATTTCACAAGTACGAATGAGAGAGGATGAGAGTATGTGAAGTACACGGCAGTCGTGACATGACCATGTAGTCCACTGGTATTGGATGTCAACGCAAATGAGTAGCACTACTGTGGAAGACACACATGTGTCGTGTGAAGTCGTATGGACGCAGTGCTCAGGTGGGTGGGTGCGACGGGTAGATGCGCACATGCCAAGTTGGAGCACGCCGTGTTGGGAGGGGTCATGAACAGTACACCACCGCTTCCCTGGGCATTGTGAGAGGACACCTGTCGGGGGAGTGAACACGTGTGTGCACAGCAGCCGGGGACACGTACAAAGCGGTACCAGGCGCACCTCAGCCCACCCTCTGTGGACAAGCTGGATCCTGTTGTGCGCCCGCCATGCCCCTTGACAAGGCACACACAGCCCCAGTCGACCAGGTGTAACCCCAACATAGTCAATCCGCACAGGCGATACAGGGCACGGGATGGCAGTGGAGCATGGTGTGTGAGAGGTCTCCTCACGCTCCTCCTGGTCATATCACGCAGGCAATAGAACCTCAACGTCTAGCATGGCACAAGTCAAATGGAAGTGTAGGGGGACGCACCACAGCACGAGCAGCACTGACGTCACGGGAGGTGGCTCGCACCATCCCATCCATTGCCCATCATACCAACCACGCCACATGCCATTGCGACTAAGTGCAAGCGCGTGCGCCACCACCCCCGAGCCCTCCCCAGAGAGGCCAAAGAGTGAATGTGTGGGCCATCAGCCACAGACGGACGCGGCCTGGCCGCAAGGGCAGCCACAGCCACTGGGTGTCGCAGGTGGCGGATCCGGAAGGCGAAGACTGTGATGCATAGTCCATGCAGGCCGGGTCTCCATTTGGGGCACCACGCAGGTGGACGGCGTCCCGCCACACATCATACCCTGAGACAGCCCACTCGTGCAACTGGACCCACACATACACTCCTTGCCCTCTCTGGTGCGAGCTTGGGGCTGCCTGTGCAAGCGCTAGCCTCGCAGGTGAGCATGCATATTGGGGGAGCGAGGGGAGGACATGAGGGCTGGGGCGAAGATGACTGTATCACTGTCAGTTAGTACAAGGGATGACCCAGATGTGGAAAGGAAGAGACGTGTCCCGTGTGTACTGCAACTAGTCGCCAATCCAACTACCCCCATGTCCGGAATGTAAGCCCGCACCTAGGCCCGCCCATCCGCCACATCGAACATACCACCAGCACGACAACCTTCCCATTCGAAACACTGACTGGGGGTGGCGACCAGTGTACAATCATGTGTAGCCTACCCACGCGTACATGTGGGCCCTCCATGATCCATGTCACCTGCGGCAAAGTCATGACATGCGCAATGAGGGAAGTGAGGAGAGCTGTCCGCCCCACGCGCAGAAGGTGCAACAGCTCCACAGACCCAGCAGCGAGTCCAGCAGGGGTCACATGTGCAGGGGCAGCTGTGCCTGGTGTGAAGGCACATGCATATAGACAGCACATCGACCAATGTGTAGTCTGCCCACATCTACAGTCCATCATCATGCGGACATAGGAATTGAACACAGGGCAACACATCTTAGTTGGTGCACCCACCGTGACCAACAATGCGCAATCATCGACGTACCCGCCCTGTGCATGGCCCCCCACCCAACGGAGGCACATCCAGTGCCACCATCCCACACACACAAGCCTTCCACGGAACATGCTGTGTCCAATGGTCAGTACAGAGTCAGCGCCCATCTGGTGGATCCTGAACAGGAGACACATGCACACACATGCCAGCTCCCACTATGTACGTCTGCCACCTGGCACGTGCAATGTAACCTCTCACCTGTGACGTGTGACTGCAAGCACACAGCCGTCTTGGCATGGGGCTGTCAATGTGGACACCTGTCAATGTTTCGGGAGGTGTGATCCGTACAGTGCTGTACATAGGGTGCAGTGCTGACACCTACTACTGTCTCATATCCCCTCGTGCCACAGGTCCCACTTGTTTTGGCCGCTCAGCCTGTGCCCACATCGTCGTCGTCGTGTGCCATACTCATCCAGCCGCGGAAGCAGTTCCATGCTCAGCAGACATTCATGTTGCCGTGGCGTTGCCGCTTGACGGATATGCAGTCAGTCCCCATCAGCACGCCCCGCAAGTCATTGGGGCCTAGATCCCCATGTGCATGCACATGGCAGTGGTTTGTATCACTAGCCATTGCCATTGTTGGGAGACCTGTGTAAGTGTATTGTGGCCGTGCCGTCCCAGCTTGACAGCTGGGCTGTGGCTCATGTGCTTGCTCAGTCATGTCAGTGATGTGTATGCGAAATTGCTATGTGTCGTGTTGCTTTGACATGTGTCCTCTGCCATTGTCCCTAGGCGGAGACCGAACATTGACCGCCCATACCAATTGCTGGCGGACATGGACGATACAGAGGTTATTAGGAAGTTTCGGCTGGACAGGCCAACCCTGCATCGACTGTGTGCCATGTTAGAACCCCATCTCCGTCCCCGCAGGGTGTATCCGACTGCTGTCACCCCCACGGCTAAGGTGATGGCCGCCATGCATTTCTTCGCCACTGGGTCATTCCAGCACACAGTGGGCATTGGAGGAGGGATGTCCCAGCCCATGTTCAGCAAGGTGCTGAGGGATGTACTGGCAGCCATGATGCTGTACCGAAACAGGTACATCCGCTTCCCCAGGGCTCGTGAATTGGCGGCAGTGAAGGGTGCATTCTATGCCCTTGGCAGAATCCCACACGTCGTTGGAGCCATTGACTGCACACATGTCGGCCTTGTTCCACCACAGGCCACTGAGCACCTGTACCGCAACAGGAAGCACACGCACTCCCTGAATGTGCAAGTGGTGTGCCTTGCGGACATGGTGATCACCCACGTGTGTGCAAAGTTCCCAGGCTCGGCCCATGACGCACACATAATGCGCAACAGCATCTTGCCACGACTGATGTCCAATATGCAACAGGATCGTGCCTGTATTGTCGGTGAGTATGTGGAGTGGTGTAGCGTGCTGGTTGTGCGATGCTGTCCCCTGTCCAGTTGGAATAGCAACGGTTCTCTGTGTCCCTCACACCCAGGTGACTCTGCGTACCCGAATGGGGCATGGCTGCTCAGTCCATTGAGGAATCCTCGCACCCCAGCAGACGATCGCTACAATGAGGCACATGGGAGGACCAGACGTGTGGTCGAGCGTACCTTTGGCCTCCTCAAGTCCAGGTTCAGGTGCCTGGACCGCACCGAGGGTGCGCTGGCGTACTCCCCACAGAAGGTGTGCCGGATAGTGGTGGCGTGCTGCATGCTGCACAATCTGGCCATTCGGAAGCAGATCCCCCTCATCGTGGATGACGGAGATCAACCAGGGCCCCAGCCCGCAGACCAGGACAGCTCGAGTGAGGAGGACAGCGGAGAGGAGGAAGCTGGTAATGTGCGGCAGCAGCTCATCGCCCGCTACTTCACTTGACGGTGAGTGTCCATGTACGACGGCTGATGTGGCTGTATCTGTGCAGGTGTGTGTGTGCTGTGTCCGGGTGGCCGTTTGTTCACTGCGTGCTGTGTGTCAACGCTCCATGGCCAGGGTAGTATGCCACTGTTGGTGGCTGTGGCATTGTGCCCTATTGCTCTGTGCGATGTGTGTACATTGCTTGTAGTTGTTGACATGTACTGTGTGATGGGTGTGTGACACACTCATTGAATGTGCTCCTGTTCTGTCTCCCACCCCTAGGTCCCTACAGGCCCTCCGGATTCAATTGCCATGCCACGCATCAGGTGCCTTTCCGCCCAAGGTGGCCGTTGTATTCCGTACAAATAAAACACAGGGCACAAACAGCAGTTAGTGTAAAAGGTGCATTTATTACAAACTGTGACATGTGATTGTGTGTAAGGTGATGACAAAAGTGGTGCGGGCAGTGACAATGAGCTGTCGGTCATGGCTGCGTGATGCTCAGGGTGTACCCACTGGTTCTATGTCCATAGTCCAACACACACATGCCATCCAGATGGCTGTGTGGAGTGGGATCGTAGTCCAAGTCAATGCAGTGGCTGGTCAAGGAAGGCTGGCGGAAGGCTGGCTGGCTGCCTCACTTGCGTTTGGAGCGTGCAAAGTCCTCCCGGGAGATCTGTTTCCACTTCGGACGGCCCCTTCCACGTTTGCGAGGGGGGGTGCCTGCTTGCGACATGCTGGTGGTTGAGGTGTGCTCACTGGCTGTGGACGCAGGGGAACTGGACACTGCTGCTCCACCCTGCGCCCCGGCAGGTGGTGGCGGAGGGGGAGCTGCTGTCCCTGGCTGTGACCTCACCGCCACCACCAGCTGGCCCATGAGGTCCACGAGTTGGCCCATACGGGCGTCCATGGACCTCAGCACCCCCAGCACCTCACGCGTGTCTGAAGCAGACCGGACCCATTGTCCTTGGGCCTCTTCATAGGCCCCAAGGACTCTGGCCATTTGAGGCAGGGCATGGCTCCCAGGGGAGGCTGGCGTTTCCCTGACCCTGCTCCTCCTACCAGTCCTGCTGCCACCGGCCTGCCCACTAGCCACATTGCTCACCACGGTCCTCGCTGTGGCTCCCAGGGTGGATCCAGTCGGCCGGGCCACCACCTGCGCTGGGGCTGGTGCCAGCGAAGACGTGGTGGTGGTGGCGGCGGTGGTGGTCGGTGCGGCGATGGTGGCGGTTGCGGCAGTGGTAGTGGCCACAATGACCGTGGGTGTGGCCGCAACGACAGTGGCAGCAGGGGGCTGGGAATGTTCAGCAGCCCTGGATGATGGGTTGGTGGGTAGGAGGGGTCCTGGGGAGCGGCTGGGCCCTGCCACACCAGATGGGCCTGCTTGGTGGTCCGTGTCCGAAGAGGAGGACAGATCCTCCAGATCCGTGTGTCCTCGTTGGGGGCTTGTAGGCTGGCTGTGCTGGCTGCTGGCTCCATCCCCAGCATCCAGCAGTTCGTCACCTGTGGAGAGAATGAGATCTGTTATTGTGTTGCACCTGGCGAAGTATGTATTTGTCGTCTGACATTAACAGTTCGTGCAATCTCGTACATGGGTTTCCCGGAGGCGTGTGTGTGGCTGTAGCATCTGTAGTTGTGTGTGCTTGGCAATGGGACTGTGTGCTGTGCACATGTGGCATGGGACGGATTGGCCATGCCGATGGGTGTGTTGCTGTGCCCCTACTTATTGTGACTCTGGTGTATGCGGGCTCCTGGCCCATCCTGGGTCTGGTTTGTACTTTGCTTTTGGTGTTCAGATGGGACGCTTAGGAACGCATATGGCAACATGGGGGCCATGCCCCAGATTCGCATTTGGGAGGGAATATGCTTTTGGGGTTCAAATGGAACGCTTAGGAACGCATATGGCAACATGGGGGCCATGCCCCAGATTCGCATTTGGGAGGGAATATGCTTTTGGGGTTCAAATGGAACGCTTAGGAACGCATATGGCAACATGGGGGCCATGCCCCAGATTCGCATTTGGGAGGGAATATGCTTTTGGGGTTCAAATGGAACGCTTAGGAACGCATATGGCAACATGGGGGCCATGCCCCAGATTCGCATTTGGGAGGGAATATGCTTTTGGGGTTCAAATGGAACGCTTAGGAACGCATATGGCAACATGGGGGCCATGCCCCAGATTTTAATGGAGGTATTCTCGCCAGGCGATTGCGCCTCAAGATGGTGCCTGGGTTTGAGCGGACTCGCGCTTGGTCGTAGCTGAGCGGGGGCCGCGACATCGGGAGCGGGTCCCCAGGAAACTACTCCGGACCGTGTGGCAATCGACCTTCTGCTGCCGCGACGAAAATCCAACATCCTGGACTCCTGGACCCCGACCCTTACAGCGCTGCTCCCGCTCCTACTGCACTCTGAACACCCAAATCCCTGACGCCGAGTCCGTGCTTGGGCCCTCAGGGCGGGCGATCCCGTTTAAATTGGGTTCTTCGTGGTAAAACTTACCTTTGATAAGGTAAAATCTCCTTTTGAGGCAGTTTGAATGATGCTTGAAGTTGCGAGGAAATTATCGATGCAGCCTGACTTTAAGATGGCGGCCGTTCGACGGGATACGGCGAACGCCTCAACCCTCGCCTAGGTGAGCGACGGGGGCTTGGGCGCGTCGCAGGGAGCAGCATCACTGTCCCAGACGAGAAGTGGCAAGGAGGGGGTGACATCAGCCAACAAAACGGGGCACCTCTACCCCATCGTGTCCCACAGAAAGAAACCTCACCGGAGCAGGTAGCCTCACTCCAACATGGCGCCCGCTTTGAACAATAATAACCGACAACTCCAGCAACGTAATGCTCCGTGATGCCACTGTCCTGTTCCAATCTGCAATCCAACGCCCCCAGCCCTCGGCCCTCACCTCTTTATGCCGGCTGACCCCACAGGGGTGATTTCGCCGCACTGCTCATTTATGGTATGGCTGCGGCTGAAGAGGGTGAGACACTCGAGCACGACCTGCAACGTCCCCCGAGTTAAACAGCGGTCGCTCTTCAGAGGCGGTGAGTGGGGGAGCGGAAAACATCCACCAGCGATCCCAATGGGGGTTTAAAGGACCTGCTAGCGCCCAAATTAATCCCCTACAATAAACTTTGCCAATACTTTTATGCCGGGATCCACCGAGCCTGACCCCAAAATGGTGCCGGCCTAGGTTATTCCACCGGAGAGGTAGGATGTCCCATAAGTCGAGGGGGTACAGATGTTTTACCCGGATTAAAATCACAGCTGTGTAAAAGAACCTCAGAACTTGAGCCAAGCCTTTGGAAGCCGGTCTCTCACTGCTGTTTAGGCCGTAGGGAGTGCCCAAGCCTGCCTGACCCTAGGATGGCGCCTAATGCTGAATTAACTCAAGCCCAGCAAATCGACGAGCCCGTTCTCCAAGGGGGAGACATCAGCTTCAGGTTTGCAGGAGAGATGAGTAGTGATGGTCGATGGCCAAGCCACACAGAGGGTATAAATACGACAGCACATGGAGTGGTCATCAACCAGACCTCACGCATTTCCCCCACCCTCCACCCCTATCCGGCTCACCCTTCTGGACATTGAATCTGTAAACTTGCCACCGACAGCGGAGACCTAGCACTCTGACCGATGCCCGTTGGAGCTACCTTGATAGCTACAGAGGAGATGAGCTGTGGACTTCCCCCTCAGCCGTCACCTACCCAGCCGGACATTGGGCAGACATTTTTCCTTCGTCTCCCCGCCGCATCTCCCTCCTCGTTTCCCTTTTACCCTTACCCCCCTTACCCTTCCTCGCGCCATTAATCTTGTCTTATATGCTATTTAAATGTTTCGAGCTACCAATGTAACCTGTAACTGATGTAACCTAGAGACCTAGCTATCTGACCGATGCCCGATGGAGCTACCTTGAGAGCTAAAGGGGAGACTGGCTGTGGATTCCCTCTTCAGCCGTCACCTACCCAGTCGGTCATTGGGCAGGCTTTCACTTCGTCTCTCATACCGTCTACCCCCTCTTCCTCTCCCTTCTCACTCCCCCTCTCCCCCTATCCGCTCTATTTGTCTCCCCTTCTCGCTCCTTAATGTGTCGCATATATTTATCTATACCCCTTACCCTTCTAAGCTCCATTTATTTTGTCTTCTACTCTCTTGAAATGTTTTTCTAGTAACTGATGTAACGTGTAACTGATGTAATTTTGTAATTTCTGTGGAATCTTATGTAAAGCGCTCTGATACCTCCGGGTCTAGCCAGCGCTATATAAAACTCTCAAAATAAAAAATAAAAAATTCGCATTTGGGAGGGAATATGCTTTTGGGGTACATGCTGTGAGCCATGGGTGCCGAACGTGACATGTGTTGTGGCAGCATGACAGTGCATGGTTTGAGGTGTGTGCATGCTTGAAATGGCCTGCATATTTGCTGTCTGTTGTGATTACTGGACATGGCATTGGACGCATCGTTATGAGTGAGTGATGGTTGTGTGCCAGCCAACGTATTGCAGTTGTCCCATCTCCTTGGTGTGCGTGCTGCCCTGTGCTATGTGCATCACTGCAGTGCTCGGGGGGTGTGGCCCATGTTGTGTGTTGTTGCTCACAGTGTGTCGTGCGCTTCATTGACTTCTGGCACATGGTTGGTCATGGGCATGTATCTTAGCGTGACTGCTGTATGTGTGGCAGCTGTGCGGATGACATGCCTTTCATGAGACTGGGGCTGACGGATGGGATGGATGGTATGTTGTATGTGCATGGTGTGTCTGTGTGTTTGATGGGTTCAGTGGTGTTCGTGTGCATTTATGTTGTTCCGCTCTGTTGCGTCTAGTGTTGTTTGTCTTACATAGGCGTAGTTGTGGGGTGTGTGGTTGACAGGCAGTGGGGGCTACATGGACAGGACTTCAATGGTGTTTCGGTTGTGTGTGATGAGTTGCACAGTGGCTGCCGTGTGGTACTATATTCAGTGTGGCTTGTGCATGCAGACGTGGCTCCTTGGGTGTTGCTATGTCTGTGATGGGTCATGTGGGGTGTGAGTCTGTTGTTCATGTCCGTGTGCACATTGTTCACTTGTTCGTGACGGTGGGCGGTGCTGCGTGTTCGTCTGCTACGTGACATGTCCCATGTGTTGGTCGTGTTCCGGTCCTCATGCCTCCAGTAATCCAGCCCTGTCCAGTTTCCCACCTGCAAGTTGTTCGTGCGTGCACTGTACTGGATGCCACATGGCTCTAAGCGGGGGTGCTCCATGTTGCAGGTCTGTGGGGGTGGGGGGGTGTTGTGGGTCGTGGGGGTGGCTGGACACCCACTGACACCGATTGCTGTGGACCGTGATGTCTGCCTTTCGGCTGTCGTTGTGCACTGCGGTGGCTGACACGTGGCTGTGGGGTGTGGGGGATGCTCCTCCTTGCTGTGCTGTGGGACTAGGGGCCTGGTGTGTGTTGTACTTGGGCTGTCCACCGTCCCACCCACTGCACTTTGTGTTCCTGCCACTTACCTGTTACTTGTCGGTTAGTGCAGCTGTGGCGGACACATGGGTGTGGTGGGTGCTCGTTGTGGCGCTTCTGGCATATTTGGGGACCTGTTGGTGGTTACGTGGCTGGCTGAGTGTACACATGTCCCCACGTATGTTACAGTTGTTCGGTTTGGGCTGTGTGTGGTGGTGTCTGTTGCATGTGTGTGTGATGTGTTGTGTATTGTGTGCTGGACATGGGGGTGTTTGTCCCTGGGAGCTGTGGCATGGTGGTAGTGCATGTGAGTACATAGCGGTGTGCTGGTATACATTAGTTTGTACTTACCAGCCTCCACTCCCCCTGCTAATCCGGCGAGGATCTCCGGATGTATTATGACTCGCACCTTCTCCTCCCACGCTTTGAAGGTCTTGAAGAGCGCGGGATTCCCTCCGCCAGTGACGGCAGCCAGCTCTCTGTTTTTGCCCTCCTTCTTCTTGACCAGGCTCTTTACGTCATTCCAACGTTTGTTTATTTCTCCTCTGTTCCTGGGCAGGGTCCCGACTGCATTGACCTGGTCTACGATCCGGTTCTACATTCTGTTTCTGGTGGCTAGTGGTGTGTGCTGGACCATGTTCCCATAGATTTGTGGGTACACCTTGATGATCTCGTCGACCATGACCGTCAGCTCAATGGGCGTGTACTTGGGCATTCTTTGTGGTGCCATGGTGTTTGTGGTGCTGGTGCGGTGTGTGTTGTGTAATGTGCAGGGGGTTTGTGGTGCAGGTGTTTGGTGGTGGTGGTGGTGGTGGTTGTGATGTATGCGTTTCTGTGGTGTGCTGCTGTCCTTGCTGTGTCACTGTGTCCTCTCCTCTCCTCTCTGGTTTGCAATGTAGCAAGGGGTTGTGGTCTGTGGGAGTGCTACTTTTGTACTCACCTATGTGGGTGTGTCCTCATGGTCTGTTGTTTTCAGGTGTGTTGTGTCTGGGGTTCTGGCCTTTGTATTTTTTGTTTGTCCGGGGGGTGTTTTCGGGATGTGTACTGTGCTTGTGTATTTGTGCGTGCCTTGCTGTGTGGACTTGTTGGCCATGTTGTGTGCTATTGGTTTTGTGAGCGGATGGTTTCTGTGCAGGTACGTGGGCGCCATGGCTTCTGCCGTGTCGATTCTCATCGGCGTTGTTTGCGCTGGCGGGCGGTATATTTGTGGTTTTTCCGCGCTCATGGCGGTGCGATCGTAATTTCACGTGCGGTGTGTCGGCCGTGAGGGCGGGCGGTTTTGTGTTGTCGTGCGTGTTTCCGTCCGTGGCGGGCGGTTTGACTCCGACTCGGACGTTGGCGGGCGGTATTTTGTGTGATTTTTCGCCGATGGCGGTTTTCGGTTTGTGTAATCGTAATGGCGTGGTCGGTGTTCAGACGGTGTGTGCGGGCGGATTTTTGCCGCTTCCATGCCTGGCGGATTTTTTTACGCCGGGTATCGTAATGGGCCCCTAAATTATTTCTAATTAAATATATTTATTTGTTTGAAAATTATTTTTTATTTTATTTTATATAATATTTGTAGGTGTTTGTCATATGTATTTAACATTATAATATGTTTTTTTAAAATTTTTAATATTAAATATATTTGTATTTTAATTTTTAATATATTTATATATTTTTTTTATTTATTTTGTTTTTTTAAATATTTTTGTTGTTAATATTTTGTTTGCTTTTAATTTTGAACTGACTAGAGTGAGAATATTAATTGTTACCCCTCTGCAATCCAACACTTTCCCTACTGTTGCACTAATTGGAGTGGGAATAGTACATTTTATCCCGCCACTATCCAACAATTTCCCTACTGTTGCACTAACTGGAGTGGGAATAGTAATTTTTACCCCTCAGCTATCCAATACTTTCCCTACTGTTGCACTCATTGGAGTGGGAATAGTAATTTTTACCCCTCCGCTATCCAACACTTTCCCTACTGTTACACTTATTGGAGTGGGAATAGTAATTGTTACCCCTCTGCTATCCAACACTTTCCCTGTTGTTGCACTCACTGGAGTCAGAATAGTAATTTTTACTCCTCCGCTATCTAACACTTTCCCTACTGTTGCACTCACTGGAGTGGGAATAGTAATTTTTATCTGTCCGCTATCCAACCCTTTCCCTACTGTTACTCTCACTGGAGTGGGAATAGTAATTTTTACCCTTCTGCTATCCAACACTTTCCCTATTGTTGCACTCACCAGAGTGGGAATAGTAATTTTTACCTCTCCGCTATCCAACACTTTCCCTACTGTTGCACTGACTGGAGTGGGAATAGCAATTTTTACCACTCCTCTAACCAACACTTTCCCTACTGTTGCACTGACTGGAGTGGGAAATTTCAGTTTAAAGATTTTTATATGGTTTAATGTTATAATTTATAATAGAATGTTTTTTTAATTAGATTTTATGTTATTGGTATATATACAGTGGCAGCTCGCAGAGGGATTGCTGCGGGGCGGTGGGGCGGGGGAGGGACTGGGTGGGGGGGTAGTGAAGTCGGACATACGACCGGCAGGAGTAAAGTAAGTAAATAAATAAATAAAACTATTTATCTTGCGCTCGCTGCATCGCCTACTTCTGGCATGGAAAAGCATGGATGAGTATAAATATTTAAAGAAAGAATATCCTTTGACACCTACAATTTACTTCATCCCAAAAATTCATAAGAACATGCACAAACCACCCGGCCGACCGATCATAGCAGCATGCGACGGTCTTTTAGAGAACATGTCCAGATATTTAGACTTTTTTCTTCAGGATCATGTGAAAAGTTTACAATCGTATGTACAGGACACTGGTGACTTTCTGAATAAAATTCAGAGAGTGCATTGGCAACCAGGGTATTTATTGCTTGCACTTGAAGTCACATCACTCTATACGAGTATTGGGCATAGTGATGGAATCAGAGTGGTAGCATACTTCCTCAATAGACGCCATCTAAAATTTGCACATCATAACCGAATGTTGGTCAATATGCTTACGTTTTGTTTGGAAAATAATCTGTTCATGTTCAAAAATCAAGTCTACCAGCAGATACGAGGTGTGGCAATGGGGGCCAGCTTCTCTCCCAGTTATGCCTGTTTACACATGGGCTGGTGGGAGGAGCTGGTCCTCAAACAACAATACGATCACACACTAAAGGATAAAGTTATATGTTGGTTGAGATTCATAGATGACTTGTTTTTAATTTGGAACGGAACAGAGGAAAGTGCTATAGATTTTATTTCACAACTTAGGGGCCGATTCCGATTCGGGCCGGAAAACATACTGACCGACTCGGTACGGGAATATAGTCCGACCGACACGTACCGGCGCTGCCCGACCTGCGTAGTATGATGAAATGCATGTGAATCACGACCGACTCGTACGGAACACAAGCCGAACGACCGAACCGCACGGAAACAAGCTATCCGGCCGGGAAACTACGCGAATCGAACCGACCGACACGCACCAGGAATGAACCCGACAGAAACGTACCCGCGAACTCCGACCCGCGCAGTACGATGCTATGCGTGTAAAACCAGACCGAGTCGCACGGAGCCCAAGCCGTACGACCGACACGCATACAAAACCCAGCCGAAGCAACCCAATACTCCGCGACCGACGCGTACGCCGCACATGAAGCACAGCAGAAAGACAGCGTGAAAGACTCGGAGAAGCTCGCACGAGACAACTGCAGCGTCCGACTCGGTCAGAAGAACGTCTCCTACATGCCCAAAAAATACAAAGGAAAAAATACAAAAAAAAGGGCCAAACAAGCAATGACAAAGCCAATAAATACTGGGGGGAAAAACATGGAACAAAGACACACCCCCAACTCCACCCATATAAAGGCCACAAATCCCTACCATGATCCTTTGCAAATTCAACTGACCTGCCAGCACAGAACACCATCAGACAGCAACCACAGACACACTCACAACTCATCCATCACACAAGCCACACACCATTAGCACCTCACAAATAGCACCCTCACATACACCCAGCAAAACCTACACTCACCCACCCTCACTTGCACATTCACACACACATCAATCCCCACCACCACCCATCACCATGCCCCCAAAGAAGAATCCAAAGTTCCTAGACAGTGAATTGGAAGTCCTGGTAGATGAGATCCTCAGGGTAGAGCCACAGTTGTTTGGTACATTGGTCCAACAGACCCCCATGTCGCAGAAAACCAAGATGTGGGAGAGGATCGTCGACAGGGTGAACGCACAATCACCATGTTTGCGCACAAAGGAAGACTTCCAGAACAGGTGGTATGATGTGCGCAGGAGGGTCAAGGACCTACTAAAGAAGGATTACGTCTTGAGTCAGCGCACCGGCAGTGGCCCTCCTGCCAAACCACTATACCTCAGGCCCTGGGAGGAGAAGGTGCGGGCCATCCTACCACCAGTGAGCGTATATGGACTATCAAACATCCCAGAGCCTGGTGAGTACACAACAAATATACACAATATTGTGTGACAATACACACACATCACTGTCAAGGGGATAGTCAAACCATGCACCCTTAGCAAATCCACAGCAACCAAAAGATAATCATCCCAAGATGTGTATGTTAGTTAGATAAACACAATACATGCCATCTCATAGTGATATGTAACTGTGTCATGACATGTACAAACCTAACAACAAATAGAGCTAGGCAGTGGCACAAATCTAACCAACAAACACAGTCAGATATTTTGCCACCACTAGAACACCACCTCACAGGGAAGCTCACTGAAAGGAAGGAATTCTGTGTATGCTGGTGAAGTCAGTGTAGCCAATAGCATGATGGGAGTTGTAGTCACAGATATTGGTCACCCTCACAATTGGCCCATCAACACCACTCTGAACCATGCATACATCACAGGGAGTGGAAAAGAACTGACAATATGGCTGACACTGGGTACTGCTGTGGGGAGCACAAGGCCTTGCTGGGAACTGTGCACCAACCAACAGCAGGACACCACTGACTGACATCCTGAAAGCCAACTTGCACTCCCTGCAATGGAAGCACGTTCCATGGTGGGATATCTGGCTGGGTGGGAAGGAGGACTGACAGCTATGACCATAGTCACCAGCAGCTTTTCTCACACACCCCCTTAACACAAACTCCACACAACTCACCTGGGAGAATGCAATGCCTCACACTCTAATTAAATATCCCACAAAGAACAACCACACTGGGTTATGCTGTGTGAAGCACAGGGACACTTTTGGGACTTGTAGCCAAACAAACACCAGGACAACACTGTCAGCCATCCTGTCAGCACAGGCACACTACCCCACAGGGAAGCAGAGTCAAAAGGAAGGAAGTAAGGGCATGCTGGGAAGGGGGGTGTAGGCAATAGCATGATGGGAGTGGTAGTCACAGCTCAACATCCCCCACCCACATGGCCCAGCAAGCTCACACTGAAGCATGCACACCTCACAGGCAGTGAAAAGCCACTTCAAAGATGTCTGACACTGGCCTCAGCTGTGGGGAGCACAAGGCCCTGCTGTGAACTGTGCACCAACAAACAACAGGACCACACTGTCAGCCATCTTGCCATTGCTGTCACACTCACACACAGTGAAGTCGACTCAAAAGGAAGGAAGTATGGGCATGCTGGGAAGGGGGTGTAGGCAATAGCATGATGGGAGTGGTAGTCACAGATATTGGTCACCCTCACAATTGGCCCATCAACACCACTCTGAACCATGCTCACATCACAGGGAGTGGAAAACAACTGACAAGATGGCTGACACTGGGTACTGCTGTGTGGAGCACAAGGCCCTGCTGGGAACTGTGCACCAACAAACAACAGGACCACACTGTCAGCCATCTTGCCATTGCTGTCACACTCACACACAGTGAAGTCCACTCAAAAGGAAGGAAGTATGGGCATGCTGGGAAGGGGGGTGTAGGCAATAGCATGATGGGAGTGGTAGTCACGGCTCAACATCCCCCACCCACATGGCCCAGCAAGCTCACACTGAAGCATGCACAACTCACAGGGAGTGAAAAGCCACTTCTAAGATGTCTGACAGAGGTGCTCTGTTGTGGGGAGCACAAGGCCCTGCTGGGAACTGGGCACCAACAGCAGGACACCACTGACTGACATCCTGAGAGTCAACCTGCACACACTACAAGGGTGGCATGCTTCATGGTGGGATAACTGGGCTGGGGGGAGAAGGAGGGCCAGATGTCCACCAAATACCACCAATGCTGGCCATGCACACACCTCAACATTCACATTGAAATGCTTCAGGTTGGCAGGACAATGTGCTACACCAATATCTTCCTCTGACTGTGACAACTTAGGACAATGCAATGTACAGGCCCGCATCCAGAGGTACAGTCACAACTGTCAGGTGTTTGAACCATTGATGCCTGTAGAAACATAACATACATTGTGTGTCTCTTCCAAAAACAGGTGATGATGGGGACACAGCAGCAGATGATGAGGAGTCCCTGTCCCAGGCTCCGGGGGACACTGAGCTCACTGATGTGGAACAGCCTCTGCCCTCCTCGGATGGCGAAGACCTACCTGGCACCTCCGGTGTGAGTCATCATGCAGCACCAGCAGGACCAACATCTGCACCCCCTGCACCCACTACTCCAACAACTGCCAACACACAGACCCCCCCCGCCGACACAGACAGACCAAGGACCACCAATGACAACAGCACAGGGACCCCGGCCCACCGTGGAGCAACGGACAACAACCCCAGTACCAACCCCCAAGGGGGCCTAGGGTCACCTGTGCGTGCCACCGCAGGTCCCGCACGTGTGGCCAGGGGTGGTGGGAGGGGTGGTAGGCAGATGTCGCTGTTTGCAGAGGGGTCTGGACTGCATGATGACCCACAACTGGTATGCATTGCTGATGCGTACCAGAATAGCACCGGAGAGGTCAGCATGGTAGTGGGGATCCTCAAGGACATTCAACAGCAGCAGGCTGCCCATCATGCCCGCTTGGACTCCCACATGTCCCGTGTGGAGACACACATGTCCCGTGTGGAGACACACATGTCTGGCATGGAGTCCAAGTGGGACACATTGCAAGAACTGACAGCGGTGCATAGGGACATATTGACACGCCACCGCCAGATTAGCACCAACATGGCCACACCTCCCTGTGTGCCCACAACATCTGGTGCTGCAACAACTGCAACTGCCACAGGGAGGGAGGATGACTCTGGCGGAGAGTCCTCTGCACTGCAGCAGCCTGCACGTGAGGGTCCCCCCCAAAGAAGAGGGGTCGTCCGAGGAAGGAAAACTGAGAGGCCGATGGCCATGTACATCCCCCAGGAACCCAACCCCTGTTCTGGGAATTCTCCTTTGTGTGCAAACTGTTCACCCTGTCGAATGCAACCCAACTCTCCCACATGACATGGGGAGTTTAAGTTGGACCAATGTATCAGATGACTGTGGACTTTACTCAGGACATTTCTGCTACCAACACTTCCAACTCATCTGGGAACTTTGGATTCCAATCCCAATGTACAGCACCCACCATCCTGTGCACTATCCTCACACATGTATGTAAATAAACTCACTAATACACCATACTTGCCTCTGTTGTGATTCCAACGTGGTTTCTGTCATGGAGATGATGATCTGCTAAATGACACTGTGCATGCTAACTGCTACAGCAAGTTCAACACCGTCATGTGAGTCATGGCGACGTGACACATATGTGGGAGACACACCACTAGGGCTACACAACACATACACACCAGGGCCATCTGACTCATCGCCTACACTGATGTTGCCAGGAAATACAGTGGAATGCACAGACACCACACCTATTCAGAGTCTGTGTTAACTAGCCCACAGGTGCAGTAAGCAAATGTCAGTCAGATGTGTGACCACAGACAACGCACATCCCAAAGTGAAGCACAGGTTTATTACACATTTGCAACATGTTGTTTCCATTACAAATGCAAGGTTATCCCACGTGGCAGTGGCCACAAAGTCAACAAGTGTAGAAGAAATAAAGTCCAGGGGTGTGTGGCACATCACCTGTAGGGAAACGACTGCTTCCACCCTGAAAGCTGAATCATGGTGTCGGGGGATCCGAGTAGACCAAACAATTCTGAAAGTACCCTGTGAAGGACAGACATAACACACAGTCAAAAGCACTGAAGAACAGGACAGAACTGCAATACTCATGCCCAATACATGTCACAAGATACCTACACAAAACCAAGTTAGCATGTCAACACTGTTGGGGAGTACAGGCCACCTGTAAGGACACATCGCTGCATGCATCCAGTCAAGTAGCACATGGCCACACTCAAACAGCACCAGAGCACCCACCAGAGCACCACCAACACATATCATGCAAACTCACATCTTTGACATAACATCTCTGGATACTCACATTCAGCTGAAGAAGTTGGTGATGAGCTGTGTGCGGACATCACCCTCATCATCATCATCATCACTGGCATCGTGGCCCAGGCCAGGATCCTCCACAGGTGGCGGATGTTGGTCATCGTCATCCAGGATGAGAGGCAACTCCTTCCGCACTGCCAGGTTGTGTAGCATGCAGCAGACGATGACAATCTTGCACACCTTTGTTGGGGCATATGGGAGGGCCCCTCCTGTCTTGTCTAGGCAGCGGAAGCGGCTCTTCAGGAGACCAAATGTCCGCTCGATCACTCTCCTGGTCCGACCATGTGCCTCATTGTAGCGCATCTGGGATGGTGTCACAGGGTTCCTGAGGGGTGTCAGCAACCACGGCATGTTTGGGTATCCAGAGTCACCTACATACAGACAATTGCACATTAGCTGAGTTGGAAAAGAGGGCGGAATACAACATTGCAGAACACACACAATGGTACAAAGTCAGTACACACCGACAAGCCAGGCACGCTGGTTCTGCATCTGTGACATCATCCTTGGGATGCGACTACTCCTCATCACGTAGGCATCGTGTGCAGAACCGGGGAAACGGGCACACACGTGTGAGATGCTCATATCTGCAAGACATACCACCAGAGCATTGATCGAATGGTAATGTTTCCTGTTCCTGTATGCCTGCTCATGTGCCTGTGGTGGTACCAAAGCCACATGTGTCCCATCAATGGAGCCAATGACATGTGGCATCCTCCCCAGGGCATAGAAGTCGCTCTTGACATCAGTGAGTTGTTGACGTTTATGGAAATAGATGTACTGGTTCAGGTATCTCAACATTGCCTCCAAAACATCGCGTAGCACACGGCTGAACATGGTCTGTGACATCCCACCAGCAGACGCCACAGTGTGTTGAAAGGTACCGGTGGCAAAGAAGTGTAGGGCTGCCATCACCTTCACCTTGGAGGTCAGTGCTGTAGGGTATGGCCGGCCAGGTTCCAAATGTGGGGCCAACCGCACCGCCAATTCCTCAATCAGCGGCCTGTTGAAGCGGTACCGTCGGATGCAGTCACGTTCAACCATCGTTGCAAAGTCAGGGAATGGTCTATGGACAGCTGGTGCCCAGCAGTGCATAGGTGAAGAAAGAAAGATTGTCAGTCACCCCACATATCTGGCATAGACCATACTCAATATCACATGATACATCATTACGAGACACAAGTACCTGATGTGTGTGCCGTTCTGTAAGGACATGTATGGCACCTACATGGCCAACATCTAATATCACAGTTCAACATGTGTTGACAACAAGTTCCAGGTTGTGCTATGGGATATCATTAGGCTGTGTCACAGTACCCATGTACTGCTGTCACGTTCCAAACACACACCACAGTGACATGTGAGGACAGATGTGCCCCAGTCATCACAGCTCATTGACAGGTAGATTCCCAGGGACCCTGTATTGCCACATGGACACTGGCATGACATGGAATATCATGTACACGTCAGCAAAACAACCATGACTCCCACAGGTAGTGGCCCCTGTTGCCTCTGCAGGACAGACATGGACGTCTGTGACACACGCACAACATCAAAGTCCATGCACAAACAACGTGGATGTGGAGACTGTCTCCCATTGTGCACATGGAATCAGAGACATCGGAAACACAACATGCACACAGACTGTGGAGGGCCATCACAATTGTGGCAATGGGTCACCCTGTGACGTACATACCTTCCCACATGGGACTCAGGGGGTATGTGACATGACATACACATACACAACCTGGAAATGTGACCATGCCACATGCTCTGAAATGAACAGTTGCACACCACAGTGGTCATGTGCACAACACACAAAGGATTCTGTCCCCATGAACACGTGCACAGCCTGGGAGTGGCTGCCCCCAAGTGCCACCAAAAATACCACATGTTGACCCCCATACACACACAGGTAATGCAGCCTTACATGCCTTAGGATACAGTGTGGACAGGCTGTGGTGTTGTAGGTGTGCCCCTGAGTCCCTGGCAAGTAATTGTGGCAGGCATACGTTCACCAGTGACAACCATGGTGACATATGCCAGTGACTTGTACATGTACGCGTCATACAGCAATGGACCGATCCGTGTGCACGCATTGGCCATTGCATATGATGTGGACGGATGCGTGTTGTCATCCGAAATACGCGTTGTACAGCAATGGACCGATCGGTGCGCACGCATTGGCCATTGCATACGATGTGAACGGATACGCGTTGTACAGCAATGGACCGATCGGTGCGCACGCATTGGCCATTGCATACGATGTGAACGGATACGCGTTGCACAGCAATGGACCGATCGGTGCGCACGGATTGGACATTGCATACGATGTGAACGGATACGCGTTGTACAGCAATGGACCGATCGGTGCGCACGCATTGGACATTGCATATGATGTGAAAGGATACGCGTTGTACAGCAATGGACCGATCGGTGCGCACGCATTGGACATTGCATATGATGTGAACGGATACGCATTGTACAGCAATGGACCGATCGGTGCGCACGCATTGGCCATTGCATATGATGTGAACGGATACGCGTTGTACAGCAATGGACCGATTGGTGCGCACGCATTGGACATTGCATATGATGTGAACGGATGCGTGTTGTTTTTCGAAATACGCGTTGTACAGCAATGGACCGATCGGTGCGCACGCATTGGCTATGGCCTGACATGGTAACGGACGCGTTTTCGAAGCTTGTACGAGTCGGATGCAGTGAATTCAGTTGGCCAGCCACAACAATGTTGCAAATTCATGGGTGTCATAAAGTTAAACTTTTGAATGATGCTGTGGGCGTGTATAAGTGGTGCAATTCCATGGATTGGCCAGATTCAGAAGATGCAAACGACTTGGACCTATCACTTTGGACACATGGGACAGTATCTGCCTCTGCAGCACACATATAATGCTGGCTGTTCCCCTGAGAGCTCACTTGCCTGCACTACATGCTCCAGGACGACATCTGCCACCAACACTGCTGCTGTCTCTGCATCCTCTGGCTACTGCAATGGCACGTACTGTGGATAGAACCCCAGCCTTCAGCACTGAGGAGAACCAGGCCCTGCTGGACAGCCTCCTTCCACAGTACAGCAAGTTGTATGGGAAACCAGGGGAGCAGGTGAGTGTGCTGTCCACTGCCTTACTAATTGTGCATGTTGTATGACTAGCAAGACGTACAGTGTGTACACCAGTGGGTAGCATGCTCACTGAGTAGTTGCCACCCCCCAAAGTGTGTAGTCACATGCACTGAACAGGTATAGTGCAGTAACAGTGCATTCCAACAAGGTTTTACTTCCCAGGCAATGATACCATGTAGTAACTGCTGGCAAACTGTTCATAGCCATAGTTGCACTACCTGTGTAGATCATATGCCCCTGTGATTGAGACATGTATATCCAACTGTGTGATGCACGGAAATATTGCATGTGTAGTAATGGCCTTTTCACTTTGTCATCCTCACAGGTTGATGCCCACCAGAAGCAGGAGATCTGGCTGACCATCGTCCGGGCAGTGCGATCTGTGGGGGTCTACAGGCGCAGGATCCGCAACTGCCAGAAGAGGTGGCAGGACCTTCGGGACTGGACCCGGAGGATCGCAAGGGTCCAGCTGAAGCTGTCGCCTCCTCGCAGGAGGGGCGGACACCGTACCCTGACCCCCCACATGCTCCGGATCCTGGCGGTGGTCTTCCCTGACCTGGATGGGCAGCTGAAGGCCAGACAGAAGCAAGGAGGGGGTAAGTGCTAGCCTCAACTGTGTACTATGACTGACATGCTCTATGCACTCCTTTAGCCTGGTTCCACTTCCACAGTACAACTGTCATGTCGTCCTGGACTCATGTCCCTCACTTGTGTCATGCCCCCTCCTCATCTGATACACAGGTGTGGCCCTTACAGTCTGTGACTTAGGTCACTTGGGTACTGTGTACTTGCAGTTACCTGTGGTTCAAGTTGGGGACAGCATCAGTTACAGGAACTTTGTGGTGGGCTGCATGGGTGGTACAATTGCTCACATTGCCTGTGATCTGACATGTACTCTGGGTATGGCTTTAATATGTGTTCCAATTAATGCTCTGACTCACCACATGTCTGGGGTATGTGCCACACACCCATGCTGCTGCAGAGACCAAGGTAGGGGCCTCAGAAGTATGTACATCATGTGTGTGACACATGCATAGCCACCTGCCTAGTGTTCAGGGTAATACCATGTTGCACATGGACCAGGACTGTAATGCCTACTCCGTACATCGAAGGCACTCTCTTCTCCCACTCCCGTGTGTCAGCATATATATTGGGCATTGTGAAGAGTGCACTCAGGTGTGTGCCTCTGTGTCACTGTGGTGTGGCCTTGCTATTTGGACTCCTGGAGTGTTTAACAATTTGGGGTGGCCAGCCATCTGAGTTATGACTATGGGATCTGCACATAGGTCAATGCATAGGTCTCTGATCCCTTGACTGTGCACAATGTTGTATGAAACATTGAGGTGCAGGCAGCTTTCGTTCATTCTCATCAGACGGTGAAGTGCTCATGTGTATGGATTTGTGTTTGCAGTCACTCAAATGTCTTATTTGATTGACGTGGGATCATCTCAGTCCTCATGATGTGGGTGGCCAGGTGTGCACATGTGCACCTGTCAGCTACAGGGCTTACATTTCTAAAACTCCCCTGATTGTGACACAGTGCAGACTAGTTTTGTGTGTATGCACTGCCCCTGTGACAGGAGACAGTTATGACTGACTTGCCAGACAGGCCTGTGCCATGACATTCCAATCGCAAAGGGTGATCCAGCAGGGGAAACATCCTTTACATCGCGGTGATTACACCGCGATGCATTTAGAACGCTGCCATTACAACGCAAGCATTACATCGACTTGCACTGGAGGGCGCTATAACCTAAGGAATAGTAAGATTTACTATTCCAACACCTTCCCTACTGTACGTAGACTGGTGTTGGAGTAGTAAATCTTACTACTCCTAAGTCCAGCGCCCTCCAGCGCAAGTCGTTGTAACGACTTGCGTTGTAAAAAATGCGATGTTACATACCGCGATCATTTTGATCGCGTTGTAACATCACATATTCTCCAGCAGTGGTGTGATATGTCCTGCATGCACACCATTGTTGCATTGTCTATCAGGACATGAGGACATCGTTGTGTCTGGTGATGGAAGCAAAACCCACATATCAACAGAGACTTTGCCCATCACTTTTCCTGCCACATGTACTGAGTCAGTGGCAGGAGATGGCATGTGTTTGGAGTGACACATTTCCATATATACTCTTAGATGTCCAACAACTGTGTATGTGGTGCATGTGTGCACATATGATTAGTCGCATACAACAGGCAGCAGACAGATGGGTGCATGGACAGGCAGGATATGTGTGGCATGACTGACTGTCAGGCAGACAATGGGCTTCCTCAAATCCGTGTCAGCACTAATTGCAATGTCTAGCAAATGATGGCAGGGCTTGCTCTGTGATGTGCTGTACTTACTGTGGTGTGTGTGGTCAGTACAGCTGACTAATGTTGCTCTGTTTATCCTGATTGTTTGCAGATACATCCACGGCCACAGGGGGAGACAGCTCCACGGACCAAGAGGAGCGGCAGAGCCAGACTGGGTCCACTGCAGGGGAGAGCGAGGGACCCAGTGGCACGGAGGGTGAGGGGAGCCACACTGAGGAGACCTCAGCTGCGACCACCTCGGCTGGGGAAAACAGCACTTCCAGTGAGGACTCCCTTGTGGAGGCGGGTGTCAGCAGACCTGAGGCAATGGCAAGCAAGTCTGTCCCCGCCACCACCACCATCTCCACCCTCCCATCTGCTCCCATCCCACATGTCCGTGGAGGCTCCTGTGTAGGGGAGCGTGTCTCCTTCATGCCAGGCACCGCACCCCCTGCCTCTGTCCCCCCTGCTGCCCTGAGTGTGGAGTCTGTGGACTTACTTAAGCAGATCCATGTAGGGCAGACATCAATGTTGAGTGTCCTCTATGCACACACAGGTCTTTTGACACAACTGGTGTCATTCATGGAGGGCATGTCATCTGGCATGTCTGCCCTACATCGGACCAATCAGTCCATGGCCTCCTCACTGACGGCAGCAGTGTCCCTCCTGCAACAGTCCCTCCCCCCTCCTACCTCTGCCCCATCCACAATCCCCAGCACCCTACATGTCCCAAGTACACACACACCGGCACCGGCACGCACCAGCACAGACACAAGCGGCACACAGACACACAAGCCAAAATCCAGACGCACACGCACGCACAGTCAGGGGACTGATACCTCACTCACAGGGGATGGGGCCCAGTCACACACACACGCATCCACGAGCACTGCGCAGTCCTCAGATACCTCTCCCTCCAAAAGCCCTTCCCTTGCCTCACCTGCAACCCCCCCTCCCAGAAGCTCTTCCTCTGTGAGCTTGGCCTCTTCCCCACAGATACACCTGACACGAAGTCCAGGCGGAAGAGGCGACCACCACACACAGAGGGGAGTGCCCCTCACACCCGGACACCCTCCCCCAGGCACAGGCAGACAGAGGACCCCATTCGTAAGTCCCCCCGGACCAGGAAGGGCAAGACCCCACCACCACCACCACGCAGCTCCACCACACAGTCTCTCTCCTCCATCCCCCAGGCCACCACTGCACAGGTTCCACCGCCACACCCTGCCCCAGGTTCCCCCACACACCGATACCGCATCCCCAAACTGCTTACGCCCTCCCCCTACCACTTGCTCTTCTACCCCCAAACCAGATGTTCTGCCTGTTTGTGCCACTGGTGTGGAGACCGGGTCCCCCCTCTGTCCTGCCCACCTCATCTGCCCCCCTTCCACTCCCTTGGAGTTATGCACTGCAGTGGAGTCCACAACCACCCCGTCTGACTCGGGCACTGCAGTGGGGACCCAGTCCACTCCATCTGACCGGCCCACTGCAGTGGTTGCAGCACCCACACCATCTGAGTTGGTCCCTACAGTGGTGCCGGCCCCCACTGAGTCAGACACCTCCACTGCAGTTGCCGGTGACACTCCTGCACCCACCACCCCTTCACTGCCACCTTCTGGCATCCCCTGATCCTGTCCCTGCGGTGCCTGGCCTGCCCCTTGTATTCCCCTCCGAGGGAGATGTCCCCTGTCCGTACCAGTTCAGGCAAGCAATGGGTGACAAGTTGTCACGTATCACCCTGTTGGGACTGTGTATTTGGACTGGCCATTGGCCTTAGTTTCTTTTGGACTTCAAGTTTTAATTCAACATTTGCTGAATAAAGCCTCTTTTTGTTTACTTGTGGTTTTTCTTTGGATGTACATGATGTAGATGAGTATCATCATGCATTTGCAGTTGTAATAGTGTTCAGATCAGGAAAATGAAGTGTTGCTGTGATGGACTCCATGTGGTCCATGGGATATCTGTCCTAATGTAGTCTGGATCTATAGCATCCTTTGCTGCAGTCTGAGGGTGTAATGTTCAGCAATTTACACAGGGATGTACGTTTTGATTTGTAAATTAACATCTTTGGCTTACACTGATGCACATCTGGTGGGCTTACCACTGTTCAATGTTTCTATTTCCCTGACTGTGTGCCCATCTCAGCTGGACATGCATTATGGCACATCAATGTTGAAGGACTCATCTGTGTATACAGTGCAACTTGCTTGACACGTGTTTAGGGTGTATGCAGATGACTGACGTGACACTCCCGTACCCAGGCTGATGTGAGCAGAGCCTTCAGTGTGTTGTAGTTGTTGACTCACTGACCGAGTGTTCTGCTGACATGTTTGAGTCGTGCACAGAGTAGACAAGGTTTGGCACAGCGGACCTTCCACAGGAGTGGAGTGCCCTCATGGCAGTGTGTAATCCCGTGACATTGCCTGGGCCCGTGTTGTGTGTTGTGTGAGCATGTCTGTGTGTGTTCCCTTCCCTTTTCCTACACAGGCTGTGTCCCTAGGGATGTTCCTGTTTGTGATGCTTGCTGAGTTGTCCTGTGTTCATCCAGCATCTTGGACCTGGTTTCTCCGGGATGTGGGTGCATGGCAAACTAATGTTCATCAGGTTGTCATCCCTAGTTGTCTTTGTTGTCAGGGCTGGGGATGTGGGCCAACGCAGATGGGACACAGTCAGGATTCCCCTTGGCACTTGTTGGTTACACAAGTCATGTAATTTACAGTTTGTGGTAGCTTTCAGTGATTGTGACACGTTGTTTGTGTGACTGCTGCCACTCCTCAGGGTCAGAGCTGCAATGTTGGAAGTTGTCTATGTGTGTTCTTTGTGGGTGACCTTGGCTTCTTCATTGGTGTGTGACTGTGGCCGGGATCCCATTGATTGGGGTGGATTTCACGTCATGCCCATGTACAGCGTACTGTGCAGTGTGTGAGACATTCACGAGTCTTGTTGACTGGCCATGTGTGATGGGTTTCGCACCTTAGTTCCCACCACCCCCCTGGGATTGTCATGGGTGCATGTGCAATGTCACCGGTCCATGTGAGCTTCACAGCTGCACATTGTTGGAGATCAAGGTGTGTGGTGTTGAGTGTGTGCAAATGTGAGTTGTTGCACGGCTAGACCCCTACCTCCATATTGGCGTTGGCTGACATGCCGTGCTGATTGATTTGTGCTTGTGTAGGTGTGATGGTAGTTAGTTGCTCAGGACACATGGCTGTGGTTCACAGTGTGAACGACATCTACCTTTGTCATCACAGTGGGATTATCATGCAGGCTAGTGTCACCACAATGTGGGGTCCCTGGGAGTAGTGCTGTGGTGGGTCTGTCTCTTGCTGTGTTAGTTGCTGTTCCTACAAGCTTGTGTGACATGTGTTATTTGGGCTCCCTCTCATCTAACAATGCCTGATTGCCCACATAGGGGAATCCCATCCATGAGTTACTTTTGTGTGGCACTGTATACACATCTGTGTAATTGTGATTCAGGCCTCCTCATGTGTTGTGTGGTTGCCTGGGGACACTGGCACACCCCCATCACCTGTTGTGTTTGATATGCAGTGTGAGGCTGCCTGTTTGTGTTTGTGCATCTGCACCACTGCATTGGCATATCTTTAGTGTGCCACTGGCTGTATGTTGTTTGGTGGATTTCCCCTGCTGTCCCTGGGACTCCTAGGTCATCAGTCAGCACAATGATCATGGTTTGTATGTCCCATTGCTGCCATGGTATGGTATTTGTTCACCTCACATCTACAGTCTCCACAGGATATCTAAATGTGTGTGTCCATTGGTGCAGATATGTGGGTCTGCATTATGATGGTCACTTCTGTCATTGTGTAATTGATAAATGTTGACAATGTCAGCCCCCATGGGTGATGTTTGTCTGCACCTGGCCAAAGTTATGTCTTATTTGCACTGCACGGTTTGCCTCACCCAATCTATGTTGCTATGGGACACAGGCACTACTCTGCCACTGATGTGTTTGTTGTTGTGTGACAAGGAATCATCCATGCTGTATGGCAGTTGCAGCTTTTTCCATGACAACACTTACCTTTTGGTCACTGTGATGATGGGGGTTTAGACCCCATTGCCACAATGTTCAAAATGTGCTTCAGCTATGGACCCCACACTTACATTTTGGTCACTGTGATGATGTGGGTTTAGACCCCATTGCCACAATGTTCAAAATGTGCTTCAGCTATGGACCCCACACTTACCTTTTGGTCACTGTGATGATGGGGATTTAGACCCCATTGCCACAATGTTCAATTGGGCTTCAGCTATGGACACCACACTTACATTTTGGTCACTGTGATGATGGGGGTTTACACTCCATTGCCACAATGTTCAATTGGGCTTCAGCTATGGACACCACACTTACATTTTGGTCACTGTGATGATGGGGGTTTACACCCCATTGCCACAGTGGTCATGGTCTGCTTGCATTGTGGAGGCCACACACATTTATGTGTGACACATGTGATAGGGGGTCACATTGTATGTTCATTGTCATGTTCAGTGTTGTAGGCATTTGACACAGACTACACACGCTTGTCATGATGTTGGGGTGATGTCTTTTTCTAACATTCCTTATGTTGGAGTATGCTGGTTGTGTCATGCATTACCCGTCCTATGAGTGGGGATGGTAGTGGTGGTAGGCATCCAGGCCCCCATGTGTAGGGGTGGTGGTAGTGGTAGGCATCCAGGCCCCCCTGAGTAGGGGTGGCGGTAGTGGTAGGCATCCAGGCCCCCATGAGTTGGGGTGGTGGTAGTGGTAGGCATCCATCCTCCTATGAGTGGGGATGGTAGTAGTGACAGGCATCCAGGCCCCCCTGAGTAGGGGTGGTGGTAGTGGTAGGCATCCATCACCCTATGAGTGAGGATGGTAGTAGTGACAGGCATCCAGGCCCACATGAGTAGGGGTGGTGGTAGTGGTAGGCATCCAGGCCCCCATGAGTTGGGGTGGTGGTAGTGGTAGGCATCCATCCCCCTATGAGTGGGGATGGTAGTAGTGACAGGCATCCAGGCCCCCTGAGTAGGGGTGGTGGTAGTGGTAGGCATCCATCACCCTATGAGTGAGGATGGTAGTAGTGACAGGCATCCAGGCCCACATGAGTAGGGGTGGTGGTAGTGGTAGGCATCCAGGCCCCCATGAGTTGGGGTGGTGGTAGTGGTAGGCATCCATCCCCCTATGAGTGGGGATGGTAGTAGTGACAGGCATCCAGGCCCACATGAGTAGGGGTGGTGGTAGTGGTAGGCATCCATCCCCCTATGAGTGGGGATGGTAGTAGTGACAGGCATCCAGGCCCCCTGAGTAGGGGTGGCGGTAGTGGTAGGCATCCAGGCCCCCATGAGTTGGGGTGGTGGTAGTGGTAGGCATCCATCCCCCTATGAGTGGGGATGGTAGTAGTGACAGGCATCCAGGCCCCCTGAGTAGGGGTGGTGGTAGTGGTAGGCATCCATCACCCTATGAGTGAGGATGGTAGTAGTGACAGGCATCCAGGCCCACATGAGTAGGGGTGGTGGTAGTGGTAGGCATCCAGGCCCCCATGAGTTGGGGTGGTGGTAGTGGTAGGCATCCATCCCCCTATGAGTGGGGATGGTAGTAGTGACAGGCATTCAGGCCCCCTGAGTAGGGGTGGTGGTAGTGGTAGGCATCCATCACCCTATGAGTGAGGATGGTAGTAGTGACAGGCATCCAGGCCCACATGAGTAGGGGTGGTGGTAGTGGTAGGCATCCAGGCCCCCATGAGTTGGGGTGGTGGTAGTGGTAGGCATCCATCCCCCTATGAGTGGGGATGGTAGTAGTGACAGGCATCCAGGCCCACATGAGTAGGGGTGGTGGTAGTGGTAGGCATCCATCCCCCTATGAGTGGGGATGGTAGTAGTGACAGGCATCCAGGCCCCCATGAGTAGGGGTGGTGGTAGTGGTAGGCATCCAGGCCCCCATGAGTTGGGGTGGTGGTAGTGGTAGGCATCCATCCCCCTATGAGTGGGGATGGTAGTAGTGACAGGCATCCAGGCCCACATGAGATGGGGTGGTGGTAGTGGTAGGCATCCAGGCCCCCATGAGTTGGGGTGGTGGTAGTGGTAGGCATCCCTCCCCCTATGAGTGGGGATGGTGGTAGTGGTAGGCATCCATCCCCCTATGAGTGGGGATGGTAGTAGTGACAGGCATCCAGGCCCACATGAGTAGGGGTGGTGGTAGTGGTAGGCATCCATCCCCCTATGAGTGGGGATGGTAGTAGTGACAGGCATCCAGGCCCACATGAGTAGGGGTGGTGGTAGTGGTAGGCATCCAGGCTCCCATGAGTTGGGGTGGTGGTAGTGGTAGGCATCCAACCCCCTATGAGTGGGGATGGTAGTAGTGACAGGCATCCAAGCCCACATGAGTAGGGGTGGTGGTAGTGGTAGGCATCCAGGCCCCCATGAGTAGGGGTGGTGTTAGTGGTAGGCATCCATCCCCCTATGAGTGGGGATGGTAGTAGTGTCAGGCATCCAGGCCCCCCTGAGTAGGGGTGGTGGTAGTGGTAGGCATCCAGGCCCCCATGAGTAGGGGTGGTGGTAGTGGTAGGCATCCAGGCCCCCATGAGTAGGGGTGGTGGTAGTGGTAGGCATCCAGGCCTCCATGAGTAGGGGTGGTGGTAGTGGTAGGCATCCATCCCCCTATGAGTGGGGATGGTAGTAGTGACAGGCATCCAGGCCCCCCTGAGGAGGGGTGGTGGTAGTGGTAGGCATCCATCACCCTATGAGTGGGGATGGTAGTAGTGAGAGGCATCCAGGCCCCCCTGAGTAGAGGTGGTGGTATTGGTAGGCATCCATCCCCCTATGGGTGTGTATGGCATTGGTGATAGCCATCCCGCCCCTATGGTTCTGCTGTTGCTAGTGTACGTCATTTCTGCATCCCTATGTGTGTGTGACATATGTCGGGTACGTGTCGTTTGTTTGTGTTGTGGGTGTTTGACTTACCGTCTGCGCCGTACGCGTCCGTACCGGTCCCGGTAATAGATGTAGAGTATTGGTAGGACCTGCATGATGGGATTCATGGTTGGGTTGTCTCGTTCGGGTTTCTCGTGGCTTCGGCTCGTACTCGTCGCTGGCTTGTTCATCTCGTCGCCGTGGATCGTCTTGTGGCGCGAATCGGAGCTTATGTGCAGCTCTCCCGGATGCTCTGACGTGCCGGACGTAGCGACGGGTTTGGCGCGTACGGAAGGCGCATCGTACTAGTCTGGCTGGAAGGTGCTGTGTATTTGCTTCCGTGCGACTCGATTCGGCGTTTACGGATCCGGCTCGGGCGGGGAACAGGAGCTGGAATGGGTAAGTACGGCTCGCTCGGAATCTGAGCAGTTATGCGCAACGTACTTGCTCGTTCGGACGACTGTTCGAATCGGTCGGGAAACACGCGTTCGGCTTGGTTTTTTTCCGGACGAATAGTGTTAGGTGCGCTTCCGGCCCGAATCGGAATCGGCCCCTTAATGTCAATAGTAGGAATTTGCATTTTACAGCCACTATTAGCCCAGAACAGGTAACATTTTTGGATGTGCAGGTATATATACAAAATAATTTGATCAAAACATCTTTGTATCGTAAACCCACTGCAGGCAATACAGTGTTGCATGCTACAAGCTCACACCCCGCACACCTCATACAGAGCATACCTTATGGGGAGATGTTGAGGATCAGAAGGATCTGTAGCGATGACGATGAGTTGGCAAAGTAACAACAGCTAAGTAGGGACAGGTTCTTGGCACGTGGCTATACATCTCAAACCATAGATGCCGCAATAAGAAAGTCAAGATCAAAAGCTAGATCCGATCTCCTCATCAACACTGTTAGCAAGACTAGTACAGTGGATCAAATACAAAATATACCACATGATGAACCAGTAAGACTAATCCTATCATATACCAAACAGGAGAAACAACTAAGAGGCATAATAAAACAAAACTGGCCGATAGTCTTACATGATCCTGTAATAGGGCATTTGTTACCTAAAATTCCTTCATCACCTACAGAAAAACAGCCTCCATGGGAAACGCATTAGTCAAAAGTAGCCCAGAGGATATACAAACAAGCTCCTGGTTAACCGCTAGAAAAGGGTTTTTTAAATGTGCCACGTGTAAGGCCTGCAAATATGGAGTAAATAAGAGCACATACCATACAGCTTTTAGTGAAAAAATGCAGGCTATTAATAAACATCTCACGTGTAAAACTGATTATGCTGTCTATATATTGGAGTGCAGTTGCGGCCTTCAGTATGTAGGCAGCACCAAACTTCAGGCACATAAAAGGATCCTGCAGCACACTAGAGCAATAGTTAATATGGATCCTACCTACCCGGTGGCAAGACATTTTAAAGAAATGCACAACAGTGATTTAAAGTATTTTAAATATTTTTAATTGACGCTGTATTTGCCCACAAAAGAGGAGGTAACCGGGAGGAGAAGCTGAGGAGATTGGAAACTAGGTATATATTGGAACTTGATACTAAGATACCAGGAGGTCTAAATACAACAGAGGACTTACATACATACTTGTAAATTGCATAGGGGTTTTTTTGTAGGATTTTCTTGTAGGATTTTTTCGTGAACGTGTTATGGTAATTCATTGTAAGTATTAATAGATATATTCCAATCTGGCCTTAGAATGAGTCTTTTTATAGAATGAGTTTTAGTGCATCCATGCTTTCAATTTATAACATGGTTTTCATGAGTTTGGGGTTTTAGCTACATGATATATAGTATGTATTTTAACATCTTGCGTATATATATGTATGTATATGAATTGCATTTTTTTCATTATGATCTTACATGTATGGCTTTTACAGATATTTATGCATATTTATATATTTATATGTTTATATTTATTTGTATTTTACCCGTATTTATGTATACATATATAATTATGCACTGTAGCCACCTTAAACACTTGTTATAATCAGGAATTATTTCCCAAAATTACATGGAATGTACTTATAATATGCATTTTTGAAAGAGGAATTTGTCCACATATGACTGATGAGAAAATCCCCTTCTCGATTAGACAATGATTGCTAGAATTTGTAGCAGTTCCCACTTTGCACACTTTTGCACAATTTAGCACTTTATGCATTAAGCACTTTATATATCCTGGCTGGGAAGGATTTTTTCACTTACACGTATTATTGCACATAGATATGCTTTTTAGTTTTTTGCATTATGAAATTACATGAATGTGATGAATATCAAATGATTCTTTATTTGATATGTAAATCAGGAAATTGTACAAAAATAAGTAACAGAACTTGGAAATAAGAGAATATCAAAATGAAGAAAATGATACAAAAATAAGTAACAATGTGTATTTATACAATGATGGAA
The DNA here is from genome assembly GCA_963921515.1 of Calotriton arnoldi. Taxonomy (NCBI): domain Eukaryota; kingdom Metazoa; phylum Chordata; class Amphibia; order Caudata; family Salamandridae; genus Calotriton; species Calotriton arnoldi. The sequence continues at coordinate 96,509 of CAWUFW010014563.1, forward strand.
GACTTGGTGACAATCAACCAGTAAATGCATTGGTATATATTTTTTCTATGTCTATGCATCACATGGTGAATACTCAGCACTTTAAAAAGACGGACTGATTTTAGTAACGTTGTCATGTGATCAAGGCCGCTAGTCGGCTGAAATGCGTAATGGCAGCATAACCCTTCAGCAAAATAAAAAAGAAGATTACACTCATCTGTGGTCCGCACTCGTTCTTTTCAAAGTCGTGACGAGAGTTGGTGATATATATATATATATATTCACTGAAAAAACCATAGGTTTCAGACACGTTATAGTTAGAAATTAGCATTTAAAAAACCTTTGAAATTCACTGAAAAAACCATAGGTTTCAGGCACGTTATAGTTAGAAATTAGCATTTAAAAAACCTTTGAAATTCACTGAAAAAACCATAGGTTTCAGACACGTTATAGTTAGAAATTTGCATTTAAAAAACCTTTGAAATTCACTGAAAAAACCATAGGTTTTAGGGACAGTTATAGTTAGTCGCGCCCCCGCAATGCACTGCTGATGACGTCACATATTACATCACTCATGACATGGTCAGTGACATCACTGATGACATCTCAAATGACATCACTGATGACATCATGCAGTGACTGTGTGTTTCTATAAAGTTTAAATATGTTTAATATATATGCCAAGATGTTTTGAATAATGAGTGGGTGTATAAGTGTCTGGATGGATGATTTAGTAGGTGCGTGACTGACTCTATAAGTGAGTGATTAAACGTATCTTACTAAATGCATGGGTTAGTGACTAAACTGTGTGAATGTCTTTATCCGTCTGTCTGTTGGTGTGTAAGTGGCTGCATGGGTTTGTAAATAGCTACATGAGTGTCTATATGAGTTATTGATTGGTTGTCTGAGTATCTGTATGGGTGCCTGAGTGTTTGTGTGGATGGGGTGTGTGTGACTGCACATAGATGTATCAGTGGGTGATTCACTGGGTGCATGGTTTCAAGAGTGCATCTGTGATGGACTGTATGGGTGGGTGAGTGTGTGTATGGGTGTGTTAGTGAGTGAATGTATATCTCAGTGGTACATGTGTGAGTAACTACATATGTGAAAGGCAGTATATATGTGTGTTGGAGTATATAAATGGGTATAAGTGAGAGTGTGATTGTGATTGTGAGAGTGGCTGTATGGATGAGTGTGTGCTTGTATTAGTGATTGTATTAGAGCGTAAGAATGTGCTAGTATTTGTATGAGTAAGTGAGCTGGTGTGTGTATAACTGTATAGGTGAGTAAATGGCAGTGTGATTAATTATTTGCATGACTGACTAGGTGTGTGAGTACCTCTATGGATGAGTGGCGGTGTGTGAGTGTCTATGTAGGTGTATGAGTCCATATGATAGTCCTGTACTGAGTGACCGTAAGTATGAGTGACTGTACAGGTGAGTGAGTGGATGTGTGTGTAGACCTAAGAATCAGTGAGTGGGTATGTAGTTATTGGTGTTGGAGTGTCTATGGTTTTGAGAATGGCAGTCTGTAATTTAGAGTGGGTGTATCAAAAGTTATATTAGGGTGTGAGAAGATGCATGAAATTATCACATGGATGATGTCATCAGTGATCTCATCAGTGATGTCATTTGAGATGTCATCAGTGATGTCATCAGTGATGTCACTGACCATGTCATGAGTGATGTAATATGTGACGTCATCAGCAGTGCATTGCGGGGCGCGAGTTATAGTTAGCTGAACTAACTATAACGGGGGAATTTCACGGGTTTTGTACGAGTGCAATGTCCAACTAACTATAACTGTCCCTAAAACCTATGGTTTTTTCAGTGAATTTCAAAGGTTTTTAAATGCAAATTTCTAACTATAACGTGTCTGAAACCTATGGTTTTTTCAGTGAATTTCAAAGGTTTTTTAAATGCTAATTTCTAACTATAACGTGTCTGAAACCTATGGGTTTTTCAGTGAATTTCAAAGGTTTTTTAAATGCTAATTTCTAACTATAACGTGCCTGAAACCTATGGTTTTTTCAGTGAATTTCAAAGGTTTTTTAAATGCTAATTCCTAACTATAACATGTCTGAAACCTATGGTTTTTTTCAGTGAATTTCAAAGGTTTTGTAAATGACAATTTTTAAATGTATTAATTGTTATCTTTATTTTTTTGATACTGATGTACTACATTTTTTTAAACTATTTATTTTTAGATATTTTATTTTTAAATTACATTGTAATTACATTATACATTACATTACAAAATATACTTTCTCAGAATGAATTACTTTAGTTTAAATACTTTGCAAATAGGCAATAGACTTTTAAGTACAGTAGTTACAGTTGTTGCAATGGGCAACACAATTTCAAACACAATGCAACATTGAGCTCAATGTGAATTTCTAGTTAAATGCAATTAGTTACTTTATGGATTACTTTTCTAACCACAGGACTGGATCCTAGATTCAGTCCTGGGACATCTCCTGTAAACAGTTGAGTAAAAGCGTTTTGGTTACAGTAGTGATTTTTAAGGAATATTATTGTATTTTAAAAGTTGACACAAACTTTTTCACATAGAATCACCAATGTTATCCTATGGGAGGAAATTCACTTAGCAGGTAAGTAGTGTTATCGTTACTTTTTCTTACTCAGTGGTGGATCCTGGATCCAGCACTGATGCATCTCCTGTAAACAGTTGAAAGAATGCGTTTAAGTCATACAGGCGATTTTTAAGGAATATTTGTAGTTTGTGAAAATCGACACTTTGAAACTTTTCTGCTGAAAACCAGACAATGGATTCCTATGGAAGGAAATACAAGTTACTGGTAAATACGGTTAGAATTACTTTTCAGGGTCAGTGCTGGGCTAAAAGATGCAGCACTGGGTTCTCTCCTGATAACAGGTGAGTAAATCGGAATTCGTAGTTCGGCTGATTTTAGAGGAATATTATAAAGTTCCAAAACTCCACACTTAGAAGAATTTCCAAGTGAAACCAGTCAATGTTAGCCTATGGAAGGAAATTCAAGTTACTGGTAAGTACGGTTAGAATTACTTTTCAGGGTGAGTGCTGGGCTAAAAGATGCAGCATTGGGTTCTCTCCTGATAACAGGTGAGTAAATCGGAATTCGTAGTTCGGCTGATTTTAGAGGAATATTTGCACAATGGTGAAGGAAGGGGTGGGGCCTGAGGTGACATGTCTGCAAACACGCCCTGTGGCGGGTTTTAAGTTGGAGAATTAATTCCTCCTCAATCCCGAGGGTCCCTAGGGGCCAACTAGCCCACCAGATACCTCCAGTATGCGCCAGAGAGCTGCGTTGCCCTCGCATGCCCCCGGGACTTGGCCCACCCGGGGGCCAATTACCAAAGAAGCGCGGGAGACCGCGCTTCGTTTTTTTTTTTTTAATCAGCAGGATCTGCGCACCGTAAGCGCATCCTGCCGATTTTTAAAAATCCTTGTAGGACCCCCTGAGCAGGCCTAGGGGGTCAGGGTGTTTCTACCCTGCCCCCTTTTTGCGTATTGCACACTTTTTTTACTGCTTTCTTGTTCCTCGGTTCTACCGAGGAACAAGATGGCTGCCAACACTTCCTGATTTGGAGTGTTGACAGCCAATTAGCATGCAGCTCGAGGTCGGGAGGGTGCGCGGATCCACCGCGGCCATAAATATCGAAACTTTTATTTTGGATTTTCTCAGCAACTACTGAACGGATTTACACCATTTTTAAAAAGGGTGCTTTCTTAACCAAGCACTACCTTTTTGCCAAATTTGGTGTAATTCCGTTCAGCAGTTTTTGCTGTAGCCTTGCATAAAGTTTCCTATGGGAAATCGATTTTTTCACTCTTATTTTTTGAATTTCTCCGTAACTACTGAACGGATTTACACCATTTAAAAAAATGGTCGCTTTCTGAACCAAGCGCTACCTTTTTGAAAAATTTGGTGTAATTCCGTTCAGCAGTTCAAGCTGTAGCCGTGGCTAAAATTTCCTACGGGAATTAACATGGAGAAAACGGAGAAAACGCGTTTTGGGACCCCCCTTTTTTCTCGGCCGCCGCTTGATGAATCACCCCGAAACTTTCAAGACAGGAGGGGACCGGAGTGCCCCACTAGTTTTGAAAATTTCGCGATGATTCGTCAAACGGCGCCAAACTTATTGGGAATAGAATGTTGCGGATTTCCTATGGATAAAGGTCCTAACTATAATTATCTACTGGCGACCGCCAGTAGATAATATATATATATATATATATATATATATATATATATATATATATATATATATATATATATATATATTTGGTTTGACAAAGGCAGCTGCGGCTGTTGAAACGCGTTACCGTTGTTTTACTGCCAATAAATAGTGTTTGTGAGCGAATTCGAGCGTGCTGGAGTCTGTCTATATTTGAAGGCAGGCGTGTGGAGTGTATATATATATATATAAATATATATATATATATATATATAAATATATATATATATAGTTGTACATTTATATATAATTTTAAAATTATAAAATAAATTAAAATTAATAGTTTATTAATTGTTTTAAAGTAAATATATATGTTAATCATTATGTATGTGTTTAACTTTTTTTAATTAAATTTATTTGTTATATTTGTTAAAATGTATATTAAATCTACTTTATTTTTAAAAAATTCATTGTAGTATTTAATATATTTAATATTTATTATTTTATTTTATATATATATATATATATATATATACACACATATATATATATATATATTCACTGAAAAAACCATAGGTTTCAGACATGTTATAGTTAGGAATTAGCATTTAAAAATCCTTTGAAATTCACTGAAAAAACCATAGGTTTCAGGCACGTTATAGTTAGAAATTAGCATTTAAAAAACCTTACAAATTCACTAAAAAAACCATAGGTTTTAGTGACAGTTATAGTTAGTTGGACATTGCACTCGTACAAAACCAGTGAAATTCCCCCGTTATAGTTAGTTCAGGTAACTATAACTCGCGCCCCCGCAATGCACTGCTGATGACGTCACATATTACATCACTCATGACATGGTCAGTGACATCACTGATGACATCTCAAATGACATCACTGATGACATCACTGATGACATCATCCATGTGATAATTTCATGCATCTTCTCACACCCTAATATAACTTTTGATACACCCACTCTAAATTACAGACTGCCATGCTCAAAACCATACACACTCCAATACCAATAACTACATACCCACTCACTGATTCTTAGGTCTACACACACACACATCTACTCACTCACCCGTACAGTCACTCATACTTACAGTCACTCAGTACAGGACTATCATATGCACTCATACACCTATATAAACACTCACACACCGCCACTCATCCATAGAGGTACTCACACACGTAGTCAGTCATGCAAAAAATTAATCACACACCCATTTACTCACCTATACAGTTATACACACACCAGCTCACTTACTCATACAAATACTAGCACATTCTTACGCTCTTATACAATAACTGATAAATTTGTAGTTTGTGAAAATCGACACTTTGAAACTTTTCTGCTGAAAACCAGACAATGGATTCCTATGGAAGGAAATACAAGTTACTGGTAAATACGGTTAGAATTACTTTTCAGGGTCAGTGCTGGGCTAAAAGATGCAGCACTGGGTTCTCTCCTGATAACAGGTGAGTAAATCGGAATTCGTAGTTCGGCTGATTTTAGAGGAATATTATAAAGTTCCAAAACTCCACACTTAGAAGAAGAATTTCCAAGTGAAACCAGTCAATGTTAGCCTATGGAAGGAAATTCAAGTTACTGGTAAGTACGGTTAAAATTACTTTTCAGGATCAGTACTGGGCTCAAAGATGCAGCACTGTGGTCTCTCCTGATAACAGGTGAGTAAATCGGAATTCGTAGTTCGGCTGATTTTAGAGGAATATTATAAAGTTCCAAAACTCCACACTTAGAAGAATTTCCAAGTGAAACCAGTCAATGTTAGCCTATGGGAGGAAATTCAAGTTACTGTTAAGTACGGTTAAAATTACTTTTCAGGATCAGTACTGGGCTCAAAGATGCAGCACTGTGGTCTCTCCTGATAACAGGTGAGTAAATCGGAATTCGTATTTCGGCTGATTTTAGAGGAATATTTGCACAATGGTGAAGGAAGGGGGTGGGGCCTGAGGTGACATGTCTGCAAACACGCCCTGTGGTGCGTTTTAAGTTGGAGAATTAATTCCTCCTCAATCCCGAGGGTCCCTAGGGGCCAACTAGCCCACCAGATACCTCCAGTATGCGCCAGCGAGCTGCGTTGCAGAGAGGTGTTCAGAGGCCACGCCCCTTTTAACAACACTCTGCAACGCAGCTCCGTGGCGCTCACTGGAGGTACCTGGTGGGCTTGTTGGCCCCCAGGTACCCTCAGGATTGAAGGGGATTTAATTCCCTATCTTAAAACGCGCCACAGGGCCTGTTTTTCACACATGTCACCTCAGGCCCCGCCCCCTCCCTTCACCACTGTGCAAACGCGTCCCGTGGCGCGTTTTAAGTCGGGGGATTAACTCCCGTTGAATCCTGAGGGTCCCTGGGGTGCAACTAGCCCACCAGCTACCTCCATTAAGCGCCACAGAGCTGCGTTGCAGAGAGGTGTAAAAGGGGCGTGGCCTCAGAAAACCTCTCTGCAACGCAGCCCTCTGGCGCATACTGGAGGTTCCTGGTGGGCTAGTTGGCCCCAGGGACCCCCAGTATTCAAGGGGAATCGTTCCCCCTCTGCAAACGCGCCAGGGCGCGTTTGCAGAGTACTGACAAGGAGGGGCGTGGCCTCCGGCGCGATGCCGGATTTTTTTTTTTTAAAGGGGGCTGTGTGGCCACCCTTCTTTTAATTATTTTGGGCCCTACCCCATCCCCCAGGGCCTGACCCCTTTTTCTTTTTTTTTTTAAATGTGAACGGGAAGAAGACCGCGTGGGCCCCCTCCCGTGGCCAATTTCGGCCCGGGGACCCCATCCCCCGGGTCATTGCCACCTTTTTTTATTTTTATTTTCATGGAGGGGGGCTGCGTTGCCCCCTCCTCAGGCCTCCTTAGGCCCCGGGGACCCCATCCCCCGGGGCCGGCCTTTTTAAAAAAAAAATTCCTAATTTGGGGAGCGGGGGCCGCGTGGCCCCCCTCCCGGGCAACTATTTGCCCCGGGGACCCCATCCCCCGAGGCTGGCCCTATCCTTTGGGGTCCGTGGGGGGACCCCAACTCCCCCACGGACCATGCCGGCTCCCAGCGTCCTGCGGGAGCCGGCATTGCTTCCACATGGGGAGCTGCTAACATGCAGCTCCCCATGTGAAAAGCAATGTGCTTGGATATTGGAAGCCAGAGCAGGTTTCCTGCTCTGCGCTCGAATATCCAAAGCAGTTTGCTATGACAGGACGGGAGCCGCGAGGCTCGCGTCCTGTCATAGCAAGCTACAGTGTCCCGGGGGTAGGCACCCCGGGACACTGCAGGAGCCGGCCCTGGGGGTGGCGGTCCGGTGGCGGTCCCCAGGGCCACCACAGGCTCCAGGAGGGGGCCGCGCAGCCCCCTCCCTTCAGTGCACAGCCCCGGGGAGGTGGTGGTCCCCGGGGCTCGAGGGGTCCGAAACGGACCCCCACATTTGTTTTCTAAGTGCCCCGGGGAGGTGGTGGTCCCCGGGGCATGTGGGGGGGCTGGAGCCCCCCCACACAGGTGATTAATTTTTAAAAAAAGAAGCCCCGGGGGTGGCGGTCCCCGGGGCTGCGGGAGGCGGAGAGCCTCCCGCACCATGTTTTATTTAAAGCCCCGGGGGGTGGTGGTTCCCGGGGCATGGGGAGCCTTAGAGGCCCCCCACATAAAACATAAACCTACCCCCCGCATGCCCCCGGGACTTGGGCCACCCGGGGGCAAAATTGCATCGAAGCGCGGGAGACCACGCTTCATTTTTTTTTTTTATCGGCGGGATCCGCGCACCCTAAGCGCATCTTGCCGATTTAAAAAAAAAAAAATGCTTTTTTCTGCCCAGGGGGTTCTTGTGGGACCCCCTGAGCAGACCTAGGGGGTCAGGGTGTTTCTACCCTGCCCCCTTTTTGCGCTTTGCGCACTTGTTTCTGTCCCTCGGTTCTACCGAGGGACAAAATGCTGCCAACACTTCCTGATTTGGAGTGTTGACAGCCACTTGACAGCCAATTAGCATGCAGCTCGTGATCGGGAGGGTACGCGGACCCTACTCGGCCATAGATATATATGTGACTTTACTTTTGATTTTCTCAGGAACTACTGAACGGATTTACACCATTTAAGCAAAAGGCACGACACTGAACCAAGGGCTACCTCTTTGCCAAATTTGGTGTAATTCCGTTCAGCAGTTCGGGCTGTAGCCGCGATGAAAGGTCCCTATGGAAAAATGAATGGGGAAAACGCGTTTTGGGACCCCCCTTTTTTCTCGGCCCCCGCTTGACGAATCACCCCGAGACTTTCAGGATAGGAGCGGACCGGAGCGCCCCAACAAGTTGGAAACTTTCGCGAAGATTCGTCAACCGGCGCCGAAGTTATTTCAAATAGAATGTTGCGGATTTCCTATGGAAAATAGGTCCTAACTATAACTATCTACTGGCGAATATATATTCACTCCACAAATCCCGGTTGGAATCGGCAAGACTGTCACGGGCGGTCCGAGTCCGGGCTACCGGGGGCCCACCATATTCTTTCCAAAATTCCTCTGTTGTCACAGAAAGTACTCGGACACTCCGGTATGCTGCATAAAGTTTATTTAATGGCTGGAAAAACTACGCGTTTCGGCTTACGCCTTGCTCACGCTCGTAGTCACACAAAACACTCGTGATTTTATCCACTTCCTTAAACATTTAGAAGATGGACTTACACCCATATCGTGTATATACAATAAAGCCAACTGTGGCGGCCATTTTGTAATGTGCAATTTAGTTCATTATATATAACAAATACATATTTCCTAAATACGAATATTTCAGTAAACCTTGATACAACCATGCTTATTAATAACGAAAGCTGGTAATCGGTCTCAACCAGACATATATTATTTATAGCCCGGGCTCCACAAGTTGCATAGCGATGACTCTATTTACTCAAACATAAAAATAGTACACCTTAATTCACGCTATTCAATGTAACATCACCAATGTCAAACTGTAGGTCACATTATAGTCTCAGTCTCGCCCAAGTGGGCAACTGACTAGGAAGCACTCCGAACAGCGTTTATGTATATGTGTCCGAGTACTTTCTGTGACAAACCCTGACCAGGTGGAGCAGCATCATCACAAACGAGACTGCCCCAAAAATGAAGACCAGCCACTCTGGTGGCCCATCAGACCCCTGCCCCACCACTCCTTCAACAAAGGACTCACCCCCATCAGGAAAGTTCTCACTCAGATACTTAATAAATCCATCAATGAGGCCACTTTCCCAGAAGGCTAGAAACAAGTTGCTGTCACCGCCCTGCTGAAGAAACCCTCCATGGACCCTGTTAAGCTCACCAACTACTGATCAATTTCCCTCCTAGCATGCCTGGCCAAAGTCATGGAAAAAGCAATCAACTCACACCCAGTTGACCACCTCGTCAACCACCTGCCCCTAGATGCCATGCAGTCCAGATTTAGACCCAACCACAGCACAGAAACAGCACTCATCACAGATGACAACAACAAGATCCTCGACAGAGAAGAAAGTGCATCCCTGATCCTTCTGGACCTCTAAGCAGCGTCTGACATGGTATCACACCCTATCCTCATCAGACACCTACACAGAATTGGCATTCAAGGACCTGACCTGCAATGGAAGTGCTCTTTCCTGATAGAAAGAACTCAACCAATCAACCTGACATCATACTCCTCAGGAACCTGAAAACTCATCTGTGGAGTATCTCAAGGCTCATCCCTCAGCCCAACCGACTTCAACACGTACATGACCCCAAAGGCCAACATAATCCACACTCATAAAATCAACATCCTCTCCTACACCAACACAAGATAACAAAATGGAAGCTCATTAAAATGCATGTAATTATGCAATAATACTAATGCTTTAATGGGCTTTAAACGGCACATAAACTAAATAGCAATTGTTTAGTGAAATATAGCAGCACATGTTAGAGCACAAACGTGAATTCACATTTTTGTAGTAAAAAGCAATCATTAATGCGTATACTTAAGTGAAATTATATTCTCACCATAGTTCCCAATCTCTAAATTCATTCTCCTCTTAAAAGACCATTTCTGTACCCCTATCTCTTCACAAGTGCCACATTTCCCTATTGACTTTTTACCTTGCTTAATCTACCTCTTTCTGCTTCTTCATCCCCTTGCTCTCCACAATGAGGAAGAAAGCCGTCTACCTCGCTCTTGTTTTTAATCATCGTCATCCCTTCTTGACCTTTATTAGAGACATCCTTCATTGTTCACTGGATGAGACTGTTTTTTCCTAAGTGTATCAACAGCAAATATTACGACCTCCGTCCTACACTCATTCAGTGCTCTCTTTGGATGCTGTATAAAAACAGCATAACACGAAAACAACAAGCATTGGCATAGCCAATAGGTCTCGCCTTTGGGACCTTATGTGTTTAGCCAGAACTTTTGGCTATGTTGTAGAGCATTGTGGCTGCTGTGCATTATGTTGAAAAGTTATAATAAAAAGTGTTAAGCATTTTTGTTACCTTTATACAAACGAAGACGACATTATATACAACTGAAAAACCTGATTAAAAAAAGATATTAACATAAAAAATGTCTTCTAGTTTTTTTGTACTTGCACTGCTGGCAACTTCTTCCTGCCTGTTCTCATGCTTGTTTGTTATAATTTTTTTTGTTATGGGGGAGCGGGACATAAATAACGGGGGAGTGGAGGTTGGAAAACAGTCATTTAATTAGAACACGAGCAGCGGACAAACACTAGGGGAGAATCAACAGATGCCAGATTCCAAGGGCAGACTGTCGTGATGCTTAGGTGGTGCGCTGATGCAAAATGGTGGTGGTGAATGATGTTTGGTGCTCCGGTGGGGACACTATATGGTGTGGATTGGAGGTACGTTGTGGATTGTGTCCCTCCTGCAACAGTCCCTCCCCCCTCCTACCTCTGCCCCATCCACAATCCCCAGCACCCTACATGTCCCAAGTACACACACACCGGCACCGGCACGCACCAGCACAGACACAAGCGGCACACAGACACACAAGCCAAAATCCAGACGCACACGCACGCACAGTCAGGGGACTGATACCTCACTCACAGGGGATGGGGCCCAGTCACACACACACGCATCCACGAGCACTGCGCAGTCCTCAGATACCTCTCCCTCCAAAAGCCCTTCCCTTGCCTCACCTGCAACCCCCCTCCCAGAAGCTCTTCCTCTGTGAGCTTGGCCTCTTCCCCACAGATACACCTGACACGAAGTCCAGGCGGAAGAGCGACCACCACACACAGAGGGAGTGCCCCTCACACCCGGACACCCTCCCCCAGGCACAGGCAGACAGAGGACCCCATTCGTAAGTCCCCCCGGACCAGGAAGGGCAAGACCCCACCACCACCACCACGCAGCTCCACCACACAGTCTCTCTCCTCCATCCCCCAGGCCACCACTGCACAGGTTCCACCGCCACACCCTGCCCCAGGTTCCCCCACACACCGATACCGCATCCCCAAACTGCTTACGCCCTCCCCCCTACCACTTGCTCTTCTACCCCCAAACCAGATGTTCTGCCTGTTTGTGCCACTGGTGTGGAGACCGGGTCCCCCCCTCTGTCCTGCCCACCTCATCTGCCCCCCCTTCCACTCCCTTGGAGTTATGCACTGCAGTGGAGTCCACAACCACCCCGTCTGACTCGGGCACTGCAGTGGGGACCCAGTCCACTCCATCTGACCGGCCCACTGCAGTGGTTGCAGCACCCACACCATCTGAGTTGGTCCCTACAGTGGTGCCGGCCCCCACTGAGTCAGACACCTCCACTGCAGTTGCCGGTGACACTCCTGCACCCACCACCCCTTCACTGCCACCTTCTGGCATCCCCTGATCCTGTCCCTGCGGTGCCTGGCCTGCCCCTTGTATGCCCCTCCGAGGGAGATGTCCCCTGTCCGTACCAGTTCAGGCAAGCAATGGGTGACAAGTTGTCACGTATCACCCTGTTGGGACTGTGTATTTGGACTGGCCATTGGCCTTAGTTTCTTTTGGACTTCAAGTTTTAATTCAACATTTGCTGAATAAAGCCTCTTTTTGTTTACTTGTGGTTTTTCTTTGGATGTACATGATGTAGATGAGTATCATCATGCATTTGCAGTTGTAATAGTGTTCAGATCAGGAAAATGAAGTGTTGCTGTGATGGACTCCATGTGGTCCATGGGATATCTGTCCTAATGTAGTCTGGATCTATAGCATCCTTTGCTGCAGTCTGAGGGTGAAATGTTCAGCAATTTACACAGGGATGTACGTTTTGATTTGTAAATTAACATCTTTGGCTTACACTGATGCACATCTGGTGGGCTTACCACTGTTCAATGTTTCTATTTCCCTGACTGTGTGCCCATCTCAGCTGGACATGCATTATGGCACATCAATGTTGAAGGACTCATCTGTGTATACAGTGCAACTTGCTTGACACGTGTTTAGGGTGTATGCAGATGACTGACGTGACACTCCCGTACCCAGGCTGATGTGAGCAGAGCCTTCAGTGTGTTGTAGTTGTTGACTCACTGACCGAGTGTTCTGCTGACATGTTTGAGTCGTGCACAGAGTAGACAAGGTTTGGCACAGCGGACCTTCCACAGGAGTGGAGTGCCCTCATGGCAGTGTGTAATCCCGTGACATTGCCTGGGCCCGTGTTGTGTGTTGTGTGAGCATGTCTGTGTGTGTTCCCTTCCCTTTTCCTACACAGGCTGTGTCCCTAGGGATGTTCCTGTTTGTGATGCTTGCTGAGTTGTCCTGTGTTCATCCAGCATCTTGGACCTGGTTTCTCCGGGATGTGGGTGCATGGCAAACTAATGTTCATCAGGTTGTCATCCCTAGTTGTCTTTGTTGTCAGGGCTGGGGATGTGGGCCAACGCAGATGGGACACAGTCAGGATTCCCCTTGGCACTTGTTGGTTACACAAGTCATGTAATTTACAGTTTGTGGTAGCTTTCAGTGATTGTGACACGTTGTTTGTGTGACTGCTGCCACTCCTCAGGGTCAGAGCTGCAATGTTGGAAGTTGTCTATGTGTGTTCTTTGTGGGTGACCTTGGCTTCTTCATTGGTGTGTGACTGTGGCCGGGATCCCATTGATTGGGGTGGATTTCACGTCATGCCCATGTACAGCGTACTGTGCAGTGTGTGAGACATTCACGAGTCTTGTTGACTGGCCATGTGTGATGGGTTTCGCACCTTAGTTCCCACCACCCCCCTGGGATTGTCATGGGTGCATGTGCAATGTCACCGGTCCATGTGAGCTTCACAGCTGCACATTGTTGGAGATCAAGGTGTGTGGTGTTGAGTGTGTGCAAATGTGAGTTGTTGCACGGCTAGACCCCTACCTCCATATTGGCGTTGGCTGACATGCCGTGCTGATTGATTTGTGCTTGTGTAGGTGTGATGGTAGTTAGTTGCTCAGGACACATGGCTGTGGTTCACAGTGTGAACGACATCTACCTTTGTCATCACAGTGGGATTATCATGCAGGCTAGTGTCACCACAATGTGGGGTCCCTGGGAGTAGTGCTGTGGTGGGTCTGTCTCTTGCTGTGTTAGTTGCTGTTCCTACAAGCTTGTGTGACATGTGTTATTTGGGCTCCCTCTCATCTAACAATGCCTGATTGCCCACATAGGGGAATCCCATCCATGAGTTACTTTTGTGTGGCACTGTATACACATCTGTGTAATTGTGATTCAGGCCTCCTCATGTGTTGTGTGGTTGCCTGGGGACACTGGCACACCCCCATCACCTGTTGTGTTTGATATGCAGTGTGAGGCTGCCTGTTTGTGTTTGTGCATCTGCACCACTGCATTGGCATATCTTTAGTGTGCCACTGGCTGTATGTTGTTTGGTGGATTTCCCCTGCTGTCCCTGGGACTCCTAGGTCATCAGTCAGCACAATGATCATGGTTTGTATGTCCCATTGCTGCCATGGTATGGTATTTGTTCACCTCACATCTACAGTCTCCACAGGATATCTAAATGTGTGTGTCCATTGGTGCAGATATGTGGGTCTGCATTATGATGGTCACTTCTGTCATTGTGTAATTGATAAATGTTGACAATGTCAGCCCCCATGGGTGATGTTTGTCTGCACCTGGCCAAAGTTATGTCTTATTTGCACTGCACGGTTTGCCTCACCCAATCTATGTTGCTATGGGACACAGGCACTACTCTGCCACTGATGTGTTTGTTGTTGTGTGACAAGGAATCATCCATGCTGTATGGCAGTTGCAGCTTTTTCCATGACAACACTTACCTTTTGGTCACTGTGATGATGGGGGTTTAGACCCCATTGCCACAATGTTCAAAATGTGCTTCAGCTATGGACCCCACACTTACATTTTGGTCACTGTGATGATGTGGGTTTAGACCCCATTGCCACAATGTTCAAAATGTGCTTCAGCTATGGACCCCACACTTACCTTTTGGTCACTGTGATGATGGGGATTTAGACCCCATTGCCACAATGTTCAATTGGGCTTCAGCTATGGACACCACACTTACATTTTGGTCACTGTGATGATGGGGGTTTACACTCCATTGCCACAATGTTCAATTGGGCTTCAGCTATGGACACCACACTTACATTTTGGTCACTGTGATGATGGGGGTTTACACCCCATTGCCACAGTGGTCATGGTCTGCTTGCATTGTGGAGGCCACACACATTTATGTGTGACACATGTGATAGGGGGTCACATTGTATGTTCATTGTCATGTTCAGTGTTGTAGGCATTTGACACAGACTACACACGCTTGTCATGATGTTGGGGTGATGTCTTTTTCTAACATTCCTTATGTTGGAGTATGCTGGTTGTGTCATGCATTACCCGTCCTATGAGTGGGGATGGTAGTGGTGGTAGGCATCCAGGCCCCCATGTGTAGGGGTGGTGGTAGTGGTAGGCATCCAGGCCCCCTGAGTAGGGGTGGCGGTAGTGGTAGGCATCCAGGCCCCCATGAGTTGGGGTGGTGGTAGTGGTAGGCATCCATCCTCCTATGAGTGGGGATGGTAGTAGTGACAGGCATCCAGGCCCCCTGAGTAGGGGTGGTGGTAGTGGTAGGCATCCATCACCCTATGAGTGAGGATGGTAGTAGTGACAGGCATCCAGGCCCACATGAGTAGGGGTGGTGGTAGTGGTAGGCATCCAGGCCCCCATGAGTTGGGGTGGTGGTAGTGGTAGGCATCCATCCCCCATGAGTGGGGATGGTAGTAGTGACAGGCATCCAGGCCCCCTGAGTAGGGGTGGTGGTAGTGGTAGGCATCCATCACCCCATGAGTGAGGATGGTAGTAGTGACAGGCATCCAGGCCCACATGAGTAGGGGTGGTGGTAGTGGTAGGCATCCAGGCCCCCATGAGTTGGGGTGGTGGTAGTGGTAGGCATCCATCCCCCTATGAGTGGGGATGGTAGTAGTGACAGGCATCCAGGCCCACATGAGTAGGGGTGGTGGTAGTGGTAGGCATCCATCCCCCTATGAGTGGGGATGGTAGTAGTGACAGGCATCCAGGCCCCCCTGAGTAGGGGTGGCGGTAGTGGTAGGCATCCAGGCCCCCATGAGTTGGGGTGGTGGTAGTGGTAGGCATCCATCCCCCTATGAGTGGGGATGGTAGTAGTGACAGGCATCCAGGCCCCCCTGAGTAGGGGTGGTGGTAGTGGTAGGCATCCATCACCCTATGAGTGAGGATGGTAGTAGTGACAGGCATCCAGGCCCACATGAGTAGGGGTGGTGGTAGTGGTAGGCATCCAGGCCCCCATGAGTTGGGGTGGTGGTAGTGGTAGGCATCCATCCCCCTATGAGTGGGGATGGTAGTAGTGACAGGCATTCAGGCCCCCTGAGTAGGGGTGGTGGTAGTGGTAGGCATCCATCACCCTATGAGTGAGGATGGTAGTAGTGACAGGCATCCAGGCCCACATGAGTAGGGGTGGTGGTAGTGGTAGGCATCCAGGCCCCCATGAGTTGGGGTGGTGGTAGTGGTAGGCATCCATCCCCCTATGAGTGGGGATGGTAGTAGTGACAGGCATCCAGGCCCACATGAGTAGGGGTGGTGGTAGTGGTAGGCATCCATCCCCCTATGAGTGGGGATGGTAGTAGTGACAGGCATCCAGGCCCCCATGAGTAGGGGTGGTGGTAGTGGTAGGCATCCAGGCCCCCATGAGTTGGGGTGGTGGTAGTGGTAGGCATCCATCCCCCTATGAGTGGGGATGGTAGTAGTGACAGGCATCCAGGCCCACATGAGATGGGGTGGTGGTAGTGGTAGGCATCCAGGCCCCCATGAGTTGGGGTGGTGGTAGTGGTAGGCATCCCTCCCCTATGAGTGGGGATGGTGGTAGTGGTAGGCATCCATCCCCCTATGAGTGGGGATGGTAGTAGTGACAGGCATCCAGGCCCACATGAGTAGGGGTGGTGGTAGTGGTAGGCATCCATCCCCCTATGAGTGGGGATGGTAGTAGTGACAGGCATCCAGGCCCACATGAGTAGGGGTGGTGGTAGTGGTAGGCATCCAGGCTCCCATGAGTTGGGGTGGTGGTAGTGGTAGGCATCCAACCCCCTATGAGTGGGGATGGTAGTAGTGACAGGCATCCAAGCCCACATGAGTAGGGGTGGTGGTAGTGGTAGGCATCCAGGCCCCCATGAGTAGGGGTGGTGTTAGTGGTAGGCATCCATCCCCCTATGAGTGGGGATGGTAGTAGTGTCAGGCATCCAGGCCCCCTGAGTAGGGGTGGTGGTAGTGGTAGGCATCCAGGCCCCCATGAGTAGGGGTGGTGGTAGTGGTAGGCATCCAGGCCCCCATGAGTAGGGGTGGTGGTAGTGGTAGGCATCCAGGCCTCCATGAGTAGGGGTGGTGGTAGTGGTAGGCATCCATCCCCCTATGAGTGGGGATGGTAGTAGTGACAGGCATCCAGGCCCCCTGAGGAGGGGTGGTGGTAGTGGTAGGCATCCATCACCCTATGAGTGGGGATGGTAGTAGTGAGAGGCATCCAGGCCCCCTGAGTAGAGGTGGTGGTATTGGTAGGCATCCATCCCCCTATGGGTGTGTATGGCATTGGTGATAGCCATCCCGCCCCTATGGTTCTGCTGTTGCTAGTGTACGTCATTTCTGCATCCCTATGTGTGTGTGACATATGTCGGGTACGTGTCGTTTGTTTGTGTTGTGGGTGTTTGACTTACCGTCTGCGCCGTACGCGTCCGTACCGGTCCCGGTAATAGATGTAGAGTATTGGTAGGACCTGCATGATGGGATTCATGGTTGGGTTGTCTCGTTCGGGTTTCTCGTGGCTTCGGCTCGTACTCGTCGCTGGCTTGTTCATCTCGTCGCCGTGGATCGTCTTGTGGCGCGAATCGGAGCTTATGTGCAGCTCTCCCGGATGCTCTGACGTGCCGGACGTAGCGACGGGTTTGGCGCGTACGGAAGGCGCATCGTACTAGTCTGGCTGGAAGGTGCTGTGTATTTGCTTCCGTGCGACTCGATTCGGCGTTTACGGATCCGGCTCGGGCGGGGAACAGGAGCTGGAATGGGTAAGTACGGCTCGCTCGGAATCTGAGCAGTTATGCGCAACGTACTTGCTCGTTCGGACGACTGTTCGAATCGGTCGGGAAACACGCGTTCGGCTTGGTTTTTTCCGGACGAATAGTGTTAGGTGCGCTTCCGGCCCGAATCGGAATCGGCCCCTTAATGTCAATAGTAGGAATTTGCATTTTACAGCCACTATTAGCCCAGAACAGGTAACATTTTTGGATGTGCAGGTATATATACAAAATAATTTGATCAAAACATCTTTGTATCGTAAACCCACTGCAGGCAATACAGTGTTGCATGCTACAAGCTCACACCCCGCACACCTCATACAGAGCATACCTTATGGGGAGATGTTGAGGATCAGAAGGATCTGTAGCGATGACGATGAGTTGGCAAAGTAACAACAGCTAAGTAGGGACAGGTTCTTGGCACGTGGCTATACATCTCAAACCATAGATGCCGCAATAAGAAAGTCAAGATCAAAAGCTAGATCCGATCTCCTCATCAACACTGTTAGCAAGACTAGTACAGTGGATCAAATACAAAATATACCACATGATGAACCAGTAAGACTAATCCTATCATATACCAAACAGGAGAAACAACTAAGAGGCATAATAAAACAAAACTGGCCGATAGTCTTACATGATCCTGTAATAGGGCATTTGTTACCTAAAATTCCTTCATCACCTACAGAAAAACAGCCTCCATGGGAAACGCATTAGTCAAAAGTAGCCCAGAGGATATACAAACAAGCTCCTGGTTAACCGCTAGAAAAGGGTTTTTAAATGTGCCACGTGTAAGGCCTGCAAATATGGAGTAAATAAGAGCACATACCATACAGCTTTTAGTGAAAAAATGCAGGCTATTAATAAACATCTCACGTGTAAAACTGATTATGCTGTCTATATATTGGAGTGCAGTTGCGGCCTTCAGTATGTAGGCAGCACCAAACTTCAGGCACATAAAAGGATCCTGCAGCACACTAGAGCAATAGTTAATATGGATCCTACCTACCCGGTGGCAAGACATTTTAAAGAAATGCACAACAGTGATTTAAAGTATTTTAAATATTTTTAATTGACGCTGTATTTGCCCACAAAAGAGGAGGTAACCGGGAGGAGAAGCTGAGGAGATTGGAAACTAGGTATATATTGGAACTTGATACTAAGATACCAGGAGGTCTAAATACAACAGAGGACTTACATACATACTTGTAAATTGCATAGGGGTTTTTTTGTAGGATTTTCTTGTAGGATTTTTTCGTGAACGTGTTATGGTAATTCATTGTAAGTATTAATAGATATATTCCAATCTGGCCTTAGAATGAGTCTTTTTATAGAATGAGTTTTAGTGCATCCATGCTTTCAATTTATAACATGGTTTTCATGAGTTTGGGGTTTTAGCTACATGATATATAGTATGTATTTTAACATCTTGCGTATATATATGTATGTATATGAATTGCATTTTTTTCATTATGATCTTACATGTATGGCTTTTACAGATATTTATGCATATTTATATATTTATATGTTTATATTTATTTGTATTTTACCCGTATTTATGTATACATATATAATTATGCACTGTAGCCACCTTAAACACTTGTTATAATCAGGAATTATTTCCCAAAATTACATGGAATGTACTTATAATATGCATTTTTGAAAGAGGAATTTGTCCACATATGACTGATGAGAAAATCCCCTTCTCGATTAGACAATGATTGCTAGAATTTGTAGCAGTTCCCACTTTGCACACTTTTGCACAATTTAGCACTTTATGCATTAAGCACTTTATATATCCTGGCTGGGAAGGATTTTTTTCACTTACACGTATTATTGCACATAGATATGCTTTTTAGTTTTTTGCATTATGAAATTACATGAATGTGATGAATATCAAATGATTCTTTATTTGATATGTAAATCAGGAAATTGTACAAAAATAAGTAACAGAACTTGGAAATAAGAGAATATCAAAATGAAGAAAATGATACAAAAATAAGTAACAATGTGTATTTATACAATGATGGAAGACTTGGTGACAATCAACCAGTAAATGCATTGGTATATATTTTTTCTATGTCTATGCATCACATGGTGAATACTCAGCACTTTAAAAAGACGGACTGATTTTAGTAACGTTGTCATGTGATCAAGGCCGCTAGTCGGCTGAAATGCGTAATGGCAGCATAACCCTTCAGCAAAATAAAGAAAGAAGATTACACTCATCTGTGGTCCGCACTCGTTCTTTTCAAAGTCGTGACGAGAGTTGGTGATATATATATATATATATTCACTGAAAAAACCATAGGTTTCAGACACGTTATAGTTAGAAATTAGCATTTAAAAAACCTTTGAAATTCACTGAAAAAACCATAGGTTTCAGGCACGTTATAGTTAGAAATTAGCATTTAAAAAACCTTTGAAATTCACTGAAAAAACCATAGGTTTCAGACACGTTATAGTTAGAAATTTGCATTTAAAAACCTTTGAAATTCACTGAAAAAACCATAGGTTTTAGGGACAGTTATAGTTAGTTGGACATTGCACTCGTACAAAACCCGTGAAATTCCCCCGTTATAGTTAGTTCAGCTAACTATAACTCGCGCCCCGCAATGCACTGCTGATGACGTCACATATTACATCACTCATGACATGGTCAGTGACATCACTGATGACATCTCAAATGACATCACTGATGACATCATGCAGTGACTGTGTGTTTCTATAAAGTTTAAATATGTTTAATATATATGCCAAGGTGTATTGAATAATGAGTGGGTGTATAAGTGTCTGGATGGATGATTTAGTAGGTGCGTGACTGACTCTATAAGTGAGTGATTAAACGTATCTTACTAAATGCATGGGTTAGTGACTAAACTGTGTGAATGTCTTTATCCGTCTGTCTGTTGGTGTGTAAGTGGCTGCATGGGTTTGTAAATAGCTACATGAGTGTCTATGAGTTATTGATTGGTTGTCTGAGTATCTGTATGGGTGCCTGAGTGTTTGTGTGGATGGGGTGTTTGTGACTGCACATAGATGTATCAGTGGGTGATTCACTGGGTGCATAGTTTCAAGAGTGCATCTGTGATGGACTGTATGGGTGGGTGAGTGTGTGTATGGGTGTGTTAGTGAGTGAATGTATATCTCAGTGGTACATGTGTGAGTAACTACATATGTGAAAGGCAGTATATATGTGTGTTGGAGTATATAAATAGCTATAGCTGAGAGTGTGTGATTGTGATTGTGAGAGTGACTGTATGGATGAGTGTGTGCTTGTATCAGTGATTGTATAAGAGCGTAAGAATGTGCTAGTATTTGTATGAGTAAGTGAGCTGGTGTGTGTATAACTGTATAGGTGAGTAAATGGCAGTGTGATTAATTATTTGCATGACTGACTAGGTGTGTGAGTACCTCTAAGGATGAGTGGCGGTGTGTGAGTGTCTATGTAGGTGTATGAGTGCATATGATAGTCCTGTACTGAGTGACCGTAAGTATGAGTGACTGTACGGGTGAGTGAGTGGATGTGTGTGTAGACCTAAGAATCAGTGAGTGGGTATGTAGTTATTGGTGTTGGAGTGTCTATGGTTTTGAGAATGGCAGTCTGTAATTTACAGTGGGTGTATCAAAAGTTATATTAGGGTGTGAGAAGATGCATGAAATTATCACATGGATGATGTCATCAGTGATGTCATTTGAGATGTCATCAGTGATGTCATGAGTGATGTCACTGACCATGTCATGAGTGATGTAATATGTGACGTCATCAGCAGTGCATTGCAGGGGCGCGAGTTATAGTTAGCTGAACTAACTATAACGGGGGAATTTCACGGGTTTTGTACGAGTGCAATGTCCAACTAACTATAACTGTCCCTAAAACCTATGGTTTTTTCAGTGAATTTCAAAGGTTTTTTAAATGCAAATTTCTAACTATAACGTGTCTGAAACCTATGGTTTTTCAGTGAATTTCAAAGGTTTTTAAATGCAAATTTCTAAGTATAACATGCCTGAAACCTATGGTTTTTTCAGTGAATTTCAAAGGTTTTTTAAATGCTAATTTCTAACTATAACGTGTCTGAAACCTATGGGTTTTTCAGTGAATTTCAAAGGTTTTTAAATGCTAATTTCTAACTATAACGTGCCTGAAACCTATGGTTTTTTCAGTGAATTTCAAAGGTTTTTTAAATGCTAATTCCTAACTATAACATGTCTGAAACCTATGGTTTTTTCAGTGAATTTCAAGGTTTTGTAAATGACAATTTTTAAATGTATTAATTGTTATCTTTATTTTTTGATACTGATTTACTACATTTTTTTAAACTATTTATTTTTTAAATTACATTGTAATTACATTATACATTACATTACAAAATATACTTTCTCAGAAGGAATTACTTTAGTTTAAATTCTTTGCAAATAGGCAATAGACTTTTAAGTACAGTAGTTACAGTTGTTGCAATGGGCAACACAATTTCAAACACAATGCAACATTGAGCTCAATGTGAATTTCTAGTTAAATGCAATTAGTTACTTTATGGATTACTTTTCTAACCACAGGACTGGATCCTAGATTCAGTCCTGGGACATCTCCTGTAAACAGTTGAGTAAAAGCGTTTTGGTTACAGTACTGATTTTTAAGGAATATTATTGTATTTTAAAAGTTGACACAAACTTTTTCACATAGAATCACCAATGTTATCCTGTGGCAGGAAATTCACTTAGCAGGTAAGTAGTGTTATCGTTACTTTTTCTTACTCAGTGGTGGATCCTGGATCCAGCACTGGTGCATCTCCTGTAAACAGTTGAAAGAATGCGTTTAAGTCATACAGGCGATTTTTAAGGAATATTTGTAGTTTGTGAAAATCGACACTTTGAAACTTTTCAGACAATGGATTCCTATGGAAGGAAATACAAGTTACTGGTAAGTACGGTTAGAATTACTTTTCAGGGTCAGTGCTGGGCTAAAAGATGCAGCACTGGGTTCTCTCCTGATAACAGGTGAGTAAATCGGAATTCGTAGTTCGGCTGATTTTAGAGGAATATTATAAAGTTCCAAAACTCCACACTTAGAAGAATTTCCAAGTGAAACCAGTCAATGTTAGCCTATGGAAGGAAATTCAAGTTACTGGTAAGTACGGTTAGAATTACTTTTCAGGGTCAGTGCTGGGCTAAAAGATGCAGCACTGGGTTCTCTCCTGATAACAGGTGAGTAAATCAGAATTCGTAGTTCGGCTGATTTTAGAGGAATATTTGCACAATGGTGAAGGAAGGGGGTGGGGCCTGAGGTGACATGTCTGCAAACACGCCCTGTGGCGGGTTTTAAGTTGGAGAATTAATTCCTCCTCAATCCCGAGGGTCCCTAGGGGCCAACTAGCCCACCAGATACCTCCAGTATGCGCCAGAGAGCTGCGTTGCCCTCGCATGCCCCCGGGACTTGGCCCACCCGGGGGCCAATTACCAAAGAAGCGCGGGAGACCGCGCTTCGTTTTTTTTTTAATCAGCAGGATCTGCGCACCGTAAGCGCATCCTGCCGATTTTTAAAAATCCTTGTAGGACCCCCTGAGCAGGCCTAGGGGGTCAGGGTGTTTCTACCCTGCCCCCTTTTGCGTATTGCACACTTTTTTTACTGCTTTCTTGTTCCTCGGTTCTACCGAGGAACAAGATGGCTGCCAACACTTCCTGATTTGGAGTGTTGACAGCCAATTAGCATGCAGCTCGAGGTCGGGAGGGTGCGCGGATCCACCGCGGCCATAAATATCGAAACTTTTATTTTGGATTTTCTCAGCAACTACTGAACGGATTTACACCATTTTTAAAAAGGGTGCTTTCTTAACCAAGCACTACCTTTTTGCCAAATTTGGTGTAATTCCGTTCAGCAGTTTTTGCTGTAGCCTTGCATAAAGTTTCCTATGGGAAATCGATTTTTTCACTCTTATTTTTTGAATTTCTCCGTAACTACTGAACGGATTTACACCATTTAAAAAAATGGTCGCTTTCTGAACCAAGCGCTACCTTTTTGAAAAATTTGGTGTAATTCCGTTCAGCAGTTCGGCTGTAGCCGTGGCTAAAATTTCCTACGGGAATTAACATGGAGAAAACGGAGAAAACGCGTTTTGGGACCCCCCTTTTTTCTCGGCCGCCGCTTGATGAATCACCCCGAAACTTTCAAGACAGGAGGGGACCGGAGTGCCCCACTAGTTTTGAAAATTTCGCGATGATTCGTCAAACGACGCCAAACTTATTGGGAATAGAATGTTGCGGATTTCCTATGGATAAAGGTCCTAACTATAATTATCTACTGGCGACCGCCAGTAGATAATATATATATATATATATATATATATATATATATATATATATATATATATATATATATATATTTAGTTTGACAAAGGCAGCTGCGGCTGTTGAAACGCGTTACCGTTGTTTTACTGCCAATAAATAGTGTTTGTGAGCGAATTCGAGCGTGCTGGAGTCTGTCTATATTTGAAGGCAGGCGTGTGGAGTGTATATATATATATATAAATATATATATATATATATATATATATATAAATATATATATATATAGTTGTACATTTATATATAATTTTAAAATTATAAAATAAATTAAAATTAATAGTTTATTAATTGTTTTAAAGTAAATATATATGTTAATCATTATGTATGTGTTTAACTTTTTTTAATTAAATTTATTTGTTATATTTGTTAAAATGTATATTAAATCTACTTTATTTTTAAAAATTCATTGTAGTATTTAATATATTTAATATTTATTATTTTATTTTATATATATATATATATATATATATACACACATATATATATATATATATTCACTGAAAAAAACCATAGGTTTCAGACATGTTATAGTTAGGAATTAGCATTTAAAAATCCTTTGAAATTCACTGAAAAACCATAGGTTTCAGGCACGTTATAGTTAGAAATTAGCATTTAAAAAACCTTACAAATTCACTAAAAAACCATAGGTTTTAGTGACAGTTATAGTTAGTTG
This sequence comes from Calotriton arnoldi, assembly GCA_963921515.1. Taxonomy (NCBI): domain Eukaryota; kingdom Metazoa; phylum Chordata; class Amphibia; order Caudata; family Salamandridae; genus Calotriton; species Calotriton arnoldi. The sequence goes on from CAWUFW010014563.1 coordinate 121,197, forward strand.
GACATTGCACTCGTACAAAACCCGTGAAATTCCCCGTTATAGTTAGTTCAGGTAACTATAACTCGCGCCCCGCAATGCACTGCTGATGACGTCACATATTACATCACTCATGACATGGTCAGTGACATCACTGATGACATCTCAAATGACATCACTGATGACATCACTGATGACATCATCCATGTGATAATTTCATGCATCTTCTCACACCCTAATATAACTTTTGATACACCCACTCTAAATTACAGACTGCCATGCTCAAAACCATACACACTCCAATACCAATAACTACATACCCACTCACTGATTCTTAGGTCTACACACACACACATCTACTCACTCACCCGTACAGTCACTCATACTTACAGTCACTCAGTACAGGACTATCATATGCACTCATACACCTATATAAACACTCACACACCGCCACTCATCCATAGAGGTACTCACACACGTAGTCAGTCATGCAAAAAATTAATCACACACCCATTTACTCACCTATACAGTTATACACACACCAGCTCACTTACTCATACAAATACTAGCACATTCTTACGCTCTTATACAATAACTGATAAATTTGTAGTTTGTGAAAATCGACACTTTGAAACTTTTCTGCTGAAAACCAGACAATGGATTCCTATGGAAGGAAATACAAGTTACTGGTAAATACGGTTAGAATTACTTTTCAGGGTCAGTGCTGGGCTAAAAGATGCAGCACTGGGTTCTCTCCTGATAACAGGTGAGTAAATCGGAATTCGTAGTTCGGCTGATTTTAGAGGAATATTATAAAGTTCCAAAACTCCACACTTAGAAGAAGAATTTCCAAGTGAAACCAGTCAATGTTAGCCTATGGAAGGAAATTCAAGTTACTGGTAAGTACGGTTAAAATTACTTTTCAGGATCAGTACTGGGCTCAAAGATGCAGCACTGTGGTCTCTCCTGATAACAGGTGAGTAAATCGGAATTCGTAGTTCGGCTGATTTTAGAGGAATATTATAAAGTTCCAAAACTCCACACTTAGAAGAATTTCCAAGTGAAACCAGTCAATGTTAGCCTATGGGAGGAAATTCAAGTTACTGTTAAGTACGGTTAAAATTACTTTTCAGGATCAGTACTGGGCTCAAAGATGCAGCACTGTGGTCTCTCCTGATAACAGGTGAGTAAATCGGAATTCGTATTTCGGCTGATTTTAGAGGAATATTTGCACAATGGTGAAGGAAGGGGTGGGGCCTGAGGTGACATGTCTGCAAACACGCCCTGTGGTGCGTTTTAAGTTGGAGAATTAATTCCTCCTCAATCCCGAGGGTCCCTAGGGGCCAACTAGCCCACCAGATACCTCCAGTATGCGCCAGCGAGCTGCGTTGCAGAGAGGTGTTCAGAGGCCACGCCCCTTTTAACAACACTCTGCAACGCAGCTCCGTGGCGCTCACTGGAGGTACCTGGTGGGCTTGTTGGCCCCCAGGTACCCTCAGGATTGAAGGGGATTTAATTCCCTATCTTAAAACGCGCCACAGGGCCTGTTTTTCACACATGTCACCTCAGGCCCCGCCCCCTCCCTTCACCACTGTGCAAACGCGTCCCGTGGCGCGTTTTAAGTCGGGGGATTAACTCCCGTTGAATCCTGAGGGTCCCTGGGGTGCAACTAGCCCACCAGCTACCTCCATTAAGCGCCACAGAGCTGCGTTGCAGAGAGGTGTAAAAAGGGGCGTGGCCTCAGAAAACCTCTCTGCAACGCAGCCCCTGGCGCATACTGGAGGTTCCTGGTGGGCTAGTTGGCTCCCAGGGACCCCCAGTATTCAAGGGGAATTGTTCTCCCTCTGCAAACGCGCCAGGGGCGCGTTTGCAGAGTACTGACAAGGAGGGCGTGGCCTCCGGCGCGATGCCGGATTTTTTTTTTTTTTTTAAAGGGGGCTGTGTGGCCACCCTTCTTTTTAATTATTTTGGGCCCTACCCCATCCCCCAGGGCCTGACCCCTTTTTTCTTTTTTTTTTTAAATGTGAACGGGAAGAAGACCGCGTGGGCCCCCCTCCCGTGGCCAATTTCGGCCCGGGGACCCCATCCCCCGGGTCATTGCCACCTTTTTTTTATTTTTATTTTCATGGAGGGGGCTGCGTTGCCCCCTCCTCAGGCCTCCTTAGGCCCCGGGGACCCCATCCCCGGGGCCGGCCTTTTTAAAAAAAATTCCTAATTTGGGGAGCGGGGGCCGCGTGGCCCCCCTCCCGGGCAACTATTTGCCCCGGGGACCCCATCCCCCGAGGCTGGCCCTATCCTTTGGGGTCCGTGGGGGGACCCCAACTCCCCCACGGACCATGCCGGCTCCCAGCGTCCTGCGGGAGCCGGCATTGCTTTTCCACATGGGGAGCTGCTAACATGCAGCTCCCCATGTGGAAAAGCAATGTGCTTTGGATATTGGAAGCCAGAGCAGGTTTCCTGCTCTCGCTCGAATATCCAAAGCAGTTTGCTATGACAGGACGGGAGCCGCGAGGCTCGCGTCCTGTCATAGCAAACTACAGTGTCCCGGGGGTAGGCACCCCGGGACACTGCAGGAGCCGGCCCTGGGGGGTGGCGGTCCGGTGGCGGTCCCCAGGGCCACCACAGGCTCCAGGAGGGGGGCCGCGCAGCCCCCCTCCCTTCAATTGCACAGCCCCGGGGAGGTGGTGGTCCCCGGGGCTTCGGGGTCCGAAACGGACCCCACATTTGTTTTCTAAGTGCCCGGGGAGGTGGTGGTCCTCAGGGCATGTGGAGGCTGGAGCCCCCCACACAGGTGATTAATTTTTAAAAAAGAAGCCCCGGGGGGTGGCGGTCCCCGGGGCTGCGGGAGGGCGGAGAGCCCTCCCGCACCATGTTTTATTTAAAGCCCCGGGGGGTGGTGGTTCCCGGGGCATGGGGAGCCTTAGAGGCCCCCCACATAAAACATAAACCTACCCCCCGCATGCCCCCGGGACTTGGGCCACCCGGGGGCAAAATTGCATCGAAGCGCGGGAGACCACGCTTCATTTTTTTTTTTTATCGGCGGGATCCGCGCACCCTAAGCGCATCTTGCCGATTTAAAAAAAAAAAATGCTTTTTTCTGCCCAGGGGGTTCTTGTGGGACCCCCTGAGCAGACCTAGGGGGTCAGGGTGTTTCTACCCTGCCTCCTTTTGCGCTTTGCGCACTTGTTTCTGTCCCTCGGTTCTACCGAGGACAAAATGGCTGCCAACACTTCCTGATTTGGAGTGTTGACAGCCACTTGACAGCCAATTAGCATGCAGCTCGTGATCGGGAGGGTACGCGGACCCTACTCGGCCATAGATATATATGTGACTTTACTTTTGATTTTCTCAGGAACTACTGAACGGATTTACACCATTTAAGCAAAAGGCACGACACTGAACCAAGGGCTACCTCTTTGCCAAATTTGGTGTAATTCCGTTCAGCAGTTCGGGCTGTAGCCGCGATGAAAGGTCCCTATGGAAAATGAATGGGGAAAACGCGCTTTGGGACCCCCTTTTTCTCGGCCCCCGCTTGACGAATCACCCCGAGACTTTCAGGATAGGAGCGGACCGGAGCGCCCCAACAAGTTGGAAACTTCGCGAAGATTCGTCAACCGGCGCCGAAGTTATTTCAAATAGAATGTTGCGGATTTCCTATGGAAAATAGGTCCTAACTATAACTATCTACTGGCGAATATATATTCACTCCACAAATCCCGGTTGGAATCGGCAAGACTGTCACGGGCGGTCCGAGTCCGGGCTACCAAGCCCACCATATTCTTTCCAAAATTCCTCTGCTGTCACAGAAGTACTCGGACACTCGGTATGCTGCATAAAGTTTATTTAATGGCTGGAAAAACTACGCGTTTCGGCTTACGCCTTGCTCACGCCGTAGTCACACAAAACACTCAGTGATTTTATCCACTTCCTTAAACATTTAGAAGATGGACTTACACTCCATATCGTGTATATACAATAAAGCCAACTGTGGCGGCCATTTTGTAATGTGCAATTTAGTTCATTATATATAACAAATACATATTTCTAAATACGAATATTTCAGTAAACCTTGATACAACCATGCTTATTAATAACGAAAGCTGGTAATCGGTCTCAACCAGACATATATTATTTATAGCTCGGGCTCCACAAGTTGCATAGCGATGACTCTATTTACTCAAACATAAAAATAGTAACCTTAATTCACGCTATTCAATGTAACATCACCAATGTCAAACTGTAGGTCACATTATAGTCTCAGTCTCGCCCAAGTGGGCAACTGACTAGAAGCACTCCGAACAGCGTTTATGTATATGTAAACAATGGTATAACTTGATATAGCCCTCAGTGGGCACAAATAAAACATGTTTCCACCCATGATGTCACCTCAGAGTTCACCTCAGAGTTCATAATGACATCATTTGAACTGAAATTGATTCCACATAGTCCTTGTCACAGTTGAAAGAAGAAGTGCCCACACCTATAAAATAGGATATAAAATAATTAAAATCACTAAAAACATGAAGCTGCATCATTATTGGTCATTATACATCAACTTTCAAGTCTTCTAAACAATCAAGTGGATTGCCAGTTCCTCACTGCAGTGATGCAGTTTCATGTTTTTAGTGATTTTAATTATTTTATATCCTATTTTTATAGGTGTGGGCACTTCTTCTTTTCAACTGTGACAAGAACTATGTGGAATCAATTTCAGTTCAAATGATGTCATTATGAACTCTGAGGTGACATCATGGGTGGAAACATGTTTTATTTGTGCCCACTGGGGCTATATCAAGTTATACCATTGTTTACATATACATAAACGCTGTTCGGAGTGCTTCCTAGTCAGTTGCCCACTTGGGCGAGACTGAGACTATAATGTGACATACAGTTTGACATTGGTGATGTTACATTGAATAGCGTGAATTAAGGTGTACTATTTTTATGTTTGAGTAAATAGAGTCATCGCTATGCAACTTGTGGAGCCCAGGCTATAAATAATATATGTCTGGTTGAGACCGATTACCAGCTTTCGTTATTAATAAACATGGTTGTATCAAGGCTTACTGAAATATTGGTATTTAGGAAATATGTATTTGTTATATATAATGAACTAAATTGCACATTACAAAATGGCCGCCACAGTTGACTTTATTGTATATACACGATATGGGTGTTAGTCCATCTTCTAAATGTTTAAGGAAGTGGATAAAATCACGAGTGTTTTGTGTGACTACGAGCGTGAGCAAGGCGTAAGCCGAAACACGTCGTTTTTCCAGCCATTAAATAAACTTTATGCAGCATACCGGAGCGTCCGAGTACTTTCTGTGACAACAGAGGAATTTTGGAAAGAATATATATATATATATATATATATGTCTCCAAACTCCTCCAACCTCCGTTCCCAAGCACGACTTCAGCAAGGGAATCGGCGAAAGATCACAGCACCACGCACAGAAGGTAAATCTTCAGTGATTATTTATTTAACCCATTAAAACCAAGTGCATAAACAAAATGGTAGAGGACGGTCTACTATATATATATATATATATATATATATATATATCGATATTTTGCACAACTATATTTTTGACACCAATATTTTTTTTCCGATATTTTTGTACTTACCTGTTTAAGTATAGGGAGTCGATATTTTTGCATTCCATATTTTTGCATCTATATTTTTTACATCTATATTTTTTACATTGATATTCTGTCAGTGAATCCTCATCAAGCATGTTATTAGACCCACCGACACTGCTGGACACTTTCTGGACCCTAGCTTCTCCAACCTCAGTAACCTCATGGTCAACAAACCTGTACCGATCATGCCATCATCCGCTTCAGCATCACCATCCCTGACACCAGAAAGCCTACCACCTCGGCTTAGGCTCACTGCTGCTGGAAAAAATACTGGGCTTCTGCCCTATTCTCACACTGCTCAGAGCAAACCAGCTACCAAATGGAAGTGAAGTCATTAAAACTTTCAATGAATGGATCACCACCTGCTTCAACTACCTAGCCCCTCTCAAGCACAGTATAGCAACACAATCGCAAACCCAAGCAAGCTGGTACACAGAAGAGCTAAGGATGATGTAGCAGCACTGCAAGCAATAGGAACTCAAGTGGCAAACAAGCCAAGGCACTGTGGACTAGGATGTCTTCAAATCTGCCCTGTGATCACTGGTGTAACAAAACTTGAGAGGGGGGTCTGCAAAGTACATCTAGGGGGGCCCCCACGCTCCAGACCCAGTCAGGAGCTCTTAGGCCAAGGGTCGGTGCACAGTGTAGGAGCGGACCCCCTGGAACTGGGCCCCCCCGCACTGTGGGGGCTGCAAGGGCTATCGTTCCGCCACTGCCTGTGATGATACCACCAGCACATCCGGGACGCCAAGTGAACAGCTCTTGCAGAGTGCACCAAAGCCAGCATAAAAAGCAGCAAAGAAATCATCTCTCTCATCAGAGAATTCACTGTACCCGCAGGCACTACCAACAAAATCACCCACTCATAAGACATCTGCAGTGACCTCTCAGACTTCTTTTGCAACAAGATCACATCCACATATGACAACTTCAACTCTGAACCTAACAACGTCAGCCTTGCAGTTAGTCTTCCAGTCTCAGCTTAAGAACAAACCCTGACCAGGTGGAGCAGCATCATCACAAACGAGACTGCCCCAAAAATGAAGACCAGCCACTCTGGTGGCCCATCAGACCCCTGCCCCACCACTCCTTCAACAAAGGACTCACCCCCATCAGGAAAGTTCTCACTCAGATACTTAATAAATCCATCAATGAGGCCACTTTCCCAGAAGGCTAGAAACAAGTTGCTGTCACCGCCCTGCTGAAGAAACCCTCCATGGACCCTGTTAAGCTCACCAACTACTGATCAATTTCCCTCCTAGCATGCCTGGCCAAAGTCATGGAAAAAGCAATCAACTCACACCCAGTTGACCACCTCGTCAACCACCTGCCCCTAGATGCCATGCAGTCCAGATTTAGACCCAACCACAGCACAGAAACAGCACTCATCACAGATGACAACAACAAGATCCTCGACAGAGAAGAAAGTGCATCCCTGATCCTTCTGGACCTCTAAGCAGCGTCTGACATGGTATCACACCCTATCCTCATCAGACACCTACACAGAATTGGCATTCAAGGACCTGACCTGCAATGGAAGTGCTCTTTCCTGATAGAAAGAACTCAACCAATCAACCTGACATCATACTCCTCAGGAACCTGAAAACTCATCTGTGGAGTATCTCAAGGCTCATCCCTCAGCCCAACCGACTTCAACACGTACATGACCCCAAAGGCCAACATAATCCACACTCATAAAATCAACATCCTCTCCTACACCAACACAAGATAACAAAATGGAAGCTCATTAAAATGCATGTAATTATGCAATAATACTAATGCTTTAATGGGCTTTAAACGGCACATAAACTAAATAGCAATTGTTTAGTGAAATATAGCAGCACATGTTAGAGCACAAACGTGAATTCACATTTTTGTAGTATAAGCAATCATTAATGCGTATACTTAAGTGAAATTATATTCTCACCATAGTTCCCAATCTCTAAATTCATTCTCCTCTTAAAAGACCATTTCTGTACCCCTATCTCTTCACAAGTGCCACATTTCCCTATTGACTTTTTACCTTGCTTAATCTACCTCTTTCTGCTTCTTCATCCCCTTGCTCTCCACAATGAGGAAGAAAGCCGTCTACCTCGCTCTTGTTTTTAATCATCGTCATCCCTTCTTGACCTTTATTAGAGACATCCTTCATTGTTCACTGGATGAGACTGTTTTTTCCTAAGTGTATCAACAGCAAATATTACGACCTCCGTCCTACACTCATTCAGTGCTCTCTTTGGATGCTGTATAAAAACAGCATAACACGAAAACAACAAGCATTGGCATAGCCAATAGGTCTCGCCTTTGGGACCTTATGTGTTTAGCCAGAACTTTTGGCTATGTTGTAGAGCATTGTGGCTGCTGTGCATTATGTTGAAAAGTTATAATAAAAAGTGTTAAGCATTTTTGTTACCTTTATACAAACGAAGACGACATTATATACAACTGAAAAACCTGATTAAAAAAGATATTAACATAAAAAATGTCTTCTAGTTTTTTTGTACTTGCACTGCTGGCAACTTCTTCCTGCCTGTTCTCATGCTTGTTTGTTATAATTTTTTTTGTTATGGGGGAGCGGGACATAAATAACGGGGGAGTGGAGGTTGGAAAACAGTCATTTAATTAGAACACGAGCAGCGGACAAACACTAGGGGAGAATCAACAGATGCCAGATTCCAAGGGCAGACTGTCGTGATGCTTAGGTGGTGCGCTGATGCAAAATGGTGGTGGTGAATGATGTTTGGTGCTCCGGTGGGGACACTATATGGTGTGGATTGGAGGTACGTTGTGGATTGTGGAGTTGTGGAGTTGAAATATGTTGTTTGGTGTGTAATTATGCGGTGTGTATTGGAAATGTGTGGAGTTGAATTGTGTGGCATGGAACTGTGGTGTTGAGTGAAATTATGCTTAGTGAAATTGTGTCATGGTGTGGAGTGCATTTATGTTGATTGGGGTATGTGGTATAGAGTGCATTTATGTGGCGTTTATTTATGTTGCATTGAGTACAGTGCAATTATGTGGCATGTAATTATGTGGCACTGAGTGGTATTATGGGGAGTGTATGTTGTATTCAGTAGAGTGTAATTATGTGGCATGTAATTATGTGGCACTGAGTGGTATTATTTGGAGTGTATGTTGCATTGAGTGCAGTGTAATTATGTAGCAAATAATTATGTGGCACTGAGTGGTATTGTGTGGAGTGTATGTTGCATTCAGTAGAGTGTAATTATGTGGCGTGTAATTATGTGGCACTGAGTGGTATTTGGAGTGTATGTTGCATTGAGTGCAGTGTAATTATGTAGCATATAATTATGTGGCACTGTGTGGTATTATGTGGAGTGTATGTTGCATTGAGTAGAGTGTGTATGTGGCGTGTAATTATATGGCACTGAGTGGTATTATGTGGAGTGTATTTATGTTGCATTGAGTAGAGTGTAATTATGTGGCGTTTAATTATGTGGCACTGAGTGGTATTATGGGGAGTGTATGTTGTATTCAGTAGAGTGTAATTATGTGGCGTATAATTATGTGGCACTGAGTGGTATTATTTGGAGTGTATGTTGCATTGAGTGCAGTGTAATTATGTAGCATATAATTATGTGGCACTGAGTGGTATTGTGTGGAGTGTATGTTGCATTCTGTAGAGTGTAATTATGTGGCGTGTAATTATGTGGCACTGAGTGGTATTATTTGGAGTGTATGTTGCATTGAGTGCAGTGTAATGATGTAGCATATAATTATGTGGCACTGAGTGGTATTGTGTGGAGTGTATGTTGCATTCAGTAGAGTGTAATTATGTGGTGCGTAATTATGTGGCACTGAGTGGTATTTGGAGTGTATGTTGCATTGAGTGCAGTGTAATTATGCAGCATATAATTATGTGGTACTGAGTGGTATTGTGTGGAGTGTATGTTGCATTCAGTAGAGTGTAATTATGTGGCGTGTAATTCTGTGGCACTGAGTGGTATTATTTGGAGTGTATGTTGCATTGAGTGCAGTGTAATTATGTAGCATATAATTATGTGGCACTGAGTGGTATTGTGTGGAGTGTATGTTGTATTCAGTAGAGTGTAATTATGTGGTGTGTAATTATGTGGCACTGAGTGGTATTATTTGGAGTGTATGTTGCATTGTGTGCAGTGTAATTATGTAGCATATAATTATGTGGCACTGAGTGGTATTGTGTGGAGTGTATGTTGCATTCAGTAGAGTGTAATTATGTGGCGTGTAATTATGTGGCACTGAGTGGTATTATTTGGAGTGTATGTTGCATTGAGTGCAGTGTAATTATATAGCATATAATTATGTGGCACTGAGTGGTATTGTGTCGCAGTTTGAAATGCTGTTGGAATAGAATATAAAAAATTGAAAGCTTATAACAGGGTGTGCATACCCAAGACGTCTGTAACTCTTCATTATTAGATATTGTATGTGCAGCCATTGCCACCACTAAAACCCCTTTCAAGACAGAAGCATTATAGAGTGAGCAGCGCCTACACAACAATCACCAATCAATCCCCAGTTTGCAGCTCTAGCAAATCAGCCTTGTGCGCACACACACTAGCTTTGCCCAGAAGTATGGTGAATGTGCCTCCAACATTTTAAATACAGCTGAAAAATATTGTCTAAAGTTTGCCATTTATTGTTAACGTGGGCCCTATATCCTATGTGGCCAGACCTTTAATAATGGGATTTAGGGACGCAGGTTGGTGCAGAGGGAAGGGTTACAGGGCTGTCCTTGTGTCAAAACATTTTTATTTAGCAGCCAAGACGTGGGATGTCATCTGAAAAAGATTTTATGTACAAGACACGTAAGACAGACAAACAAGATTATTGAGCCAACGGAGAGAGTTGGGGTCGGGATACACAATCAAGCATGCCGAGCCCCAGAACCAGCCAGACTGCAGCATTAAGCACTCTTCCAACACGTGCAGCATCTTGTCAAACACACCAGTACAGAGGCTATTAACATGCTCTAACCCAGACTCCAGAAACGCACTGGATGCCATAATACTTCCACTGAGTATAAGGTGTTTCAGAAGCTTCAAGGGAAGAAACAGTTATTTGGAAGATCATTAATCTGGTACACCGGTGTTAGATTGGCATCTGACATTATGCCTTTATCTCATGCCACTTGGGCATGTTGTGGGTACATTTCCATAGTGGCCAGCCTATTATAATGGAGCACTTATTAACACATGGGTTTTGTTGCAGTTCAAAATAAACATTCAATCGAGGAGCTTGTCTGCCATGAACGTCTGTGAAAGGAATGATGCAGTTTACTTGCTGCCTGTGTTGTTGGGGGGGGGGGGAATTATTAGATCCAAAACTGGCAGGAATGTAACAAATGAAAACCAAATCAAATGAAAAAATGAGCTGCAAGTTCGTAGCTTCGCAGGCATCAACCAAAAATTCTTACATGCCTGCAATAAAGAGCACTGAGTGAACACGGACTAAATAACGTTTTAAACACGCGAGGTGCGCCCGCACTGCATGGAATGTCTGGTATGCAGCTGGAACCCGGCCGCGCTGCTGCTCGCTCCCGAGCACCCTAGGCCAGGGGAGAGACAAGGCGGGACATGCACCCGCCTTGGGCCAATTGCGTGCTGTCTTTCTTAGAAAGACGCACGCAAAGGCCACTAGCAGGAGATTTTAAAAAAGCACACGCACGAGCGTGTGTTTTGAGTTTAAAGCCCTTACTAAAAGCCTCGCAGGGCAGCACATGCGCGCCGGCTCAGGCGAGACCTAAAAACCAGGGTATGCAGAAAAAAGGGACATACAGTTTCTCCAACACCTAGTCTGCAATGACAGCAGTCAAGCAGTCATCAAAGTATATTTTTCTGGTGGTCTGTGTATCTCAAATGAGGGCAACATGTTGAACCAGCTCACAATGCTTTTATCCCACTGTTATGTTGTGTGTAAACACACTGCGATATGGCGTCCAAGGTCGTACGCTGGCAAGCTCTCACTCCAGCCAAGGGCTGGGCTCTGACGTGGCGGGAAGAATCTAGAGACGTTCGGTGTGCACGTGCCCTGTGATCCTTCAGCATGGCAGCGATAAGTACCGGGCAGCGCATTGCACACACGGAGAAGGTCCCCTCCGAACAGAACACTGACAACGAGGTCGGTGAGCACAGCACACAGAGCTGGTGGTGCTCGTAGTGTCGGCATTTCCTCATGGAAAATCATGTGCTAGACCTTGCGGTTGCCATGTTGCTTCACAACATAATTAAAACAAAATAACTGAAATATACTTACCTTGGTGACTTGCAGGGCGACGTCCTCCTCCCCCGGGTGTTTTCACAGGAAGCTCCGATGCAGGAAACTGCGCTACCCAATCCTGGCACTGATTTCACACATCCCTCTCCCGCGCCCCCCTCCAATCGCCCACCACCTCTTCATTGTGTCTGCCACCACTGATTTCTATCCATGTTATTAGTATATCTTCTTTCAAACTGTGGTGGGGAGGAATACTATAGTGTGCAACCACACTGTAATATGATGCCCAAAGCACATGCTGGCAGGCACTCTCTTCCCTCCCCATGTCAGAAACAATACATTAAAGGACGTTCGGGTGTGCACAGACACCAGTCCTTAAACACCAGTCCATGGGTACTATCAGAGCAGTGGCAGGGCGTGCCCCTCAACACTAAGGAGCGTCATGGTGCGGGGGTAGGGGAGGTTAGGGAGGTGGCGAAGTACAAACCCAGTGGGGGACAAAGAGATAATCTAAAAAATGAATGCACTTACCCACATTTCGCTCTGCGTTTTCTTCTTTCTTTTAGAGTCAGCTCGGGCACCTCATTGAGCCTCAGGCAACCCCCTTCTGCACATCCTGACGTTGCTCTCATGCTGCAGATGAGCAGCATGACAGCAGCACCAGGGTTCCCTGGAGCGGGCTGCCTCGACGCTCCAGCAGTCAAAGGGGGCCTGTGGCTGCTCTGCACCCAGCTGTCTGAGACAGCTAGGAGGAGAGGTTTACACTACGCAAGTCAGGCTGGCCTTCGCAAGACGGCCGGCCAAAGTGACATGCACAGTGTAAACTGGTGGAGTGAATACCACTCCCCTACTGCCAGTCAGCAGCAGCCCGCCCCAAGACACTGCTTGGGCTGGGAGCAATGAAAAATAAAACAGTAATTCATTTTATTTATTACCTTTTTATTTTTCATTTTTGCTGCACTGCACTGGCAGCAGAGGGGCGACTCTCCTCTGCCCTAATGGGGGAGGTGCTGTATCAGAGTCACATTGAAATCAAAAATAGGCCCGCGGCCCCAAACAATTGGCTGACAGTCGGGGATCGCATCTTTCCTCACAACATTTGCTCATCGGTGTTACATGGTGACTTTTTGGAGAAATATTGGCTAAATCGGGGACCTGCCCAACACTGGGGTGATCAATTGAAGAACGTTTTACTAACTGAGCTTTATCTTGGGCATGTTGAAAGATATTTTCACAGCTGACAAGTGTGCTGCACGACAGAGCTCAAAATAGTGTTATTTTTAAATCGGCCTTTGCATGTGGGTTAGTGCATAACTTCGATGGAAAAAGGTGGGTGGGATGTCTAAAATGCGAGTGGACAAAGAATTGTAAATAGGAATATTTTATGAGATTCGCCAATGTAAGTATGGACGTGGCCTAAAATGTAAACTGAAATCCTGTGCTTTCAAGGCGTTCTGCCTGACCACTATTTGAATATCTTTGCCTGTATTTTCTGTCAATGAATCCAAATATATTACACAAGGAATCCATCCACATACAACATGCCAGACTATTTCACGCTTCCAGTGCTTGCTAGCACTGAATGTTATTCAATATTAAATAAATGTGTAACACTTCTCATACTTACCTTCACATCACTTTCCACTGCAATCTGTGTTGGTTGTTTACTCTCTTTTCCCCCCACATGTTCTGACATCTACATGTCTCACACTTCATCTCCTGCCCTTTCTTTTCACTCTCTCCTTCTACATATATTTTCTTTTGTCTCCTTCACATCACCATCCCCTCTCTTATACATACACACAAACGGTGCATTTTTAGGTCTCGCCTGAGCCAGCGCATGCTTTGCTCTGGCGAGACATTTAGTGAGTGAGCTTTAAAAAGCCGACCACAGCTTTTTGTCTGGCATAGAGTGTGCGGTTACGCGCACAGGCACGAGCAGAGGCGTCATCTGGCTTTCCTCTCTCGTCATGGTGCGCGCCAGACGTGGCGCTGCAGCTGCTTTCACTTTTGCCGTAGCGCGCGCGCGCCACTCGCGTGCTTTTTTTAAAATTTCTGTTTAGCGCGCGCTCATGTACCTTTGGTTATTGAGGCCTCCAGGGCAGGCAATATTGATGCTTACATGACAGTTTTTTTGAGGGGTGCGAAAGGCTACTAAAGTGTGAGGCTTTGTTATTGAAGTCAATTGGCTACATGTACTAGCCAAGGAGAAGCTCCTGGTTCTTCAAGTGACAGACCCACTCCCCACTTTCTATTCTGTTCCCTCCAGATTTGCAGCAGTTCCTGGGCATTCCAATACAAATTTCAAGTTGGACAAGCATTTATGAGTTTCGTTCCTAACTGTGGTAGTCTGAGAGCCGTGGTCACAGTGCTCCAGGTTGCGAGGCTGCAAGAGTTTTTGAAGCTGTTTAATGCTGGTTTGTGTGGCGCATTGCATAGCTGTTTGGTGCCCTTTTTGAGTGACCCATTGTGAAGTGGAGGTATATTTCCATGTTCATTTTAAGCCTTACAACCCTTAGCCCCTCCCCCTCCCCCACCACAGAGCGTGTCTCGCGGCCGCGGGTCTTATTTTTTTTAACTTTCAGCGCGAGGCGCGCACGCTTGTCTCTCTGAGCTTCCGTTTCACCCCTCTCACTCTCGTCCTCTTTCACTTTCCCTCTCTATTTCTTTCGTCTCTGCGTATGTCTTCTTCCTGTCTCTTTCTCTCTGTCTCTGTCTTTCCTCTTATCTGTCGTTCTCTCCGCCTCTGTCTCTCTCACTTCCTTTTCTGATACTCACTGCCTCTGTGTCTCTCTCATGAGTGGCACTCACTGTCCCCGTGTCTCTCTCAAGTGTGGTACTCAGTGCCCCCGTATCTACCTCAGATTTTAATACTCACTGCCCCTGTGACTCTCTCGGGTGCGGTCTCTTACTAAATTGCATCCTTTGATGTGAGGTACTCACTCGGGCATGTAACTCAGTGCCCCTGTGTCTCTGACAGGAGTGGTTTTCACTGACCTTGCGTCCCTTCCTGGAGTGCTCACCCCGTTGCTTCCTTTGGTGTGTGGTACTGACTGTCTCTCTTTCCCTCACTGGTATGGTGCTTTCTGTCCCCGTGTTCCTCTCTGGCTTGGCACTCACCGACCGCGCCTCTCAGATGTGATGCTCACTGCCACGTGCCTCTCGTGTGGAAATCAGTGCGCCTGTGTTCACCTCTAGTCTGGTACTGCCCACGCCGGGTCCCTTCAGGTGTGGCACTCATAGATGCTGTGTCTCCCTCTGGCGTGGTACGCAAACGCCATCTTCTCTTCAGATGTGAAACCCACTGCCCGCGTGCCCTTTTCTCGTGTGGTCCTCACCGCTGCCGTGTCCCTGTCAGAGGTGGTACTCACTGCCCTGTCTCTCACTCTCATGAGTGGTACCCACTGCATCTGTCGCTTTTCCAAGTGTGTTACATAATTTTTTACAACAGCACAGGTGGCAAGTGTCTTATTAAGTTGCAATCGGTGTCAAAGAGACAAGTGGAGGGGGTCGATCTATTTCTCTTCTTCCCAAACTAGAGTATATAAGCAGGTTTACTTGGGCCACTCTGCAGTCATATGTACAAGAAAGGATTCAGCTCAAGTGATCGCTAGTAATAATATTCTCCCATCTACAAGTGATAGCCATTATACAGCACAGTGAAGGCTTTGGGAGATAATTTACATTTTATTGATGTTGCGCTCCATGAGAGTGCATGTTCTAGCAAGTCGTCTCCCCTCCTCCCCAGTCCTTACTTGCACCTGGACTTTTGCAAGAGTTTAAGCTATTGGCATTGAAAATGACAATGCCTTTTATTTATATTTAAAAAACCAAAACATAAATAAAAGGCATTGTCACTTACAATGCCAATAGCTCAAACTCGTATAAATGCGAGACCTATTGGCTATGCCAATGCTTGTTTTCTTTGTTTGGCGGTGTAAATATTCTGACAACTGAGTCGTTGTGTACCTTCTTCATGCACGTTTACATTAAAAATGTAGTGACAATTGGCACATATGTGTCCATCGCTCTGGGCGCTCTGCAGAGAGGCCAAGGATTGGATGTGCACCTTATCTGAACACCTTTATGACCCTCTGAAAGGTACTGTTAGAAACTCACACTGCCTTCAGCCTCAGCTCATAAGCTCTCAATCATGCCCCATCATAAACAACCACAAACAACCCGACTCCCACAGACACCACTCAGCACACAGTATGCGCTACGTGAGTCATATGTTGCTTGATAAACGAAACACACCTTCAAAAGGGAAACACTTCTAGCAAATTGACAAACGTAGGAACGTAACAGGATTAGCATCACTGAGCTCGGTTCCTCAAGGGTTCCTAGATACGTTGTCGAGCAAGAGATCAGTGTTTTTAATTGCAAAGTTAAGGAGGCAGAGACCCGTTTCAATATCTGCTTCTATTGCTGGTGCTTAGCGCTGTCACGACCCTCCCTCCCCCCCCCTCCAATTGAAAGCCTTAACTTAAAGTTTGAATCGGCGATCAGAGGGCATTACAAATAGGAATGCAATAATGCATGGATAAAAGAAAGGCAAACTAATGTCCCATTTCCCTGCCCACTCCCAGACCCCAAGACCTGTTTGAATCAGTTATTTCCCACCTCCAGACCCACCTGCAGGAGCATCGAGCAGAGCAGGAACACGCGCAGTGTGGCTCACACAGAGCCTCTCTCTGTAGTCGTGACCCCCCACCCCCACCCCCGCACCTGTGATCTCACACAAGTGTGCTCTGAGCCGGCCCTAGACAACGGACTGGGCCGTCAGGGGACATTGCCAGCCCCCAGCAGGGAGGAGGGGGCGGCAACGGCCCATCTGGCCTCTGGAGTGGTCGCTCAGCCTCCGCCACCTGTGCTCAGTGTGCCCACCCGTGCTGCAGGTGCTTCCCTGCGAGGGCTGCCACTGACACAAATCAAGAGCAGTCTCTTTCTCCCCGAGAGTTACAGCCGTGTACCCCACATCCTGCTGCACCCCCAGTTCTTCAACTGGTCCTCGCGCCTCTTTAGTGCGAGTCATGGCTGCCCCCGTATTTCAATGGACCCTCGGTGAAGGTGCTCTCTTGAGTGCAAAACTGTTAAAAATAGGCCACCACACTGCACACAAAACGGCCCACAGGTGATCCGCAGGCATTGTCCCAGAGCTCGTGTTGTCTTTTTTCCCAATCCCATCCTGGGTCTTGAAATCTTCAGCGCTGCAGCAACAAGTCCAGGCAGAGCGTGGTACGCAAGGAGGGATGACTTCAGTGCTTAATTTGTAAAAAAAAAAAAAAAGTGCCAGGGCTCTCATCAGGGGGCCACTACAGCTAGCACCACAAATTGCCCCTGCCATGCTGCCAGTGATAGTAACAACACAACTACTAACCATCACACTCCTACTAGTGTGGCAATTCAGACTATTTAACGCCCCCTAAAGCTAAAAGAATGAATTGGGAGGCAGGAAATAGTCATTTTTAGTGTATATTGAATCAGGGCCGGCCTTAACTCTGGTGGCGCCCCCCACAATGACCACATCCACCACAGATTCTCTCACTAGCACCCTTTAACAGTGACCAAGTCTCCATAACCACTCTCTCTCAGATGCATTGAATTAGTTACATAGCATCACTCATACCAGTAAAGGATGTCAGAGCGCTTTACATCACCCACACATTGCACAGAGACAATCAAACATACGTGTGTAAATCGGCTTATAGGAAATGTTACATAAGCCAAAGGCATTAAAGTGTAGGAGTCACATGCCATCCATACTGGTACGCCGTATAGTTTAGGAGTGCTTGATGTGGAGAAGCACAAACTCAGTAGAAAAAGAAACAGCATAGTTGGGAGTTTTCTTTAATAAAAAAGAATCAATTTCTACCCAAATTAATCTTATTTTGCAACATTAATCTATGCTCTAATCTATACTCATCTATACTTGCATACATACTTTGCAGTGTGTATGCAGCTCTATGATGAAAGTTAATACCTCACTGTTCTATATTAGGACTTTAAGTTATAAATTGCAAGTAAAAAAAAATGTCTCTTTTAAAAGCAGTAATTTGCTGATCTATTTACATTATATGCACTCTGTAATCTACATGGTACACGTTCTTTGAAGCAGGCATATTAACCCTCTGCACTACCTTCACACAAGTCAAAACATCAACTATACAAAACTCCAATCTCTGTCCAGGAAGAACATTAATCATAGGAGTTAACTTGACATTTTTGTGAGGCCTTGTAATTGCCGGAGGAAAGGAATGCTGCAAACACGGCGCCCCCAGGTGCCAGCACCCGGTGCGGTGGCACCGGTTGCACCGCCCTAGAGCCGGCCCTGTATTGAATTCATAATTAACTGTTGTTGTGGTTGTATCTAAATTAGACAGACAGTGCCACCTTGTGGCATACTTTCACAAGCGCTGGTGTTGACAAAAAAGTGCCGGTACCGAGGACTGGGAACCACCAGCTCAAATTAAGCACTGGATGGCTCACCCAACAAAACGCCCATTCGCGGTCATTATAGTTTTTTGGGCACTTTGTATCTGACTGAAGCACTAGCCCCCTTTTCCTTCCTCTGTTCACACTTTTCCACTTCGCCTGTTCTGGTGGCAGACACTTCATTCTTTCTGTTTGTGTTCAAACACTCTGATCTTGATCAGGCCTTTAAAATCTTTTTCTCATATCCTTGTGTGAGCTCTTTTCATCTAAACATAGGCTTCTGATTTATTATTTAGCCCACAGACACACTTACAGTTCCTTCGCATGATTCCTGTTTGCACACTATTGGAACGACAAACTACCCATTCTTGTGTGTATTTACTTCCTCTTTCTCTTATGCTTTCTTCTTCTTCTCCTTTTCTTTCTCAACCCATCTCCCTCCCTTTGTATCTCACCCTCTCACTCTCCTCGCCCTCTCTATCACTCTCTGCTTCTCTCTCGCATCCTCCTGAATACACCCCTGTGCATTCTGCATACCCATGTCCATACTCCCTCGCTTCAAGGTCATCCGCCATCTCCAGGTGTCATGAGAACAAGGGAGGACGGGAAGTGATTGCCCGCGTGCATGTTTACCCAGGTCACCGCCCCTTCGCGTGACCTCTCAGCTGGAGGGAGGCAGGCCCAGGCCATGGAGGTCCAGTGGTGCACTTTGGACTACATACAACGAATGAATTAATGTGGTAAGGTATAGTCATTCACATAGAGCACTTTCGCCTAAAAATTCCCTTCCTGTAACTAAATTGTCAGAGGTAAGCACTGGACTGAAAACTCGCTGTCAACTGGAAAAGAATGAGGCCTTAAAATGGTATATTTTAGCACATATTGGCACTGTGCTGTGAGCCTGTCCTCTTCAGATACAAAGGTTGCATTGCAGTTTCCACCAGCGACTGGTGTGAGCCCCGCTGCCACCCCTTTCTTGGTGTGCTCTGACTGTGGCATTAGTGTATCCTCTCACATCCAACAAAAGGGTTGATTGTGCCTTACCCACATATCTAGGGGTTAGTATGGGCGGTACAGACATGTCCCCTCTCACTCTCCTGTGCAGAAATCCATCCATTCCCCAGTCTTGGAAGTACAAAGAAGGCGCAGGAAAGACACCTTATGCACCCTGCTCCTGTTTTGTAAGTGGAAGTGTGAGAGTTCCCAGGCCTCCTTATCTTGCTCCTCTCCAGTGAACCCACAAAAAGTCAAAGAAAGGCAAATCTTATAGTAACTTAACAAATCATCTAATACTTCACGGTTTGTAAATGTCCCCTGGATGCATTACTCCTCTGCCGCCCCGGAGTTATTACGGTCCCATTACTATAATCTTGTGCTGAATTATTGTCATTTCGGAAAGTGCCTCATTCTGAAACACTGAGCAACAGCAGGAATAATGCCCATAGTAAATACTGTGCTGGGTGAAGTAATCATCATCAAAAGTAATGTTTCATGGTAAAAAAAAAACCACACAAAACGACCCCCATTCCTGATCATTACAGCCATCAGAAGAACTGTGTGCACACTAGAAACAGTGAACTTCAGTGAAATGCTATGGCTCAGTGCTGTGCTTCTTGGAATGTAGGCCAAGAGTATGTATCCAAAACATGGTGTCGGGCTGGTCCTAACAGAGGGACGGGCTGTGGCATGCGCCATCTCATGCTTTCTAGCGAGAGCTGGCAGACTGCCCCTTGTTGCCCGGATACTGTCCTCTGTATCATGTAAAGGTACAGCAGCAACTGATCGTTGTACCTATTTTTATGCATCTCTCTGCACACATCTATATCTTGCATCGTTAATTTGGCATCTATGTTTTTCATTTTCAATTGGTGCATTTGTTTGCATTTGGCTAGCATATATTTCTGGCTCCTGTGCGCTTTATACATTAACGATGTTGCTGCTCAATAAAAGCGGTATCAAAATGCAAATTAAAGGGCACACACCTCAGTTTACTTTTTGCCTCGCAAACCAAGTACTATATCTGACTGGTGGCGACCAAAAACACTTTCAGTGTGCAAGTGTGCGCATTGTGGAAGCCCGTCTTAAATCGAAAGTGCACATTTACTGCCATTTTGGTTATAATGGAACTGCGTAGACTCAGATCAAGTACAGTTTTGGCCCTTCTGTAGTTATGGTGTCCTACAGTGCGTTGCTCTCTGTATGATGTTTCTTTTCCACGGATGCAAATTGATTGCCTTACTATACCTACTCATACACTAACACACATTCAGTAATAACAAGCATTTGCAATGCACTAGGTCTCGCATTTACGAGAGTTTGAGCTATTGGACTTGTAAATGCCTCAGCCTAAACTCTCGCAAATGCGAGACCTATGGCATTGCAAATATTTGTTGTTGTTGTTAAAGCCCCCATGCCGCACTTTCACGTGCATGAAGTCCACGCCCCTTTCTTTAAAGAAGCTGTGTCTAACAAAAGGTGCGCGGCCGCTATTAAAGTGAAACCGGAACATGGGGGCTTTTACAAAAAAAAAGCATCTGTGCGTCAAACAAATGCTTTTTTTTGTAAAAGCCCCCAGGCCGCGGTTTCATTTTAATAGCGGCTGCGCGCCTTTCCTTAGACACGGCTCTTCTAAAGAAAGGGGTGCGGCCTTCATGCATGTAAAAGTGCGTCATGGAGGCTTTGACAATAAAAAAAATAAAGGTCTCGCATAAGTGATAGATTTAAGCTATTGGCATTTACAATGTCAATAGCTCAAACTCTTGTAAATGCGAGACCTATGGCGTTGCAAACAAGCGCTCACCATTGTCCCGGCTGCTTTGAAAGTGAAAGCGCGCATGGCACGCTGAATGTAAGGAAAGCACGTCATGCCTGCAGCAGGGCAAAACCCATTAAAGAAAATAGTGCTTACAGACGAATTAAAATATATCGTGTCGCAACAGAAGTAAAAGGGCCAGTCGCCATGGGAGGAGATACGTAAGGGAATCACTAATTATTTTCAGCTCAACACATCGCCCGAGGTCTCCTTGCACACACTATGGGATGGGTTTAAAGCCACAATACGGGGCACAATAACGTCCATTGCCATTGCTAGGGGTAGAGAGGCGAAATTGGTAGAATCCAAACTCACAGCAGAGATCAAGCAGTTAGAGCGTTTAGATAAAGTGGCCCCATCTCGGCGAACTAAAAGACAACTAGCCCTGCTGCGCGCCCATCGTATGGGTAAGGTGGAGCGCGCGCTGCCGTCCCTACAACAGAAATACTACGAGGGGGGAACAAAGTGGGCAAGCTGCTGGCCCGTAAGTTGCGTCAACGGCAGTTTAAGGCACATATTGCTAAGATTCAGACAGGCGATGCTAAATGGGTGGCAGCAGAAAAGGACAAATCCGAGGCCTTTCGGGACTACTACCATCGACTTTACTCTCAAGAAGACCCCTCCCCCGCGAGACTGCACTCCTACCTTGCCGACTGCAACTGGGAGCCTCTCTCCACGAATCATGCGACCCTCCTAGATAGTCCCATTACAGCCGAAGAACTATGCTTGGCTGTTTGATGCCTTCACCTGGGTAAAGCTCCCGGCCCGGACGGGCTCCCCGTTCTCTTTTACTCTTATTCCTCATATGCAGGAATATCTCCTGCACCTGTTTAACTCCTTTTCTGGAGACTCATGGCTCATCCCCACAATGGCGATGGGAAGGCACAGATCCGGAGCAATGCTCCTCGTATCGCCCAATAGCCCTTCTTAACACAGATGCTAAGCTTTTTACTAAAATATTAGCTACTCGCCTCGACCCATATCTCCCTTGTCTCATTAGCCCTGACCAGGTGGGTTTTATCTGCCAACCACAGGGCGTGGATAATGTCCAGCGTATAGCCCACTTAGTTGAAAAAATGCAACAACTGAACTTCCTCGCCTGCCTTCTCTCGCTTGACGCAGAGAAAACATTTGACAGGGTGGACTGGTCCTACCTCCACGCCGTGCTGTGTAAAATAGGCCTATGGTGTGAATTCATCTCGATAGTCATGGCGTCGTATGTTGCCCCAACAGCCTGCATCCGAGTGAATGGGCGGGTCACAAGACCGATATCCCTACACTGTGGCACACGACAGGGGTGTCCACTTTCGCCCCCGCGATTTGCGCTGGCGGTGGAGCCCTTGGCCATACGGGTGCGTGAGTTGGATGGGATTAAAGGCATACCCTTTGGTGGCCAGACCCATAAAATTAATTTGTTCACGGATGATCTCCTGCTCACCTTGACTCAGCCTGAACTCTCGCTCCCCTGTGTAGTTGAAAGCTTGCAGACTTTTGAAGCTGTGTCCGGTTTCAAGATTAATATGTCCAAGTCATTCGTCCTTAACATTAACATTCCGGCCCCAGAGGTTAAAGTGCTGCAGAGTCTGACCCCCTTTCAATGGTCATCAGACTCATCAAGTATTTGGGCCTCCATGTCACCCCCACGCTTTCCACATGGTCCCGTGTTAACTGACCCGTTCTTCGTCGTTCAGTCCTGGCGGACCTCCAGAGGTGGAAACCCCTCTACATCTCCTGGTTGGGGCATACTAACATTATAAAAATTAATATCCTACCGCGGGTCTTGTATTTATTCCAAACGCTGCCTGCACCGATCCCACAGGTGGACATACAGCGTCTCCAGGGGGATCTACGCGCTTTTGTGTGGAATGGGAAACGGCCCGCATAGCGCACTCACTGTTGATGCGACCGCGGGAAAGAGGAAGCCTGGCGTGCCTAAATCTACTGGAATACTACTGAGCAGCACATTTGAGGTATATATCTGAATGGGTAGTGAGCAAAAGCGAGAAGCACTGGTTCCACATGGACCGTGCAGTGGCGTGCCGGCCTCTGTAGGATCTGGCTTGGCTGACTAAGGACGCCCGTCCCCTGAGTGCATATGTTGCGACCCCAACTAAGACAGTATTGGATATCTGGGACAGAATAGCTGTAAAGAAGGGACTAACTACATTTCCATCCCCGAACACCCCTATCGCACGCAATCCGGAGTTTCCACCGGGTCTGCCAGCACTCGCATATAGTAGCTGGAGTGACGGGGATTGTCGGACGATACGTGACTTATTTGTGGGTGATGTCGTGAAGACCTTTGACGACTGCAGGACTGAGTTTGCACTCCCTCTCACTGCAGGGCTTCAATACCTCCGGTTAAGACATTGGTTATCCCATCCTGAGATCTGTGTGGCGGCGGCTCGCCCCTTTACTTTGGTGCGGGCTTTTGCTGGCACTAGGGGATTGATCTCTAAAACCTATCAGGTGCTACAGCACGAGACCCCGAATTGCACCCATAAATATCAAACTGCCTGGCATGACGCGACCCCAGGGGGAATTACCCCCAAACAGTGGGAAACACTATGGCGAGACATTCCCAAAACCTACCTCAGCCTCGCCTCCCGCAAGACTGCATATAAGGTGATGCTTCAATGGTACTATACACCCGCTCGCCTGGCTGTTATTTATCGAACGGTCCCCAGCCTCTGCTGGCACTGCGGGAAGGATGAAGGTACTCTGTATCACATATGGTGGACATGCCAGGTGATAACTACATTCTGGTAGGAAGTTTTGGGACACATTAAGGGCGTCATTGGGTTCCCGCTCCCACACCTGCAACACACAATAATCTTAGGTATACGTCCCCCCAACATAACCGCGATGACCAGCGCTGATTGGGCCCTCATAAGCCATTTACTCCTGGCAGCGAGACAACTTATAGCGTGCGCATGGAAACAAACCTCGCCTCCCTCCATGGCCCAATGGTTCGCTAGGTTATGGCACATCCTAGCGATGGAGAGACTTTCCCACAGCTTAGCGAATATCGAAAAGAAATTTCAGCGCATATGGCAGCCATTGATATCTTATCTTATGCGCATCGAATTTACTTGCTTTAGCCCCCCAAAGCTTAGAACTCTCTAGCTCTTTACATGCAACTATAGCGGTCGCCCCCTTAGCCTCCATGGAATACACCAAGCGCTGTTGGTGCTTGCTTCCCCCCTCACACGCAGGACCCTGGAACCTTTCCTGGACACCCCACACCTTATATCATGCTACGACCTGTATAAACTTTGTTTGGTTGATGTTGTCAGTTTTATCTTTCGACGCTACCCTGACCATAGGGACCAACACACACTAAGCTACATAATGCTCTTGACATAAAGTGCTAGCAGCCACGCCAGGGACTAAATAGGGACAGGCACTCCCTCAAGGCGACGGTCGTGCTTCATGGACTCATCTAGTCCAGCTGGGCCTAACTAGGGACATACATGCATCACGTCTAACGTTATTTGTGATGACAAGCCGCCCTAAGCTCTGAACATATTTGTTACATTGCCTGTATAACTTTTTCTTTTATTGTTTCTTTCCCTTTAATTTCCCTGTATACTTTTAACTCTGGCACCTGCCATGCAGTTAGTTGTGATTCCACTCAGAATTGGAATCCCAATTCATTCTGCTCCTGGACTTTGACTGAGCAGTACTGTGCCTTACTCAATAAACATCACCAACCTTCTTTTGGATTTTATGCCTCTTTCTTCAAGGAAATTCTACACTGGCGACGAGTTACAACGTACCTGCTACTTCTAAGGGCACAGTGTGAAAGGCAGCGAGTCTTCTAAGACCCTCAATGCTGCCCGGTGCAGGGTTCCACCTCTAATTCACTTTGGGTCCGCTATCAAAATAATGAGGCAAGCGCTGGAAACTGGAAGACAAGAAAAAGGTTTATTTCTCATGAGGAGATCACGTCAACTACAGACACCAGGATGTCTGAGGGAAGTGTTCTGCTGATACTCCTTTGGCTCTTCCTTTTATACAGGTTTGACACAATGCATTTGTTTTGTCAACATGGTTACACAAGCTTGGGGTCCCGCCCGGGCAGGTTGTCACACAAGCCCAACAGTAATTCTCTTCCCACCCAGGTCAAAAAGACAATCTTATCTTGCAGCTGGACCTTGCTTCAGGGTCTAAAACATGTGAGACCGGCCAGATCTAAGAGTCCGTTCTGTTGATAAAAACAGGTCCCATTGTTGGTAACAACAAGTCTTGCTGGTTGCAGTGCAATAAATCATGTTGCAAGAGTCTTTTTGGTGTTTGGAACCTGTTTGTGTAACTAGGTGCAGTGAGGGGTAGAGTGTCCAAAGGTTTGCCTGAAAACAGAGATGAGAGGAAAAACGAGTTTGTGGCAGCAAGTGGCGCTGAGGTTTGTTGTGGCAATAGAGTTTATAGCCCCCAGCACACATACCAGGTCGGTCAGAGGGTCAGAGGGATGCTAGTAAGGGCAGGGTGAAACAAAGGTGACCAACAGAGTACAAAATGTCTGTGATAGATTAAAATGACTGCAACTTATGTGCACATAGAATTCCACCAGACAAGATGGCGCAGGTAATGTTCATGATTAGGCTTTTGCTTTTAACAGTGGCCCCTTTGAACATAACTAGCCAGCTTGTCAGTCTATTTCGATCTCCATAATGTCCTGTATCTCTTGATCATACATTACTCTCATTTTTGTTAGCTGAGTGTCCATAGTCTTAGGGTGCAAGGTAGTTATGCAAAGAGAACACAAAGGTGGTATACAGTGTATACCCAAACAACAACCACATATTGTCAATACTGGGACCAAGAGAATCATTGATATTTTCCAACCCCACTCCTTCAAGATGCCCCAAAGCCAACTTCCAATTGTCCAAGTCTCTGATCCTTGATGAATTTCTGAAGATAGTCTATGGAGATGTTCGATTGCTTCATAGACAGAAGGTGAATTATCAGGAATGTATACACATCAGTTGGCACCGATGATGCGGCATGCTCCTCCACGGTCCGCTAGTACCACGTCCAGGACCATGCGATTTTGCAGGGTAACCAGACGGATCGCTTGGAGCTCAGCAGTGTTGTTGGTGAGGATGCCAGCAGTGACGTTCAGGGCGGTCTCTACCGCTTGGGACAGATGTCTGATGGCTCGGCTGTTTGCCATCGGACCCCATAGCGGGACGAGCCCTTTTGCTGCGTCGAGGAACTGTGATGAGGCAGAGTCTGCTTGATCAATGTCTTTAGAACGCTTTTCTCGATGATGCTCTGCAGGGGCTGTGTAGGTTGGTGGCAAAACAAAGGCGATGTAGCATGTGCCCCCCAGTTTCTTGGGAGCCAGGTGTAGGCTTTGGTTCCACAAACAAAGTACATATTGGGTGATGCAACAAGCGCTGGGGGTTGGCAGTGTTCAAAGTCCTTACAATGCTACAGGTGCTGTGACCCACATTCTTAGTCCCACGGCCTTCAATGCATACAAGGCCAGAGACGTTCACCACAGATAGGGCCACAGTCAGTGTTGCAGCAGTTCTTTTCTTCAGGTAGGAAAATGTGGCTCTGTTAGGATTATTGAACACTTGCATTTCCACTCGTTCTTTGGAGGGTACATTAATCTGGGATGTCGCATTGAAGGTGTGAGGGCAGAAGGGGGCGGCTGTCCTTCCTGTTTTGTTTCGCCAGAACTCGTTGTAGAACTGGGCGATTGTTCCGTCGGAAGTGGCATTGTCTTTGTAACTTTCTTGTAGGAGCATCATCCAGGAAAGGCAAGATCCGTGAATAGAAAAGGGCGAAGGGATGAAACGGATGGAATGTTCAGTGGCATGTGGTAACAGCCCACAGACCCAACAGTTGGTAGCATTGGTGGCAAGATTGTGCTGGTGCAACATCTGCACGAAAGAATTATTCCAGAATTCTTTGCGTCGTTCTCGGAGATGTGGCGGTAGTGATACCAGGTAGTGTTCTTTCTTGGTGGTTGGTTGCATGGTGGGTGACAATGTTCTGTATGCAGGTGCATTCTCTTCAATGATCCAGAGTGCGACCATTAGCAGGAGACAGGTGAGAAATGCGGCTACAAGTGCAATTGTCTTTATGCTGTGCAGGTTAGCAGGCTTGGTGTCTTTGCGGTGGTTTTGCAGGTGTTCAGTTTCTTCCATCATCTTCGAGGAGCTCAACAACTGTTAGGACCACAGACTTTTGTCTGGCGCTTTCCTGGTAGCGTTGTTTGACTGTGCTACCGATCTGAGACCTTGACTTAGTTGGTGGCCTGGTCGTTGGAGCTCCCTCCTTTCGTCGATCTTAGGTTGTACCCTTTCCTGGATGGCACCGTGGGGTCGGGAAATTCTGATAGTTCGAGGGTGTCTTCTTGTGGGTAGCAACTCAGAGCTGGTCGGTCTCTCGCGAGAACTTCCTCTTGCACCTCCACCCCTTCACAGGTTGCCAGGGTTGGAGGGACTCGTTTGCAGTGATGGGCATGCAGCCAGTTTCGTTTTCCTTCCATTCGGAGGGCAGTTCGGGTGGTGATCAGGACTTGCCAGGGGCCCGTCCACCTAGGCTCCAGATTCTTCGTTCTTTGGAAGTTGCGAATCAATACATGGTCGCCTGGCTTTATTTCATGTCCGGGGCCCCTGGATACGTCAGGCAAGGCTTGCTGCACCTGTTGGTGGATAATTGTTAGCTCGTTTGTCAATTTATGCAAGTAATCCGACATTAATATGTTCGGGACATCGTTAATGGAGGTGGGTCTTGGTGCCGCCCAAATGCTCATAGGCCTGCCGAAGACCACCTCATACGGGGTCAGTCGGTGTTTGGTTGGGGTGGAGCGCATCGATAACAATGCCAATGGGAGGGCGTCGGGCCATTTCAACCCGGTCGTGGCAACTATTTTGGCTAGTTTTAGTTTCAACGTTGCATTGTGTCTCTCTACCAGGCCCGCTGATTGGGGGTGGAAGACGGCATAGAACTTTTGTTTTACCCCCAACCCTCTCAGTATGTTCTGTATCACCTCGGCTACGAAGTGGGGGCCGTTGTTGCTCCATAAAATTCTGCAAAGGCCGTATCGGGGGAAGAATTCTTTCAGCAATACTTTTGCAGTGGCTAAGGCGGTATTGTCGCGGGTGGGATATGCCTCCACCCATTTGCTAAAAGCGCACACAACCACCAGGACATATTTTAGACCAAGGCATCTCTCTAGTTGAATGTAATCCATTTGAAGGATTTCAAAGGGGTGGTCAGGGACTCCAAACCCTCCCCGTGGTACTACTGTCCCCTTCCCTGGGTTGTGTTGTAGGCAGACTATACATTGTTGTACTAGGCGTTTTGCAGATTCTGCTATCTTGACGTTATGCCATACTCTGGTGATTAGTTCAATCATGGGGGTGGAGCCTATGTGTGCTGGTAAATGTGCCATGGTCAATATGGGGATGAGGTAGGCATTGGGTAACAGCCATTTATTTCCGTCTTTAGTTCTCCAGCAATCTTCCTCGTCTTTTAGTCCCACCTTTTCCCACTCGGTCAATTCGTCTTGTGTGCCTGTAGTCTGTATGTCCCTTACAGTGGTCCTAGCGTCAGTCCATCGTTCAGCTTGTGACCTGGTCACATACATTCGTGTCGTAGTTCTGTCTCCTGCCGTGGCTCGGGCAGTAACGTCTGCTAGTGCATTTCCCTGTCCAATGAGATCAGTCACTTTCCTATGTGCTTGGCATTTTATCACTGCTAACTTCTTGGGGAGGAGGACTGCTTGCGTCAAGGCGGAGACTAAATCTCCATGCAGGATGGGTGTACCGTGTGAAGTCAGGAACCCTCTTTCTTTCCATAAGATCCCAAAATGGTGAACCACCCCGAAGGCATATTGGCTGTCGGTGTATATGTTAACTGTCGTGTCAGTCGCTAACATACATGCTCGTGTGAGGGCAATGAGTTCTGCAGCCTGGGCTGAACGTTGGGGAATACGGGCTGTTTCCAGAACGGTTCGGGCTGTGGTGACAGCGTATGCAGCTGAGGTGGTGCCGTCGGGGAGTTTGATGCACGAACCATCCACCCATAGTTCTCCATCTGGTTCTAGAAAGGCGGTGTCTCTGAGATCTATTCTACTATTTGTTTGTTCATCGGTTAGTGTCACACAGTCGTGTAGTGGAGTCACGCTAGGATCATTTTCGGGTAGGGGTAACAGTGTGGCTGGATTGAGGGTGGTGCATCGCTTTAGGGTAATGTGCGGTGCTAGCAGGGTCAACTCATATCCTGTCAGTCGGGCGCTAGTCAAGTGTTGGGTTTTGGTCTGGTTTAGTAGTGTGTCGACTGCATGGGGTACTAAAACAGTGACTGGATTGGAGAGTACTATTCCTTCGCTCTGGCGTATTGATACTGCTGCAGCTGCCACAGCGCGCAGGCATGCTGGCAGCGCTCTGGCTACTGGATCGAGGGTGGCAGAGAAATATGCACAAGGGCGTTGTTTGTGACCAATTGATTGTGTTAGGACAGACAATGCACATCCTTCCCTCTCGTGCGTGTAGAGGAAGAATGGTTTGGAGTAATCCGGGGTTCCTAGGACAGGCGCTGAACAAAGGGCATTGCGTAGTTCTTTAAAAGCTGACTGGCATTCGGGGGTCCAGGGGAGAGGTGAGGGGATGTCTTTAGCTAGGAGGGAGAGAAGGGGTTTGACAATGAGGCTAAAGTTCGGTAACCACTGTCGGCAAAATGAGGTGAAACCTATCAAAGAGCGGACTTGTTTAGGGTGAATCCAAATAGATAGCGGCTGTCCTTGTGTATAGGTATGGAAAAGAATGCGTTTTTGAGGTCAATTACAGTGAAGGTGGTGGCAGTGGAGGGGATTAAAGTCAAAATTGTCGTGATGTCGGAAACTACTGGGTATTGTGGCACTACGATTTTGTTTATCTCCCGCAGGTCAATGATGAAGCGGTAGGCTTTTCCGTCTCCCTCTCCCTGTCTCTTTACAATCGGTAGTATGGGACTGTTACAAACGTTGCTCACTACTTCCTCTACCACCCCTGCCTCTACCAAAGAGTGTATGATCTCTGTCAGTGCCTTCTCACCCTCTGGCGATATTTTGTACTGCGGTACTTTCGGTAGGGTTGCGTCCTGTCGTATTGTTACGTGTACTGGGTCAATCATCATTCGTCCTACGTCTGAATCAGCCCTAGCCCATAAGTGTGATGGCAAAGTGTCCAGTAGGGATGCGTCAGTCTCGGAGATGGGAAACATGTGCTGAGAAGGGTTCTCTCTATGGCGCTGGGGGTTGTCATACAGGACGACACGCACTCCGTCTGGTGAGCATCTGATAGTCGCATGGAAGTGTTTCAAAAGGTCGAGACCCATAATGGCGTCTGGGGTGTTGGAAGAGAGGAGGAATGTCGTTTCGACGCTATTGTTGTCAAGGATAAAAGGGATCGGTCGGGACAAAGGGTTGGTGGAGGGCGTACCGTCAAATCCTATTGAGGTCACATGTGAGCCTGACAAGGGTGCCCTTGGAATCAGTCGTTTGGATAGTGCACTACGTGTTGCTCCCGTGTCTACCAGAAATGGCGACTTTGTGCCCAGGACCTCAGCGGTAACATAAGGGCCTTGCTGATCAACATAGAGCTCGACTGGATCCCTCCCTTGCCCCTGGCTGTCCTATGCAAAGTCGTACGTATTGTCATAATCTGTCTGTTGGTACTGATTCTGTTTGGGATGGTCAAATGTGTTCACTCTTCCTGGCCTTTCCTCGCTTGCTTCACTCGCGTACCCTCTCCCACGTCCTCTTCCTCTCTGGCCACTTGCTATTTCCCTCGCCCCTCTGCCCCTACCAGCTCCTAACAAAGCCGGGCATTGGGTTTTCCAGTGTCCATATTCTTTGCAAAATGCACATTGATCCTGTCCTAGGTCTTGGCGTCCTACATATGATGTCGATGAATTGTTTCTAGGTGGCTGTACTCTAGGGGTATTCTGCTGGTATCCTCCCCTATATTGCTCCCTTCCTGTATTCGCCCCCTGGAGTTGTGCTACCATTACCCTTTCCTTCAAGTCCTTCTTTTTCCTTTCTGTAGCCCTGTCATTTTCGTTTTTCTGATGCTCATAGTACTGGGCCATTTGGAGAATGGCCGCCGGTTTAGATGCTGCCCAACTACTTTCGCTGGCTTGTAATTTCTGGGATACATCTGGCAGTAGTCCTTTGACATAGTTCTGCACAAATAAGTGGTGTCCGGTTGCGGTGGACATGTCTTGTCCACTGTAATCGGAGAACACCGTTTCAAATCTGGAGAAATACTCTGAGACATCCTCTTGTGGTTTCTGGCGGCATGCGGTTACTATGGACCAGTCTATCTTTTTCTCTGGGATCAGCGTTTTCACTTTCTGCACTATTTTGTCAGGGAGGTCCAATATTGCTTTAACCGGTTTTTGACCAGGGTTCCGCTGTTTATCTAATGTGTTGAGTTGTTCCCAGGTATGACCAAGCAGTTCGGTATGGTCTATTTTCCTAATCTGTTTCCACACATCTGCTGGCAAACATAACCCGAAGAACAAGTCTATGTCGGCAAGTGTCATTATTGTTGATCCCAGAGCGGTACCTAGCTCGGTGTAAAAGGCGGTGGGGTTCTTTCGTAAATCCGGTAAAGATTTACGGAACGTCAAAATGTCCTGTCTGTCCCATGGTTGATACACCCAATTGTAGACCACCCTTCCTCTAGCGTCTTGATGGTTCATATCGTCATGAGTCCCTTGTCCTCTAGGAGGTACCCAATAAGGGGCAGCTTCTTTTATCGGCATCATGCTATCTGGTTTTTCCACCGGGGGTCCTGCTATCTTAGATGTCCTGTCCTTATCTATCCGTCCTTGTTCCACGAGGTGACAGAATACCTCCAGTGTGGATGAAAAGAGTTCTGTAACATCGTTGTCGCCTTCATCTCCGGTGTCTACCTTCCTATAGAGAGCCACTAGCCGCTCGGGCCCTACATCTTGGTACTTCTCTTCATATGCAGTAAGAGTGTGGTAACAGAGACGTACAATAAAGTATCGTTTGCGGTTTTCAACATAGGAGTTGCATATGTCAGTTACATACTCTTCTGTCTCCTTCCTATCTATGAGGGATTTAACTATTTTATCAATGCCTGCTCGCTCATTTTTACTTAATCGCGGGACCCTGGGCGCTCCTTTTTCTTTTGATCCTACCTCTACTACTGTATCCTTTGATGAGGCATTTGGTGTGGGTGACTCGGTGGGAGCAGAGGCGGTGGAGACTGAGGCGATCGTGCCATCTCCGGCTATACTTTGGTGGTCCTGGCGTTGTGCTACGGGATGAGTAGGGGCGTAAGGGGTGGCATGTATATGATTGGGGGACCTAACAATAAATCATCATCTACCCTTTGTTTTGCTGGTAACTTGGGGTAAAGAGTCGAGGGTGTTCTAACAGGGCATTGACCTGATATTTTTGATTCCTGTTCCTTTTTATCGATTTCCTTTTCTTTTAGTTTTTCTTCTAATCTTTTACAGGCTTGGTAAGCTGATTTTCGCGTTTCTTTATCTTGTCTAACTTCGTCCCTTTTCTTTCTTTGAGCTGCCTCTTTTCGCCATAAGCCAAAACTGTCAAACATGGCTGGTCTAGTTTTCTTTTTGTGGAGAGCTAATTCTAACGTTTCTATTTTAGCGGGATCGAAAGATCCCGTCAGTGGCCACTGATTTACCCGGTCCTTCCTAGTGTATTTATGCCATAGTTTGCTATAAGCTACGGTGGCTAATCCATACTTTACGTACATGTCCTTGTTAGGGGTGCCTTCCGGCGGTGCAGGCTGACTGACCTCTAACGAACGGTCGGGTCCAAAACAATTACAATCAAGCAATCTAGAGAAAACAGGCATGACGTATTTATCGGTCAAAAATGAATATCTCAATCAATCAATTTAGACAAAAAGTCTGCACTACCTGTCCTTCGCTGCCTGCAAAGAGAGAGAATATTCCAATTCTTCGTTGTTTGCAAGCAGGGAAATGTCGCAAATAACTCAATATCAAAAAAAGGAATACTAGTATTTCAATCAAACTATTCAATCAATCAATCAATTTAAGTCGTTTTTTCTTTTCACGACCTTACCCGGACCGAATGGCAGGCCTTCCAGCACCTGGTTGTCCTCTCACTCCAACAATCAATGCAGCGTTCCTCTAAGGTCCCAGTCAGGACCGCAGGTCACTCAAGAGAGGTCCGTTCGGAACCGGTGAAGTTCAGTCGATCGGCAGCCAGACAAGGGTCTTCTCAGGCAGGTATACCCCAATCGTTTAGTCGTTCACTCCGTCGTTAGGACCTCTCTACCGGACCCACGCATCGCTGATGGGCCCCTACGTTTGGGCGCCAATTTGTGAAAGGCAGTGAGTCTTCTAAGACCCTCAATGCTGCCCGGGGCAGGGTTCCACCTCTAATTCACTTTGGGTTCGCTATCAAAATAATGAGGCAAGCGCTGGAAACTGGAAGACAAGAAAAAGGTTTATTTCTCATGAGGAGATCACGTCAACTGCAGACACCGGGATGTCTGAGGGAAGTGTTCTGCTGATACTCCTTTGGCTCTTCCTTTTATACAGGTTTGACACAATGCATTTGTTTTGTCAACATGGTTACACAAGCTTGGGGTCCCGCCCCGGGCAGGTTGTCACACAAGCCCAACAGTAATTCTCTTCCCACCCAGGTCAAAAAGACAATCTTATCTTGCAGCTGGACCTTGCTTCAGGGTCTAAAACATGTGAGACCGGCCAGATCTAAGAGTCCGTTCTGTTGATAAAAACAGGTCCCATTGTTGGTAACAACAAGTCTTGCTGTTTGCAGTGCAATAAATCATGTTGCAAGAGTCTTTTTGGTGTTTGGAACCTGTTTGTGTAACTAGGTGCAGTGAGGGGTAGAGTGTCCAAAGGTTTGCCTGAAAACAGAGATGAGAGGAAAAACGAGTTTGTGGCAGCAAGTGGCGCTGAGGTTTGTTGTGGCAATAGAGTTTATAGCCCCCAGCACACATACCAGGTCGGTCAGAGGGTCAGAGGGATGCTAGTAAGGGCAGGGTGAAACAAAGGTGACCAACAGAGTACAAAATGGCTGTGATAGATTAAAATGACTGCAATTTATGTGCACATAGAATTCCACCAGACAAGATGGCGCAGGTAATGTTCATGATTAGGCTTTTGCTTTTAACAACAGGAGCGGTACAACTAATTTTGGGATTGTGAACTTTGAATTTGAATTCTGGAGCAAGACCTTGGAATTTCTTTTTTCGTCTTGAATGTGGATAGGATTGTTTTATTATCCACCACCGTTGTTTCCATGTCTTTACAGACATTTCTATTGCCAAGAAACTTATTTTTAGCGTCTTTGGAGTTTCCTTTACCCTTCTGCATCTTTCAAGTGGACCGCCGTTGCTCCACCCACGTCATTACCCTCGCGAGCAGAGCGCCATAACCACTGCGTTGCTGGTTACCTGGTTGTCAAGGAAACTGGAAAGTGCCCTCGAGGATTCTCCGGCTGTTTGTTGCCTAGGAAGGACACGACGCGCTTGAGCCAGTTCCAGTTGCCAAGGAGAGACACACCGGAAAGACGCTCCTGCCATCTTCAACGCACTTCCTCAACGTGCAACGACATCATCGCGTAGCATGGCGCGGTGATGTGTTTACGTCATTGCGCTGCCAGTCGCCATTTTGGATTCCCTTACTCATCGTCGATGCGCACGACTGCGCATAATACATTCAAGGAGTTTCCATCAACGTCGATGTGCATTGAGAATAAATTGTTTATCATACGGCAATAAGGAAATCCACACGCACGATAATACTTGTTGTGACATCTTTTCATCGCGCCGATGCGCACGGCTTTAAAAAAGGTACTGATTATTATTTTTATTTTATCGTGTGCAAGTTTGAGTTATTGACTATCTCTGCACATCACGCTGATGTGCACAGCTACCACATTCTCACTTAATAGTTATTGATACTATTATACATGATCATCTAGTACTTTTATTATACTGTTAACCTCCAGAACTTTATTGCTAGTGTTTATATCCTACCATGCAGTTTGAACCTCCTGCCAAGTTCCTACAATCCAAAGGTGATCCTCCCATTCCTTGGTCCAGGTGGAAAGAGGAATTTTTAACTTATATGAAAGCCATTGATGGGGATAGAATGGGAAATGAAAGGAAAAAGAATATCCTTCTTCATTGTTTAGGATCTGAGGGTCAAGCTGTATTCAGAACCCTTCCTGTGGTCCAAGGAGAGCTCAGTACTTTTGATGAAGCGCTCTTACGCATGGAAACAAGATTTAAGCCCACCACCAGCATAGCGCTAAATAGGTATAAATTTTATACCAGATCACAAAGAGATTCTGAATCTTTTGACGATTTTTTAACTGCCCTTAGAACCCTTGTGATTTCTTGTAATTTTGGCACCATAGCAGATGAGATGATTAGAGATCAGATAATTGTGAATGTTAAAAATAAAAAGACACAAGAGCAATTGTGGGTTTTAGGAAATCCAAACTTACACGACACCATAGCCACTGCCAAAGCATTTGAACAATCCGAAAAATGGATGAAGACCATTTAGGATGTCAATGCTAAAGGTGACAAAAATAACAAAAGTAGTGATGAAGTTTGTGCTATGAACAAATCTACCAAAATTCCTCAGGTGGGAAAAAGTGGTGACAGGAGTGTAATATGTTATAGGTGTGGTAGTACCAACCTTGTTGCTTCTTTCAAGTTTTGTCCAGCTATAGGAAAAGAATGTATCAAGTGTGGTAGACTTGGACACTTTGCCAGGGCCTGTAGAGATGACAGGAAGAGAACCATTAATAAAGGTAGAGGTTTTCCCAATAAGAATAGTGAGATCTCCTGTGTAAGATGTACCCAGCCCTTAAATGATGACCCTTTGAGTGAAAGGGGTATCGTTTTTTCATTAGTAAATGTTTGTGCTATCGAAGGAGAGACTTTGAGTTCTCCTAAGTGTGTTGTTCATTTCTTGAACGAAAATCTAGAACTTATGGCAGATTCGGGATCACCCTGGTCTATTGTCACAGAAAATTATTTCAATGAGAAATTTGGTGATACCATATCTACCGGAGATCTATGCCCTTCTGATATCATTGCTCAGGGTTTTGATGGCTCTACTATTGATCTTATGGGGTATGTTGCCTCTGACGTCAAGTTTAAGGGAAGATCTGCTTTTATTAAATTGTATGTTGCCAAGAAGGGTGTTAATGTTTTGGGTTGGAGAGACCAATGGTAACTAGGGATCATTCTCAATCCCCGTAGCCAAGAACCAGTCATGGTGGTAGAGGACAGTGTTGATGTTAATATTATAGAGAAAGAATTTCCTGAAGTCTTTTCTGAAGCTTTAGGCAAACTTAAAGGTTTTACTCATTTAATCAAGCTCAAACAAGGAGCATCACCTGTTAAGCAAAAACTTAGGAATGTTCCTATTAATGTCAGAGAAGAATTGGGGGAAGCCTTGAAGGAGATGTTAGACGGGGGCGTTATAGAAGAGGTGGAATCTTCGGAATGGGTTTCTCCGATTGTATTGGCACGCAAACCCGACAAATCATTGAGATTGTGCATTGACCGTAGAGCTCTAAATGCCAATATCCTGGTTGATTGTCACCCATTGCCTAATATCAACGAGGTAGTAAGCATGCTGGGAGGTGCCACGATTTTCTCCACTCTTGACCTTAGGTCTGCATACCATCAAATTGAACTGGCCAAGGAATCACACAATATGACAGCTTTCATCACCCCCCAAAGTCTGTTTCAATTCAAAAGGATGCCTTTTGGTTTAGCATCGGCGGCCTCTGTGTTCCAGAGGTCAATGTGCCATCTTTTTAGGGACATGCAGTCCTTCGTAAAGTGTTTTCAGGATGACATTCTTATTTTCTCTCCAGATAAGAAATCGCACACAGAACATCTCAGGAATGTATGCAGTATGCTCAAAGAGTATGGGCTGACTCTTAAGAAGAAAAAGTGTAAGCTATACCAAGAATCTGTTGAATATCTAGGACACACGCTGTCCAAAGAGGGAGTAGTTCCAAAAATCTCTAATTGATGCTATTTTGAAAGCACCTGCTCCTGACTGTAAGGACAAACTTCTTTCCTTTTCAGGACTCTGCGAATACTACAGTAAATTTATTATGAACTTTGCATCTAAAATGGAACCCTTAAGAGAACTAACGAGAAAGAATGCAGAATTTGTATGGGGAGAAAGGCAACAGGAAGCTTTTGACAGCATAAAAGCAGAAATGATAGCTGCTCTCACTCTGAAGCCATATTGTATGAACAAAACATGTGTACTCACTGTTGACGCTAGCCTGTATGGTCTGGGGTGTGTTTTGTCCCAACGTGCGGGGAAAGAAGAGTGGAATGTTGCGGTTGCCTCCCGCACACTTAACCTCACTGAGAGGCGTTACGCTGTAATTGAGAGAGAATTGTTGGCCTGTGTCTGGGGAGTGGAACATTTTCGCAATTACATTTGGGGTGCGCGGTTTGTTTTAAGGACAGACCATAAACCCTTAGTCTCCATTCTATCTCTTGGAGGGGGTCTTAATGCTACTGCCCGCATAGCCAGGCTAATGTCCCGTTTGCAAGAGTACAGTTTTGCAGTTGAATACGTTCCAGGTAAAATCAATGTCACTGCAGATTGTTTATCCAGACTTCCCTGTAATACCAGTGATATGTGTGAAGATGAAGAAGTTGTTGCCGACATAACTGAGATCATATCCGGGAAATTTAGTTTCATTTCTGAAGAGATGTGGAAAAAAGCCATGAGTGAGGATGACCTTTTGTGTGAAGTCGTTAATTACACCAGGATAGGGTGGCCCTCTAAAAATGAAGGGGCATATTAGCAAGACCGGCGATAAAATTATCGCCGTTTTAGCGGCAGGAAACTGCCGCTAAAACGGCGATAATGGGCTTGCTAATATGCGTTATAGAATTCCAATAGAAGCCCAGGTTAGATGTGCAGGACATCTAACCTGGGCTTCTATTGGAATTCCATAACGCATATTAGCAAGCCCATTATCGCCGTTTTAGCGGCAGTTTCCTGCCGCTAAAACGGCGATAATTTTATCGCCGGTCTTGCTAATATGCCCCACAGTTTCAGTCGAACTTTTTCCTTTTTGGAAAATCTCCGATGAACTGGTCATTGAAGGTGATCTAATTTTCAGACAAGGAAAGTGCATCCCACCCTCGTCTCTTCGTAGTCACATTTTATCTGTGAGTCACGAGAGCCATTTGGGTATGTCTTCTATGAAAAGGTTGATCAGGTCTGTCTTCTGGTGGCCTGGTTTGGACAGGTATGTTGACAGGGTCGTGAGAGAATGTCCTGAGTGTGTCAGCAGTGAGAAAATGCTTAAATGTGATCATGCTCCTCTTATTCCCGTTCAATGGCCAGATTTTCCTTGGCAAAAAGTGGGTCTGGACATAGCTGGTCCTTTTAATTTTTTGCCTCAAGACTGTAGGTTTGCCTTGGTTGTAGTCGATTACCACTCCAAGTGGCCCGAGGTAAAACTGGTTCCCCACGCCACTTCTGAGAGTGTCATTTTATTCCTCAAAGAAGTCTTTGCCCGTGAAGGCTACCCTGAGGTTCTCATCTCCGATAATGGTGTGCAAATGAGGTCTCATGAGATGACTGATTTTCTCAGATTTTTTAATGTTTGCCATGTTACCATGACTTTGTATGAACCTCAGGGCAATGGCTAGGTAGAAAGATACAACAGAGTTCTCAAACAAGACATTTTGTGGGCACGTAATTCTGGTGCCCAGTGGAAGGATAAATTGAGGGAGAAAATATGGCTGTACCGCATAACTCCCCACTCGACCACTGAAGTCTCCCCTTTCCGTTTACTGAGGGGGAGAGATCCTATTTCCAAGCTGTGCCCTTGGTGGTTTAAAAAAGCTATAAAGAACCACAGCTCTGAAATCAACCGGAATGATGTAGCTCACAAAGTGGAAGAAAAACAACAGAAAAGTAAACTCTATTATGATTTCCGCATGAGACTTAGGGAACCTCATTTTGTAGTTGGGGAGTGGGTCAGGATACGCAAGCCTGGTATTGTACTTAAAGGTGAGATGAAATTTGGTAGACCCATTAACCCCTTAAGTGCGTCTGTCGGCCAACGGCCGTCGCGAGCACTACCTCGGTAGTGCTGCGCACGTCCGTTGGCCAACGCGGCCCCGCCCGCTTAATAGAACGTTCCGCACTGGCGCGGAACGTTCGAAGCAGTTAAGCACTTAAAGTTGTGAATGTAAATCGCAATAGTGTTGTTACCCAAGACGGGAAGGTTTGGAATGTCAAACGAGTTGCTAAATGTTTTAATGTTTCTTCATAAATTTTCCTAAGGGGAGAAATGTGTTACATTGCCTGTATAACTTTTTCTTTTATTGTTTCTTTCCCTTTAATTTCCCTGTATACTTTTAACCCTGACACCTGCCATGCAGTTAATTGTGATTCCACTCAGAATTGGAATCCCACTTCATTCTGCTCCTGGACTTTGACTGAGCAGTACTGTGCCTTACTCAATAAACATCACAAACCTTCTATTGGATTTTATGCCTCTTTCTTCAAGGAAATTCTACAGTATTGATGTCCTTTTGCAGCTCGTCCATAGCCTTTGTAGTGGTTATCTTAATGCGGCCGGCCCGAAGACGTTGTAGGCGACTTGGTGTGTATCTACCTGTTCTTTGCCCTGGTGTCATCGTATGTATTCACGCTGCCGGCCCGGTCAGGGTTGTAGGCACAATGCTGTGTTCAACAACGATTGTTTAATAAACGTTTTTAAAACAGAAAAAAGAAAACCTTCTATGCATGACCGGCATATCCAATGTTAGGTATAGTTCAATTTTATTCACAGATTTCACTATCACATAATGTGTATAGCAGTATTTGAGCTGGGAGCCTAAGTTTCTAACTTCTTGGGTATGTGCCTTAAGTGCTCCTTTAACCCATGCAAAATCAAGTTTGGAGATTAAATCTGGTGAATTATAGAGATGGGGTTTGCCCAAATCTGTCAGTGTCATTTTTATATATCTCAACCAGAGTATGTGCATGCTATATTCCATATTTAGCAATCTCTAAAAATCAATCTATTGAATTCTAACTTGCTTTTAACCCATATCAAAAACCATAACAGTATGGGGCGCAAATGTATATAATCAGCAATAAAGCCTGCTCCCATCTCATCAAGCACTATTTCTGCAGTTACATGCTGGGGAATCCGTAACAATTTTCTAAAAAATGTATTTTCGGCCACTTGTATAGAAAGGGAAGCCTGATAACCCCAGATCTCTGCTCTAAAGGATACAGTTGGGACACACTTTGCATTATAGAGTTGTAATATAGACTTTATATGGCTATAGCCTGATCGCCTAGAGAAGGCATCAATACTGTAGGTGACCCTATTAAAAGATTGAATGTGTGACCTCAATAAGGGATCCCAGGTCAATTTGTCATCCAGCAAGATGCCTAAGTAACAAAACTTGTCCACCTTACCTATATCATGATCCTTTATTACATTAGTTTTAGTTTTGGTATTTCTGGATCCCATTATCATGGTATACGATTTGGTGCAATTAATTTTTAGGCCCAGATTTTCCATAAAATCATAAAAGCGACATAGTAATAATTGTAACCCATTGGCTGTACACGCGATAAGAACAGAATCATCTGTGTACAGCTGAGCAGGGACCATTGTATTTCCTACCTTCGGTACATCTTTACAATGTTCCCTTAAAAACTGATCTCATTGATTAATGTATAAGATAAAAAGCATGGGGGCTAAAATACAGCCCTGCTGGCTCCCCTTCCCTAACTGAAAGTGCACAGTGCATTCCCCTGATGGGCCGTATCTTACTGAGGCTTCAAGTCCTGTGTGCAGATCGTGCAAAAACGCCACTATGGCCTCATCGATTGCCCATATTCCTCAGCACAGATCACAGTTTGGATCTCACCACTGTGTCAAAGGTTGTGCTGAGGTCCATGAAGGCTAGATGTATACTTTCCCTTTTAGCCACTGTATATTTTTTGACTAAGAGATATAAATTCAAATTTTGTTCTATAGTACCTCGGCCCGCTCTGAACGTGTATTACATTTCTCACAAGATATTCTTGTTATTTGCCCAATCCGTTAATCGGTTCAACAAGACCCTACTCAGAACTTTTACTTCCGCATCTATCAGAGACATTGGGCGGTAGCACGCTGGATCGGCTCGATTCTCTTTTTTAAAGATAGGAACTATAACTGATTGCTTCCATGACGAAGGAATATGGCCTCATGCTACTGCATTCAGGTGTTGTGTGATTAATGGGGCCCAAAGGTCTGCACATAATTTAAAAGGTCTTTTGGTACCCCATCCAGGTCCAGAGCCTTCCCAGGTGTCGATTCCATTATACATTCCCTAACCTCTTCCAGCTCAACGTTACGTTTCTGATTTAAACGCGCTTGGGAAATTTACATGGATGAAGCTATCTCAAGAATACATGATGTGTAGAGGAGGCTAGGGAGCTGGACCAGGAGGATAGTAAAGTAGGCAAGGGAAAAGGAGCGATGGAGGGGTCGCTTGTAGGCATGCATTCAGGGGTGGCTGAGGCGCAGTTTTACAAGTGCTACTTAAAGTGGTAGAGATTTAATGAGCTTCCATTGTCTGAGGATGTAGGCTAAAAATGCCTGCTCTTTCCTGTACTTCTAGAGTTTGAGTTTGATAATTGTATCATCTCAGCCTTGTAAAATATGAATCTGTCATTGAAGATGAGGGAGGACTGCAGTATGGAGCTGGTTCATTGTGAAGGTCTGTATATTCGACAATTGCATTGACTATTGATGATGATCCGGTAGCAGCACGGAAAATGCTTATTTTCGGTGCCAGTACAGAGATCAGGATTCCTGTAACCAGGGCGATTCCTCCAGCTAGTTGGGACAGAATCAGCACCTCAACAACTCATTGAGGTTGGATTATGATGGAAAGGCCTTGATTTATGAAAGTAGGATAGTTGAAACCTTCCTCCCTGAGTTGTATTGTTAATGTGAGTTGTGGAGAAGCGGCTTTCAGTGTGAAAGTCATATGATGGAAGTTGTCATTTATGAGGTGAATGCCGCGGGTTCATTGCTTACAGCCAGGTTTGGAACAGGGGAATGCTTGAGATGTTGGACATCCTTAACTGGTTGAGTATGGGACAGGACATGACGCACTGGATGTCTTCAACTGAAGACATTTAGGTGGAGTTATGTGTCATCAGTGTCTTGATCAATGCAGATTGTGTGAGTGGCCAAGTGACCTCAGAGGCGATGCTTGTACAGGTTGAAGATCCTGGCTGAGTGAATGGCAATAAAATGGCAGTAGAGGGGATCTAGTTGGGCCTATTTGGATGCATTCCAGATTACTGAGAACTCCTGCAGCACCTACTCTTCTAGTCCCAATCAGACCGAATAGCATCACAAGGCAAGAACTGTGCAGTCCTTGAAATAGTGCATTGTTTATGACCTTGATTGCAACAGTGTCTCTGCTGCACCTGGGCCTGAAGACAGATTAGTAAAATGTAGGAAGCTGAGTGTATATGTTTGTAGCTTTTGGATACAGAACTTTCGTAGATCTTGCACAGAAAAGAAAAGGCAGTAGTTGCTGATGAGGCCCCAAGGATGCCCAGAGAACGAGATATCCCAGGAGGTTATTGAAATTGTACAAAAACGACCAGAATAAAGTCTATAATGAAGGTTTGCAGGATCTCTGGACACGTTCAAGGTATGTTAATGTTCCTCTTCCAGAGTAGATGGAAAAGGGGACATGGTGAGAGGAGTTCCTGGCTGCCATTGAAATTTTGTGAAAACCTTTAGCATACAGGAAGGGTGAGTACATAAGCAATGGCG
Organism: Calotriton arnoldi; assembly: GCA_963921515.1. NCBI lineage: Eukaryota > Metazoa > Chordata > Amphibia > Caudata > Salamandridae > Calotriton > Calotriton arnoldi. Next base: position 164,153 of record CAWUFW010014563.1, read on the forward strand.
GATCGACAACCATATTACTATAAGGATCATTGCTATCTGCTGCTGCTTTGTGGAGATTGAAGGAAAACAGCCTTCATGTGTACCCGAAGGCACATACTGTGCACTGGAGAAATACAGCCTTTGAGGGAATAAAGGTCCACCATGGAGCATGGCCTTTTACAAATGTTGCTGCACCATACTCCCTACCACCCCTGACTGGCATACAGGCATCTCCCTGGGCCTTGTAATTTGGGGCCATGCCTGGAGTCCTGAGGCAACTACTTGTACACAGGCTCCAATTGCGAGACTAACCAGTATGTATTATTTGTAATATATTATATACACACATTACCTCATTGTCATCCATCGCATTTGTGCTAACTCTGCCTATATAATTAGCCCCCCAGGTCATCCTCAGTCCTGATGAGACACTCATACCTGGCGTAGGGTCGAAACACAGTCGACACCATCACAGACAGACCTTTTGTTTCAAACTACACACTGTGGGAATTGCCCAGTGCCATCTCATGTATCAAGCGAAATAAGCTGTCTTTGTAAATACCAATGATCCATTGATTCTCGCTTATCTTCTCACCAATCTTCTTTTCTGATTATGGTTTTCTCCAATTGGGGCTTCCCGAAAAACTTCTTCACTGCTCACCTAACTGCGTATTTTTGTTAATGCATTTTTTTTACATTTCAAATCTAAAATAAACTTAAATTCGAATTAATTGAATTTAACAATGTCATACTGGTTGTTTTGCATATGTTTTGATTTAGATGGATTATCGACGGGTATCTTCTGCCTTACAATAAAGGCTCTGACTTAGATTGACTCAGGACAGGTGTCATCTTTTGTATTACATTTTGTTCCCAGCATGAGTTCCATGTGAACTCTTGTTCCAAGTTTATGCTTGAAACCCATGTTCACATGGACATTTTGGTTGCTCTTGTGTTACTAAACTCAACTCTAAGAATAAAAGCTACATGGAACCCACACTGCGACAAAGTGCCCTCTTTTTTCCATGCCCTGAGGTGGCAGCAGGATGAGGTTTTAGAGAGGATTTAGTCAAGCAAGAAATCACTGTATTTCTGTCCCACTTGCCCGAAGGTTGTAATAGGTGAATGCTGTCCAATTTGCGTCCTAGTGAATCATTATGACAAATCCTTTTCTCAAGAATTCGCTTGCCAAGGCTTTTTGTCACTTAAAAGAGGCAACTGAAGTTTGGCTTTTGGGGAGTCTGACACAAAATGTGACAAGGTAGCTTCTGAAAAATAGCCCAGTATGGATCAGTAATTGATAAAGAATCAGAGAAGCCTTTACTTGGTCAATTAAAAACCTGTGAACCTGGAACATATTCTGCATCTGTTACATATCTGCACAACCTGAATAAAACAAGAAACATGAATCAATACATCGTCCAAGTAAAAGTGAATCATACTCACTTGTTAATAGAGTTTGCCCTTTAAAAAAGAAAAAACTGTGGTGGTGAAAACACTAGGCGCTGATCTTTTGCTTGCTGGTAGCACCTTCCGTACACCCAAGGACCGAAGCGTGGTGATTCTGGTTTCTATGATATCTCCTCCCTGATCGGGATGATTTTGTTTTCAAAGAAGGACATCAAGTTTCTACATTGTGAATCAGATGCGATAGGAGCCTTTTTTTACCATTTCCAATTCGGCGAGTTCCTAGAAATTCTTTAATAATTTCCTCATTTTGCTTGATGCCTGGCTATCTCTTTCGTTTTCTCCTTTGTCTTTCCAATTTTCTGACCCATCTTTTCATGTCAGCCAGCTTTCAGTTGAACCATTTGGCAACCATCTTCTCAGTTTGTCTTACTTTTTACTTTAAAGATGGTGCATACATCAAGTGTTCTGTATATTTTATGATAAAGTCAAGTAGAGCCTTGCCATTTGAGGATGATGTCATATCTACAGTAAGGTATATTTTGTACAACCTAGGGGCCCATTAGGATGGCGGGCGGACTTTAGTCCGCCCGCCATCCTCGCGGTGCTGGGACCGGCCGCCAGACGTGTGGCGGTCCCGCACCGCTAGTAGGATGCGACCGCCACCCTGGCGGTCGCATTCCGCATTTCCAACATTGCGGCGGGTGCTGCTGTAAGCAGCACCCGCCGCAATGGTGAAAAGGCATGTTGTGCATTGCCATGCACAACGTGGCAGGCACCGCGGGGTGCATGCCACATTGTGCATGGCAATGTAGGGGGGTACCATAGGTACCCCCCCAAGTGCAGTCCCCCACCCCCCCGGGACCCGCAACGGGCCCCCGAAGTGAATCCCCGCCAGCCTTTCCATGGCGGCATCGCCGCCATGGAAAGGCCTTGATTCACACCCATCCTAATATGTTTGGCGGTGCCTGCTAGGCACCGCCACCATATTGAGGCCCAATTCCGCCCGGCATGACTACCATGTCCAGTGTGTGGGTGAAGAGATCTGTTGGGAGAAGCTTAGTGATGCTACCCATTAGACTATTTCAGCCACCGGCCTATTGCTCCTAGTTACCATACAGAGACTTAAATTGCCCATAAAAAGGATCTTTTGAGAGGCGGCTGGCGTTGCAGGAACTAGATCTGCTAGATCCTGAATTAGACACTGGTTTATGGTAAATGTATCAAAGAGCTGGGGCATGGGGAGATATGGACAATCATCTGCTCAAAAGAACTGAAAACTGATCTTGGGACCTCATGGAGGAAGAGTGCTAGTCCTCCATATCCACCTTCAGATCTGATTTACAAAGCGCCCGTCGTACTACACTTGATTCTGAGCTCTCGTAAGCTGAAGGAGGGTAAAGTTGTGGGTGTGAGGATAAAATTCGGAGGTCACAGAGGTGGAGCCACATCCTTATGAAATTAGGTAGGAATTGTGTAGTAGTGAGGCATTTTGATTTTCAACAAAATTCTATGACATCATGTTTGTCCCTGTGGGGGGGTAGGGGGGCATCTGCAGGGAAGAGCCTTGATTGTGGAGGAATGGCAAGGAAAACCAGTTATTTTTAGCCAGGCGTAAAGCGAGCAGGATGAGGGTGTCTTGCCTTGGGCGAATGGTTGGATAGTTGTGCTGAGGTATCCTTCCTGTATTCAGGAATGCTTTATAAATAGCATCCATAGTTTTGAACTGTATGCTTTTTAATTGGGACTCAGTGAGAGGATAAAGTAGACATCATGAGAGAACATCATGATGCAGTAACAGTCCACAAACCAGCTACCTCTGACATCACGTGTTCACTGTAAACCTGTCTTTGACCTTGTACAGCGCTATGCTGCCTTTGGCTAGGTGTGCACTATACAAATACCACAAACATACATAGAAATAATGTGGTCCACGTATTGCGGGTCAAAGATAATAAAAGCCATGTGGTTCACTATTCTTTGAAGTTTGCTTGAATATTTGTAAGTAGACCCAATAGATGGTGTTCTAATGTGCCGCAAACATTATATATTCAAAACAAGAAAACAGTAAAGAGCAAACCACTCTCATTAATTTAACTGGTACTGTCTATAGGGCTGAACACATAAGTACATGTGATCTTTACACACATTTATTGAAAAATGTTTTTTACTATCCTAAAATATATGATGACCAAATTATTGCAAATATTCCCTTGTGGCAAAGTATTTTATTTATTTGCTGCATTGCACATGCTTGAAAGCAGAAAGCCACATTCTTTCACTCCACAGACAACAAATTGAGTCCCTGCTTTGGACTGAACATGTAAGTCATTTTAAAAGTGATGACAGTTCCTAAACATGCATGTTGATACTGCTCTGTATTTAAATCTTGATAAACAGAAATCAGCAACTATCTTTTTGAGAGGTTTTTGTGAAATCTACTACATATACAGTTTTAATAAAAGGTACAGTCTTGAACTGTACCTTGGCAGAGTTACCTTAAAAGCAAGAGGACAGCGTTCTGACCTAAGTGCATAATTTTCAGGTCAGGAACCAATTGTGTCTTGGTTGTGAGGATTGTGCATGTGCCACAACTGACTTAGTAACCGGGGAAGAGCAGGCCCAGTCTTGAAGTGGCGGAGGTCCCGCAAAGTCAAAGAATACAGTGCTTAAAAAAAGGTTTCTGTGGGGAATCTTGGATTTACCCGTGGTATTTGTGGCTTCAGTACCAGGCTTCCCTCAAACAAATGTGAGTATTTTGATAGCACCAAAACAAGATTACAGTTAAAAAAAATGACATACACTTCTCAAACCAATTTAGCAAAAAGAAGAACAATGTAATGATTAAAACATCAAAATAACAAAACCTCAGTCCAGGGACCAGGAAATATGACTGTTTCAAGAAAATATCTAAAAATGCTAATGAAAACGAGTTAGAACCTAGATTTTCACCAACCACATAGCTTACCACCTTATCTTTGGATAAATTGAGTTTGTACTTCCCTACTGTTGCTGCTCCAGTCACCTCATCATCATTCCACTCATCACATTATAGTGCCACTCACCTCATCATCAATCCACTTATAGTTCCACTCAGCTCATCATCATTCCACTCATCACATTATAGTTCCACTCAACACTTCATCATTCCACTCATCACATTATAGTTCGACTCACCAATTCATCATTCCACTCCTCATCATCATTCCACTCATCACATTATAGTGCCACTCACCACATCATCATTCCACTCATCACATTAGTGTTCCACTCACCTCATCATCATTCCACTCATCACATTATAGTTCCACTCAACACTTCATCATTCCACTCATCACATTATAGTGGCACTCACCACTTCATCATTCCACTCACCTCATCATCATTCCACTCACCACATTACAGTGGCACTCACCACATCATCATTCCACTCCTCACATTAGTGTTCCACTCACCTCATCATCATTCCACTCATCACATTATAGTTCCACTCACCAATTCATCATTCCACTCACCTCATCATCATCATTCCACTCACCACATTATAGTGCCACTCACCACATCATCATTCCTCTCAACACATTAGGCTTGATGGGCCTCAAGGTTGATCTTATTTATATACTGCTTGCGAGCCATGTGTGCCTTTCTCTCCTCTACAGCAGGCACCACCATTTTCTTCCGCTGCGCCATTTTCTTCTGAAGAGCCATAGCTGCTTCCCTTTCCTCAGCCACTCCCATTTTCAGCATGTATTGTGTTATATGGCAAGCTTATTGGGCCATGGCAGCTGTGGCTGACGATGCAGGAACCCCTAAGAGAAAATGCAAGTAAAATGTTTTAGAAGCACCAAAAGCCAAGAAATCAACTGTATAAATATCAAAACTGATTTAGTAAAAAAACTGAAAACATTACCAAAATGTTACGGGTTTCCTCATTTGGGCAGATTTTGAATATTGCTGGTGGCGGGCGCGTCCTGTGTCGCAAACTTCTGGCGGCTATCCCACACTGGGAAGCAACAGGAATGCACGTCCCACCAGGGGGTCGTGGATCTCATCCTTGCGTTCACTCACAGGGCCCCGCCACCGTGCACAGGCTGGAGGGGCTGGGGGCAGCCACATGCACACGTTGAAGCCAGGGGGGAGAAGCGAGCACACCCTGGAGCTGTTGGTCAGCGGCACCAGGAAGCAGTCATGGTCTTTCCTGATATTCCTGACAGCACTGCCTCTAAAATGTACAGAAACATAGGCATACAGGAATGGGAGGGATATACACATCCTAATAATGTATGCTGGCTCTGTCATGATATGGGTGATTGACCCAAAACGATCTGTCCCAGCCCGATGCATATTTTGGATGAATATAGGCTAGTCTTGAATTTCAAGCTTAACATAGATACATTTCAGATCCTGGACGTCCATGCACACAATGAGCAGGAGATATGACTCAGAATAGGGTTTCCTTTTCAGTGTGTGACAAAATCGGTACCCTACCTGGAAGCAAGGATTGTCTCTTCAAAGGGTCAGAAAGTACAGATGAACTAATCTTGTCTGCTGGGGATGGTGAGCAGGGACCCGCAGACCTGGCACTGCTGAGGCCTCTCCTGGTGCAGGAGGCATGCAGCAGTCCTAATGGCTATATTGCCTCAGGTTCTTTATCATTTAGCGACAGTTCTGGGCCGGAACCATCTGCCACCCTGAAGAAGATTCAGAGCATGTGTGTGTGGACTAGGAAGGTGTCGAGAGTCGCTAGGTGCACAGTACATAAACATCCCAAGGCTGAGGGGCTGGGAGTCCTAATGTAATGTGCTGCTATCAATCAGCCCAACTCTGATTCTTCGTGGAATGGAGTGGGAGGAATCTGAGCCACACTGGTGCTTCATGGACCAGATAGTCACAGGAGCAAACATCCAGAGGATGCACTGGCTGGAGAGATGTCATGGGACCTCGGACCTCTATCCCTCGCCGGTAACCAGGGCGACCATAGCAGTATGGGGTAGGGGAGCGACATGTCTAGAGCTGACAATGTTCCCCTTCCATGTTCACTCCTGTTTTAAATAATCTGGATTTTACTCCAGCAAGGGAGAGCGGTGCATATGAGTTATGGAGAGGGAAGGCCTCCCGGAGAGCAGGCAACATGTTTGGTAAATTAGGAGCAAGTTCTTTGGAACTCCTTCAGCAAATATTAAAGCTCTCAGAAACAGAACAGTACCACTATTACCAGGTCAGACAGTGGGTTTTAAACCCCATCAATAGGCCGCTAGTTAGTAGGGATTTGACACCCTTCAAGAGGTGGTTGGTCTCAAAGGAAGAAGACAAGAAGCTTGACTTCTACATTTAAACTTCTGACGATCACAGCAAATGAGTAAAATATACCAGCAAAGAGGAGGTGGGAGGGAAAGGTAAAATGACCTTCTCAGGTAAGGAGTGTGAGGTCCTTCACTAAAGGGAGCATGCAACCTCATGAAACACAACTACAAGGAAGCCAGATATTAAAATAATGATGTATTGATATAACACCCTGGATGAGCTGCACAGATGGATTTCTCATAGATCGGACATCTTTTGGAGAGGGTGTGGGTACTTTGATACACTTGCTGTGGCAATGTCCCAAAATATAATCCTATTGGCTGAACGTTCTGGATGCGATAGACACTATTTTTTTTATTAAACCATTTTATTGAATTTTCTAATTTGACACATGGTATATAACGGTAATAGCATTTACGATTAACAGACACTAGATTGCATTACATCTCTGGAGTATGGTCCACTGGGGTTTTCTCAGCGTTTGGTTGGGTTGTCTATTGTATGGTCAGGATGGAGATGTACTGGGTCTGCATGCACTATCTCTGGTTCTAAGGCATAATCGTTGGGTGCGTCTACTGTGGGTACGGCGTGTGTGCATGGTTACACAACTGGGGGTTCAACTCAGGGAATGTGGTTGGGGGATGGGTTTTGGGCTTGCATCCGAGTGTCTTCCTTTTGTGGGCCATACTGCATTGGGTGCAGAGTTATTGTTGCGGTGTTGAGAGGATATACTGTTTCGCGTGGGGGGGGAGACCGTGGTATGTCCGTATGTGGTAGGTGAGGGGGAGGGGAGGAGTAGTTGGGGGGATGCTCATGCACATTTATGAGTGAGAGGTCCAGGATCAGGGGACCTGTGTTGTAGGGGTGTTTCTAGGTGATTGAGTTGGTGTCTTATCTTGCTTGTAATTTCGAAGGAGTGTTGCCCACTCCATGGATATGTGGCGGCGCCTAATTGCGTCTTCTTCCGCCACGCCCCATTTAATTACAGCTCCCCTCCAGGCCTCTACTGGAGGCCCTGCTGGATGCGGTAGACACTATGGGGTCGATTCCGATTCGGGCCGGAAATTTCTCCGACCGAGCCGGACCCGGAGAGATTTCCGACCGAATCGGACCCGTGCAGTCCGACCGAACGAGTACGATGCGTCCGTATGTTATCGGACTCGAGTCGGTCGGACTCCCATTGAAGTCAATGGGAGCCGGTCGTACAACGCGTACGCGGGCTCCCATTGACTCAATGGGTGCGAGTCGGACAAGGGCGCCCCCTACAGCGGGTACGCGGCGAGCGATTCGCGCCGTACACGCACAGGTAGGGGGACCCATGGGTCCCCCCTGTGTGCGACTCGCACGGCTACGCGTACAGGGGGTCCGACACGGACCCCCAAAGTACGGCTCCGACAGCTCTTACGAGCCGGAGTGCGCGGCTCGGTCGGACTCGCTCGCGGCGCGCATCGTACTTACCCGGCCGGGAAACGTCTCCATTGCGCGGTGCGAGTCGAGTCCGAGCGAGTCGGTCGGAGCGGTTCGAGCCGGGAGCGAGTCGGTCGGAGCGGTCGGGACGCCCGGACGAGTCGGTCGGCGATTTCGCATCGTACTCGCTCGGCCGGACCCGCGTACGGTTCGGTCGGGAAACAGGACTCCGAATCGGATCCGGTAAAGCCGAATCCGATTCGGAGCCCTACCGGCCGAGATCGGAATCGCCCCCTATATTCAGGATGGCGATCTCTAGATTTCTGTATTACACGGTACTGGGGTAACCAATACACAAACCTTCCCATTATTCTCCGGAAGAGGAAGACAAATGTCACTAGCACTATGTGCAGCGAGATAGACTATCACAGCCTTGTGAGGGAGGACACACCTCCATGACATTATAGAATGGTAGCATATATTGTGGGATCTCTTGGGGATTTCTAGGGAAGGTTTCTATGACAATGGAGCAGCGAGGAAATGGCTCTGAAGAGGCAAGGGCACATTTTTTGAATTATGTGTCTTATAAAGTTAGGGAGCTTATGTGCCACAGATACCTCATGATGATGTGGATACTGCCCACTGCTCAACTGTCAAAGGTCTGACCCACGACAATATTATGCTGCTCCAAGGTCGAGATGGCTTGCTCCAGAGCTAGGCAGCAATACTTGAGTGTGATACTATTTTGATTCTTGATGAGATATGGGGGGGGGGGAGGAAAGGAGGTGGAGTGAGTTCTTAAGTTTAGTCTTTGTCTATTTTGTACTTGTTTGGTTGGTTTCTCTTATCTGTTTGGGTGATGAGTTTGTTCCTCGTTGGCCTCTAGTTGTAGGCAAGTGTATGTGTTAACTCAAACTCAATAAATAGATGGCTTCTACGCATATTTTATCGGTCACTTGTTTAATATTAGAAGTAGATTTTTAAGGATGCCAAAATGGGTTTTTCTGACATTTTCTTGCTGCATCCAGGCCTACAGCAGTTTGCGGCTGCTGGGGCAGCCCTGATGCCATGTGTTTAAAGTATCTTGTATATATCGGGTGGTGCAAATTTTATGTCACTTTGGCGGTCCTTCACACTTTTATGGGTGTCTTAACAAACCCGCCAAATATGCCCTTTGAGATCATCCAATTACCTGCCATGTTTTAGGGGTCTGCGCATATGGAACAGGATGTGTTGCCCAGCCTCCATGTGACCAGAGTCAAAATATGCTTGTAAATCCAGTAAAAGGGGAACAAACACAAGTCTACCACATTGAAAAGGCAGGCTCCTACACCACAGAACCCTAAAAGGTGAATGGCCACATTGTTGTGTGCACATGACTGGAGACATCCGTTGGCAGAAAAGAAACAGAAGACTACACCTTAGGCGTGTTGATCTCTTTCAGTTGGGTTAGTGTAGCTAGATAGCGGGGCCTTGTGCTTTAGTGCAGAACTAGGTCTGATGCATCCAGTGCTGGTTGTGAGCAAGGCAGCTGGGGACTTGTTCCTAATGCCAAGACCCCTCCTGTATGTTTAGGTGGATTTGAGCATCGTCTGTGTACATGTGGATGCTGATATTGTAGGAAGACAGGATGAAGGCAAGCAGAGCAGTGTAAATATTGTAATGGATTGGAGATAAAGTTCATTTTGGTGTTTTAGAAGCAGACTAAACAGTTTAGAGGTGTTTTAATAACTTGTTGTGTATGGCTGTCAAGGAAGGAAGTGAACCAAGCTATTTAAATTGCCCCACTCTAAACATACTTCAAAGTGTTGGGTCAATTGGGTCACATCGGAACAGATGTCCTTGATTGAGTTTGTTCGCATCGGTGGACAGTCAAAATATCGATTTTTAAATATCAAAGCACAGTTATATCGAGTTTTAAATATCGTAGGGACAAAATATCGAAGTCAAGAATATCTACAACCAGAATATCGAAGTTAAGGTAAGAAATATCGATGTTGCAAATATCGATGTTAGTAATATTGATAGTTAAATTATCGATGTTAATAATATCGATATTTATATGAGTGTTATGTATTTTAGTATGTATTTAATATGCATGTGTTCTATATTTTTTGTTAAGTATTGTACTGTTTTTTTAAATATATGTATACATTTTTTAGAAAGTAGTAATTTTTTTAAAAGTAAATTTTGCGTTTTAGTACCGTAGCGGGTTGTGGGTTTATAGGGGAATAGGGTGGGAAGTAATTTAATTATAGTAAATTAAATAATAATTTTTAGGAATTATTAATTGATTTTAATTAAATTTTGTGTTTTATTTCTGTAGCGGGTTGTGGGTTTATAGGGGAATAGGGTGGGAAGTAATTTAATTTTAATTAAGTAATTATTAATTTTTAATTATTGTTATTAATAATTAATTTATTGTTAATTAATTATTAATTGGTAATTAATTATTATTAATTGATAATTATTTTATTTGCATTAATTTATTATTGGAGTGGGTTGTGTGTTTTTAGGGGAATAGGGTGGTAAGTAATGTATTTGTAATTAAGTAATTCATTAAGAAAAATTGAGTATTGATAATTAATTTTTTTGTTAATTAATGTTTAATTGGTTAATATTGTTTATTAAATATTATTTATTGGTATTGATATTTTTTTGGTTAATTAACTATTAATTGGTTATTATCAAATCAAATCAAATCAAAACAAGCTTTATTCGGTTCACAAAAAATGACCATAAAAGCATTCTATAATAAAAAGCAATACATCATTCAATAATACATTTATGTACAATTTATCCAAGACGATGCTCATAAAAATTTAAAAAACTACAATTTAGCAGGATAAAAATCTATTCAGTTTCATAATTCAAGTTTTCCCGATAAGCAAGGTACTTTCTTCGTTTAATGGCCTTCAATATAAAACAAATTACCGCATTGCAAGTTAAAACATTTCCCAGATTACGAATTTGATTAAAAGCAACTTTAAAGGAGTATAGACTATTAGCAATAAAAGGGGTCGTAGCATAGATTTTCTAATGTCTCTATAAAAATTACAAAAAGTAAAAAATGGAAGGTAGTCTGAGGAGATCTGCCATCGCACGGGCATTTTGGTAGCTAGAGCTCCACTTACCCATCTTTGGAAAAGCGACCTGGTAGTGGAGCGTATTCAGCCTTAATCTAGTTAGGTAAAATCTGTGTTGTATATTAGTTGTAAAAAGAAGATACGGCTGAATACCCGATGAAAGTGGTCCTTCCAGGTACAGACTTGTACATGATTTAGTACCCAGGGCAACTTCCCTCAATGATGCCCTAGCGTTAAGCATTCTCTTTTTAATTCTTTTTACTAAAATTTTGAATATCCCCCGGCTTCTTAAAATTCACATCCAAATTACATTCAGTTAAAACACCACAAATATAATTTAGCCATGATATTTTCTTATAATGGTCCAAAGTGAGGCAATCCAAGATTATATCCCTCGTAAAGTGTGTCTCATACCTGGACCAAATTCGATGCCACAGTGTTAAGGCGGCTATACTAATCAAATCATTTATATACGGTATATCAAGCAGCTGCTAAAAGAGTTGCACTGGCTTCCAGTGGAGCAACGCTCCAAGTTTAAAGCCGGTTGTATTCTTTTTAAAGCCTTGCATGGGACCGGCCCCAAGTACATTTCATCAAAAATTCACAAGTACATCCCCCACCGTACTTTAAGATCTATGCACATGAACTACTTAGAGGTCCCAGTTTGTAGACGCAAAGAACATGAGGCTCACGCTTCTCAATATTAGGACCCAAACTCTGGAACGCCCTCCCGCCCCCATTGAGACTTGAGTCAGACCTCTTTCATTTTAGGAAGATGTTGAAGACCTGGCTCTTCACCCAAGCTTACAGTTAGACCAGGACCATCCGTACCAGTAACTCTTTTAGGAAAGTAACTCCTCCAGCGCCAAGAAACCGTTGGTGAACGAGCGCTATAAAATTCCTATTAACATAACATAACATATCTGTCTCCCTATGAACTATAAAAGTGGTAGTTGAGTTTGGTACCGATAATAACCTTTTTAGAAATTGGTTTTCCAGCGTTTGTAATGGGGAGGTGTCTGCCATACCCCACAAAGCTCCTCCATAACAAACCCCAGTAATACACTTCGACCCATACAATTTTAAAATTTCCCGTACTGGTTTGTTGCCAATTTTATGCGAGAATCTAAAAATAGCTTCTACAGATCTTAGGAATTTTAATTTGCATAAATTGATATGTGAACTCCATGTACCTTTGCTGTTAAAAAGTAACCCCAATTAAGAAAAAGTAAGAGTCCTCTCTATAGATACTCCATCCATATAGTGTGTTCTGTTCTTGTCAATTGGGTCACATCGGAACAGATGTCCTTGATTGAGTTTGTTCGCATCGGTGGACAGTCAAAATATCGATTTTTAAATATCGAAGCACAGTTATATCGAGTTTTAAATATCGAAGTCAAGAATATCTACAACCAGAATATCGAAGTTAAGGTAAGAAATATCGATGTTGCAAATATCGATGTTAGTAATATCGATAGTTAAATTATCGATGTTAATAATATCGATATTTATATGAGTGTTATGTATTTTAGTATGTATTTAATATGTATGTGTTCTATATTTTTTGTTAAGTATTGTACTGTTTTTTTAAATATATGTATATATTTTTAGAAATTAGTAATTTTTTTAAAAGTAAATTTTGCGTTTTAGTACTGTAGCGGGTTGTGGGTTTATAGGGGAATAGGGTGGGAAGTAATTTAATTATAGTAAATTAAATAATAATTTTTAGGAATTATTAATTGATTTTAATTAAATTTTGTGTTTTATTTCTGTAGCGGGTTGTGGGTTTATAGGGGAATAGGGTGGGAAGTAATTTAATTTTAATTAAGTAATTATTAATTTTTAATTATTGTTATTAATAATTAATGTATTGTTAATTAATTATTAATTGATAATTATTTTATTTGCATTAATTTATTATTGGAGTGGGTTGTGTGTTTTTAGGGAATAGGGTGGTAAGTAATGTATTTGTAATTAAGTAATTAATTAAGAAAAATTGAGTATTGATAATTAATTTTTTTAAATTAATGTTTAATTGGTTAATATTGTTTATTAAATATTATTTATTGGTATTGATATTTTTTTGCTAATTAACTATTAATTGGTTATTAATTTTTATTAAATATTTATTGGTATTCAAAATAATTTTTTTGTTAATTATTTATTAATTGGTTCTTACGTTTTATTAAATATTATTTATTGGTATTGATAATTAATTATGTTGTTAATTAATTAATAATTGGTTATTAATTTTTATTACATATTATTTATTGTTATTGACATTTTTTTAATTTAGTTATTAATTGCAAATTAATTTTTATTAATTGAAAATTAATTTAATTGTGTGAAATTTTATGTGGAGTGTGTTGTGTGTTTATTGGGGAATAAGGTGGGAAGTATTTAATATTATTAAAGTAATTATTATTTTTGATATATTTGTAGTTTTTTTTTTCTCTAAATTTATTAATAAATCATTATTTAATTACAATATTTATTTCATTTATATGTATATTATTTTTAACATCTACGTTGTCCAACGCTTTCCCTACTGTTGCACTCACTGGAGTGGGAATAGTAATTTTTACCCCTACGCTATCCAGCGCTTTCCCTACTGTTGCACTCTCTGGAGTGGGAATAGTAATTTTTACCCCTACGCTATCCATCGCTTTCCCTACTGTTGCACTCTCTGGAGTGGGAATAGTAATTTTTACCCCTACGCTATCCAGCGCTTTCCCTACTGTTGCACTTACTGAAGTGGGAATAGTAATTTTTACCCCTACGCTATCCAGCGCTTTCCCTACTGTTGCACTCTCTGGAGTGGGAATAGTAATTTTACCCCTACGCTATCCAGCGCTTTCCCTACTGTTGCACTCCCTGGAGTGGGAATAGTAATTTTACCCCTACGCTATCCAGCGCTTTCCCTACTGTTGCACTCTCTGGAGTGGGAATAGTAATTTTTAGCCCTACGCTATCCAACCCTTTCCCTACTGTTGCACTCACTGGAGTGGGAATAGTAATTTTTACCCCTACGCTATCCAGCTTTTTTCCTACTGTTGCACTCTCTGGAGTGGGAATAGTAATTTTTACCCCTACGCTATCCAACACTTTTTCTACTGTTGCACTATGTGGAGTAATTATATATATTAATTCATATGTATATGTTTAATTTATTTTAACATTTAATGTATTTATTATTTGTAAATATCTTTTAATATTTTTAACTATATTTCTTTTAATTATATGTATTATTTACTTAATTGTACATTATTATTAAAACATTTAAAAAACGATATTTTTAACTTTGATATTTTTGACTATATTTTTTTTCGATATTTTTGTACTTACCTTTATGTATATTGGACTTCGATATTTTTGACTTCTATATTTCTGTGTCGATATTTTTGCAGGTCGATTTTCTGTCCGTCGATATTCTGTCATACATTCGTTTGCATCATAGTTGTAATAAGAAAGAGATAACATAAGGCAATTGACTAATCGACTCTGAATTACATTCAGACGTGCTGCGTTGGTCAACAAGTTCAAAAAGCAACTGCAGCTGCCTGCGACTATATGGAGTTGGACAGCAGAACGTCAGCGCCCCGAAACACTAAACCGTGACTTACCTGCAACCCTGTCTTTCCCTGACATACACCATTCTGGTGTGCCACTAGAAGCTCTCTGTGCCTTCAACTGCTAACCTTTTAAAGACACCCCTGGGACAGAATTTAGTGCCCTACATTGAGCCGCTTCCTGTGGGTCTACAAAGGGTGCCTTGTTGCCTTCGGCCCTCCCGGCAGCTGGTGGAACTTAGGGAAAAGATGCTAGATTCACTTTGCACAGGTTGTTAGCTATACATGATATGTGGGTCTTAATTTAACATTCAGGTATCTCTTACTGGTAAATGTTAAGGTTTTTAAGTGTTTAGAAATTGTACAAAGGAACTTGAATGTATTTTGACACTGTAAGTTGGTAAAGATTGGTAAGAAATATTTCTTGATGCATGTAGGTGAGAAGGGGAAAGACTCACACAACGTCTTCTGATGTACGTTTGGACGGCTAATAAGATGGTGTTCTTGACTGAATTTACAAGCACAGAGAGAACATGTATCTTTAGTGTTCCTTGTTGTTTTTATGTGCATGTTTAATTAGATGCACCATGGTGTTGTATTGGTACAATCGGGGAACTGAGGGAATAGATGACTCATTGGGTACCCGAAGCGACCTTTTCATAGTGACACAAATAGTTTGAAATGCTTTGGGTGCATCAGATGGCTTAGATAGATGGGCCAGTTGGGATGATAGAGCACACTTAAGTTATTTCAATAACAACAGTATTAGATGTGGTACAAAGTTCTGTGTAGACATTACCTCTAGTTCTTTAAGAATGATCTTCCTCTGTAACTCTAATTCAAGTGATGCTTGTGTCTGGAAGCACTTCCTGTGTCGATGAACATTCTAACGTTCTTAGAAACACACAAGATTACGTCTTATGCAGTATTTTTAGCTAGGGATCAGAAACTCATTGAAGTCTTAATTGTTTACAGAAATTCCCCCTATGAAGCGACAGAGGAGTGTGAAATGGACTGAGATATAGAAAGGTTTTCTTGCATTAAGAACGATGAAAGTTCATAATGAACAATACAAATCCCTGATGTAAAGGATGTATAAACTGTTTTAGTCAAATGAACACAAAACAGCGCATTTGGTTTTAATATTTTTTTACATTTTGATTTTTCGATACACATTTAGCAACAGTAAAATGATTTTAAAAAACCAAGTAGTGATTACTTGTGCCATTCAGCAAGCCAGAGCAATAGGCAGCCTTGATTTGAGATCCACAGCTTGTTACAATCGAAGATATTGGCCTGTATGGCTTCCCTTGGTCCTGAAAGTGAGTACTTCTCCTTCTATATTTAAGAGTGTGGTTTCAGTCCCATGTTAAGGACTGAAACTGGACTGAAAGTTACTCAAAAGACCACCAGTTTCCTAGAGTGAGCAATGCCGATGCATGACTATTTAGGTCGAGCCTAGCGTTGCAGCGCATGCGGTGTTCGCTTTGTGAGGCATGCTGTATTAGGGTATATTTTAGAAGTGGTGTGGAAGCCCCGCCCATATTTTTCATTGGCTGGCGTCATCGTCCATGGTAAATCCTGGCTTCCGATTGATAATGAAGCTTCTTAGTCCCTCCTTGTTACTGCCCTGTCTCCTTTGGGGACCGCCCATCAGGACTGGATCTTTTACTTGCGGAATTACACTGTCTCCTTCATTAGTCGGTAAGCACTATATTTTTTTCACAATGGCGACAGCTTGTCTGGTATTTCTATTCAGGGTTTTAGCGCGCGGCTGTAGAGCCTGAGAACCAGGTCAGCAGAGCCGTTGTAGAGCCAGAGAACCAGGTCAGCAGAGCCGCTCTAGAGCCAGAGAACCAGGTCAGCAGAGCTGCACTAGAGCCAGAGAACCAGGTCAGCAGAGCCGCTCTAGAGCCAGAGAACCAGGTCAGCAGAGCTGCTGTAGAGCCAGAGAACCAGGTCAGCAGAGCTGCTGTAGAGCCAGAGAACCAGGTCAGCAGAGCTGCTGTAGAGCCAGAGAACCAGGTCAGCAGAGCTGCTCTGAAGCCAGAGACCCAGGTCACCAGAGCCGTTGTAGAGCCTGAGAACCAGGTCAGCAGAGCCGTTGTAGAGCCAGAGAACCAGGTCAGCAGAGCCGCTCTAGAGCCAGAGAACCAGGTCAGCAGAGCTGCACTAGAGCCAGAGAACCAGGTCAGCAGAGCCGCTCTAGAGCCAGAGAACCAGGTCAGCAGAGCTGCTGTAGAGCCAGAGAACCAGGTCAGCAGAGCCGTTGTAGAGCCAGAGAACCAGGTCAGCAGAGCCGTTGTAGAGCCAGAGAACCAGGTCAGCAGAGCTGCTGTAGAGCCAGAGAAACAGTTCAGCAGAGCTGCTGTAGAGCCAGAGAACCAGTTCAGCAGAGCCGCTCTAGAGCCAGAGAACCAGGTCAGCAGAGCCGCTCTAGAGCCAGAGAACCAGGTCAGCAGAGCCGCTGTAGAGTAGAGCCAAAGAACCAGGTCAGCAGAGCCATTGTAGAGCCAGAGAACCAGGTCAGCAGAGCTGCTGTAGAGCCAGAGAAACAGGTCAGCAGAGCTGCTGTAGAGCCAGAGAACCAGTTCAGCAGAGCTGCTGTAGAGCCAGAGAACCAGGTCAGCAGAGCCGCTGTAGAGCCAGACAACGAGGTCAGCAGAGCTGCTGTAGAGCCAGAGAACCAGGTCAGCAGAGCCGCTCTAGAGCCAGAGAACCAGGTCAGCAGAGCGGCTGTAGAGCCTGAGAACCAGGTCAGCAGAGCCGTTGTAGAGCCAGAGAACCAGGTCAGCAGAGCTGTTGTAGAGCCAGAGAACCAGGTCATCAGAGCTGCTCTAGAGCCAGAGAACCAGGTCAGCAGAGCGGCTGTAGAGCCTGAGAACCAGGTCAGCAGAGCCATTGTAGAGCCAGAGAACCAGGTCAGCAGAGCCGCTCTAGAGCCAGAGAACCAGGTCAGCAGAGCTGCACTAGAGCCAGAGAACCAGGTCAGCAGAGCCGCTCTAGAGCCAGAGAACCAGGTCAGCAGAGCTGCTGTAGAGCCAGAGAACCAGGTCAGCAGAGCCGTTGTAGAGCCAGAGAACCAGGTCAGCAGAGCCGTTGTAGAGCCAGAGAACCAGGTCAGCAGAGCTGCTGTAGAGCCAGAGAAACAGGTCAGCAGAGCTGCTGTAGAGCCAGAGAAACAGGTCAGCAGAGCTGCTGTAGAGCCAGAGAACCAGTTCAGCAGAGCCGCTGTAGAGCCAGAGAACCAGGTCAGCAGAGCCGCTCTAGAGCCAGAGAACCAGGTCAGCAGAGCCGCTGTAGAGTAGAGCCAAAGAACCAGGTCAGCAGAGCCATTGTAGAGCCAGAGAACCAGGTCAGCAGAGCTGCTGTAGAGCCAGAGAAACAGGTCAGCAGAGCTGCTGTAGAGCCAGAGAACCAGTTCAGCAGAGCTGCTGTAGAGCCAGAGAACCAGGTCAGCAGAGCCGCTGTAGAGCCAGACAACCAGGTCAGCAGAGCTGCTGTAGAGCCAGAGAACCAGGTCAGCAGAGCCGCTCTAGAGCCAGAGAACCAGGTCAGCAGAGCGGCTGTAGAGCATGAGAACCAGGTCAGCAGAGCCGTTGTAGAGCCAGAGAACCATGTCAGCAGAGCTGTTGTAGAGCCAGAGAACCAGGTCATCAGAGCTGCTCTAGAGCCAGAGAACCAGGTCAGCAGAGCGGCTGTAGAGCCTGAGAACCAGGTCAGCAGAGCCATTGTAGAGCCAGAGAACCAGGTCAGCAGAGCTGCTCTAGAGCCAGAGAACCAGGTCAGCAGAGCTGCTCTAGAGCCAGAGAACCAGGTCAGCAGAGCAGGTCAGCAGAGATGCTGTAGAGCCAGAGAACCAGGTCAGCAGAGCTGCTGTAGAGCCAGAGAACCAGGTCAGCAGAGCTGCTCTAGAGCCTGAGAACCAGGTCAGCAAAGCTGCTCTAGAGCCAGAGAACCAGGTCAGCAGAGCTGCTGTAGAGCCAGAGAACCAGGTCAGCAGAGCTGCTCTAGAGCCCGAGAACCAGGTCAGCAGAGCCGCTCTGGAGCCAGAGAACCAGGTCTGCAGAGCTGCTGTAGAGCCAGACAACAAGGTCAGCAGAGTCGCTCTAGAGCCTGAGAACCAGGTCAGCAGAGCTGCTGTAGAGCCTGAGAACTAGGTCAGCGGAGCTGCTGTAGAGCCAGAGACCGAGGTCAGCAGAGCTGCTCTATGGCCAGAGAACTGGGCCAGAGAACCGGGCCAGAGAACCAGGTCAGCAGAGGTGTTGTAGAGCCAGAGAACCAGGTCAGCAAGCCGTTGTCGAGCCAGAGAAGCAGGTCAGCAGAGCCGCTCTAGAGCCAGAGAACCAGGTCAGCAGAGCTGCTCTAGAGCCATAGAACCAGGTCAGCAGAGCTGCTGTAGAGCCAGAGAACCAGGTCAGCAGAGCCGTTGTAGAGCCAGAGAACCAGGTCAGCAGAGCTGCTGTAGGGCCAGAGAACCAGGTCAGCAGAGCTGTTGTAGAGCCAGAGAACCAGGTCAGCAGAGCTGCTGTAGAGCCAGATAACCAGGTCAGCAGAGCCGCTCTAGAGTCAGAGAAGCAGGTCAGCAGAGCTGCTGTAGAGCCAGAGGACCAGGTCAGAAGATCCGTTGTAGAGCCTGAGTCCCAGGTCAGCAGAGCCGCTGTAGAGCCAGAGAATCAGGTCAGCAGAGCCGCTCTAGAGCCAGAGAACCAGGTCCGTAGAGCTGCTGTAGAGCCAGAGAACCAGGTCAGCAGAGCCGCTGTAGAGCCAGAGAACAAGGTCAGCAGAGTCGCTCTAGAGCCTGAGAACCAGCTCAGCAGAGCTGCACTATGGCCAGAGAACTGGGCCAGAGAACCAGGTCAGCGAACCAGGTCAGCAGAGGTGTTGTAGAGCCAGAGAACCAGGTCAACAGAGCCGCTCTTGAGCCAGAGAACCAGGTCAGCAGAGCTGCTGTAGAGCCAGAGAACCAGGTCAGCAGAGCTGCTGTAGAGCCAGAGAAGCAGGTCATCAAGATGCTGTAGAGCCAGAGAAGCAGGTCAGCAAGCTGCTGTAGAGCCATAGAACCAGGTCAGCAGAGCTGCTGTAGAGCCAGAGAACAAGGTCAGCAGAGCCATTGTAGAGCCAGAGAACCAGGTCAGCAGAGCCGTTGAAGAGCCTGAGACCCAGGTCAGCAGAGCTGCTGGAGAGCCAGAGAACCAGGTCAGCAGAGCCACTCTAGAGCCAGAGAACCAGGTCAGCAGAGCTGCTGTAGAGCCATAGAACCAGGTCAGCAGAGCCGTTGTAGAGCCATAGAACCAGGTCAGCAGAGCTGCTGTAGAGCCATAGAACCAGGTCAGCAGACACGCTCTAGAGCCAGAGAACCAGTTCAGCAGAGCCGCTCTAGAGCCTGAGAACCAGTTCAGCAGAGCCGCTCTAGAGCCTGAGAACCGGGTCAGTAGAGCCGCTCTAGACCCAGCAAACCAGGTCAGCAGAGCCGCTCTAGAGCCAGAGAACCAGGTCAGCAGAGCCGCTCTAGAGCCAGAGAACCAGGCCAGCAGAGCCACTCTAGAACCAGAGAACCAGGTCAGCAAGCTGCTGTAGAGCCTGAGAACCAGGTCAGCAGAGCCATTGTAGAGCCAGAGAACCAGGTCAGCAGAGCTGTTGTAGAGCCAGAGAACCAGGTCAGCAGAGCTGCTGTAGAGCCAGAGAATCAGATCAGCAGAGCTGCTGTAGAGCCAGAGAACCAGGTCAGCAGAGCTGCTGTAGAGCCAGAGAACCAGGTCAGCAGAGCCGCTCTAGAGCCAGAGAACCAGGTCAGCAGAGCGGCTGTAGAGCCTGAGAACCACGTCAGCAGAGCTGCTGTAGAGCCAGAGAACCAGGTCAGCAGAGCTGTTGTAGAGCCAGAGAACCAAATCAGCAGAGCTGCTCTAGAGCCAGAGAACCAGGTCAGCAGAGCTGCTCTAGAGCCAGAGAACCAGGTCAGCAGAGCTGCTGCAGAGCCATAGAACCAGGTCAGCAGAGCCGTTGTAGAGCCATAGAACCAGGTCAGCAGAGCTGCTGTAGAGCCATAGAACCAGGTCAGCAGACACGCTCTAGAGCCAGAGAACCAGTTCAGCAGAGCCGCTCTAGAGCCTGAGAACCAGTTCAGCAGAGCCGCTCTAGAGCCTGAGAACCGGGTCAGTAGAGCCGCTCTAGACCCAGCAAACCAGGTCAGCAGAGCCGCTCTCGAGCCAGAGAACCAGGTCAGCAGAGCCGCTCTAGAGCCAGAGAACCAGGCCAGCAGAGCCACTCTAGAACCAGAGAACCAGGTCAGCAAGCTGCTGTAGAGCCTGAGAACCAGGTCAGCAGAGCCATTGTAGAGCCAGAGAACCAGGTCAGCAGAGCTGTTGTAGAGCCAGAGAACCAGGTCAGCAGAGCTGCTGTAGAGCCAGAGAATCAGGTCAGCAGAGCTGCTGTAGAGCCAGAGAACCAGGTCAGCAGAGCCATTGTAGAGCCAGAGAACCAGGTCAGCAGAGCCGTTGTAGAGCCTGAGACCCAGGTCAGTAGAGCTGCTGTAGAGCCATAGAACCAGGTCAGCAGAGCTGCTGCAGAGCCATAGAACCAGGTGAGCAGAGCTGCTGTAGAGTCAGAGAACCAGGTCAGCAGAGCCGCTCTAGAGCCAGAGAACCAGGTCAGCAGAGCGGCTGTAGAGCCTGAGAACCAGGTCAGCAGAGTTGCTGTAGAGCCAGAGAACCAGGTCAGCAGAGCTGTTGTAGAGCCAGAGAACCAGATCAGCAGAGCTGCTTTAGAGCCAAAGAACCAGGTCAGCAGAGCTGCTGTAGAGCCTGAGAACCAGGTCAGCAGAGCCATTGTAGAGCCAGAGAACCAGGTCAGCAGAGCTGCTCTAGAGCCAGAGAACCAGGTCAGCAGAGCTGCTCTAGAGCCAGAGAACCAGTTCAGCAGAGCTGCTGTAGAGCCGGAGAACCAGGTCAGCAGAGCTACTCTAGAGCCTGAGAACCAGGTCAGCGGAGCTGCTCTAGAGGCAGAGAACCAGGTCAGCAGAGCTGCTCTAGAGCCAGAGAACCAGGTCAGCAGAGCTGCTCTAGAGCCAGAGAACCAGGTCAGCAGAGCTGCTGTAGAGCCAGAGAACCAGGTCAGCAGAGCTGCTGTAGAGCCAGAGAACCAGGTCAGCAGAGCCGCTCTAGAGTCAGAGAACCAGGTCAGCAGAGCTGCTGTAGAGCCAGAGGACCAGGTCAGCAGGTCCGTTGTAGAGCCTGAGTCCCAGGTCAGCAGAGCCGCTGTAGAGCCAGAGAATCAGGTCAGCAGAGCCGCTCTAGAGCCAGAGAACCAGGTCCGCAGAGCCGCTGTAGAGCCAGAGAACAAGGTCAGCAGAGTCGCTCTAGAGCCTGAGAACCAGGTCAGCAGAGCTGCTCTATATCCAGAGAACTGGGCCAGAGAACCAGGTCAGCGAACCAGGTCAGCAGAGATGTTGTAGAGCCAGAGAACCAGGTCAACAGAGCCGCTCTTGAGCCAGAGAACCAGGTCACCAGAGCTGCTGTAGAGCCAGAGAACCAGGTCAGCAGAGCTGCTGTAAAGCCAGAGAAGCAGGTCAGCAGAGCTGCTGTAGAGCCAGAGAAGCAGGTCAGCAGAGCTGCTGTAGAGCCAGAGAAGCAGGTCATCAAGCTGCTGTAGAGCCAGAGAAGCAGGTCAGCAAGCTGCTGTAGAGCCATAGAACCAGGTCAGCAGTGCTGCTGTAGAGCCAGAGAACCAGGTCAGCAGAGCCATTGTAGAGCCAGAGAACCAGGTCAGCAGAGCTGTTGTAGAGCCTGAGACCCAGGTCAGCAGAGCTGCTGTAGAGCCAGAGAACCAGGTCAGCAGAGCCGCTCTAGAGCCAGAGAACCAGGTCAGCAGAGCTGCTGTAGAGCCATAGAACCAGGTCAGCAGAGCTGCTGTAGAGCCAGAGAACCAGGTCAGCAGAGCCGCTCTAGAGTCAGAGAACCAGGTCAGCAGAGCTGCTGTAGAGCCAGAGGACTAGGTCAGCAGGTCCGTTGTAGAGCCTGAGGCCCAGGTCAGCAGAGCCACTGTAGAGCCAGAGAATCAGGTCAGCAGAGCCGCTCTAGAGCCAGAGAACCAGGTCCGCAGAGCTGCTGTAGAGCCAGAGAACCAGGTCAGCAGAGCCGCTGTAGAGCCAGAGAACAAGGTCAGCAGAGTCGCTCTAGAGCCTGAGAA
Source organism: Calotriton arnoldi (assembly GCA_963921515.1). NCBI lineage: Eukaryota > Metazoa > Chordata > Amphibia > Caudata > Salamandridae > Calotriton > Calotriton arnoldi. Next base: position 187,092 of record CAWUFW010014563.1, read on the forward strand.
CCAGGTCAGCAGAGGTGCTCTATGGCCAGAGAACTGGGCCAGAGAACCAGGTCAGCGAACCAGGTCAGCAGAGATGTTGTAGAGCCAGAGAACCAGGTCAACAGAGCCGCTCTTGAGCCAGAGAACCAGGTCACCAGAGCTGCTGTAGAGCCAGAGAACCAGGTCAGCAGAGCTGCTGTAAAGCCAGAGAAGCAGGTCAGCAGAGCCGCTGTAGAGCCAGAGAACAAGGTCAGCAGAGCTGTTGTAGAGCCTGAGACCCAGGTCAGCAGAGCTGCTGTAGAGCCAGAGAACCAGGTCAGCAGAGCCGCTCTAGAGCCAGAGAACCAGGTCAGCAGAGCTGCTGTAGAGCCATAGAACCAGGTCAGAAGACACGCTCTAGAGCCAGAGAACCAGTTCAGCAGAGCCGCTCTAGAGCCTGAGAACCGGGTCAGTAGAGCCGCTCTAGACCCAGCAAACCAGGTCAGCAGAGCCGCTCTAGAGCCAGAGAACCAGGTCAGCAGAGCCGCTCTAGAGCCAGAGAACCAGGCCAGCAGAGCCACTCTAGAACCAGAGAACTAGGTCAGCAAGCTGCTGTAGAGCCTGAGAACCAGATCAGCAGAGCCATTGTAGAGCAGGGGAACCAGGTCAGCAGAGCTGTTGTAGAGCCAGAGAACCAGGTCAGCAGAGCTGCTGTAGAGCCAGAGAATCAGGTCAGCAGAGCTGCTGTAGAGCCAGAGAACCAGGTCAGCAGAGCTGCTGTAGAGCCATAGAACCAGGTCAGCAGAGCTGCTGCAGAGCCATAGAACCAGGTCAGCAGAGCTGCTGTAGCGCCATAGAACCAGGTCAGCAGAGCTGCTTAAGAGCCATAGAACCAGGTCAGCAGACACGCTCTAGAGCCAGAGAACCAGTTCAGCAGAGCCACTCTAGAGCCTGAGAACCGGGTCAGTAGAGCCGCTCTAGAGCCAGAGAACCAAGTCAGCAGAGCTGCTCTAGAGCCAGAGAACCAGGTCAGCAGAGCTGCTCTAGAGCCAGAGAATCAGGTCAGCAGAGCTGCTGTAGAGCCAGAGAACCAGGTCAGCATTCCTGCTGTAGAGCCTGAGAACCAGCTCAGCAGAGAAGTTGTAGAGCCAGAGACCCAGGTCACCAGAGCCGTTGTAGAGCCTGAGACCCAGGTCATCAGAGCTGCTGTAGAGCCAGAGAACCAGGTCAGCAGAGCTGCTCTAGAGCCAGAGAACCGGGTCAACAGAGCTGCTCTAGAGCCAGAGAACCAGGTCAGCAGAGCCGCTCTAGAGCCAGAGAACCAGGCCAGCAGAGCCACTCTAGAGCCAGAGAACCAGGTCAGCAAGCTGCTGTAGAGCCTGAGAACCAGGTCAGCAGAGCCGTTGTAGAGCCAGAGAACCAGGTCAACAGAGCTGCTGTAGGGCCAGAGAACCAGGTCAGCAGAGCTACTGTAGAGCCAGAAACCCAGGTCAGCAGAGCCGCTCTAGAGCCTGAGAACCAGGTCAGCAGAGCTGCTGTAGAGCCAGAGAACCAGGTCAGCAGAGCTGCTGTAGAGCCATAGAACCAGGTCAGCAGAGCCACTCTAGAGCCAGAGAACCAGGTCAGCAGAGCCGCTGTAGAGCCAGAGAACCAGATCAGCAGTCCTGCTGTAGAGCCTGAGGACCAGGTCAGCAGAGCCGTTGTAGAGCCAGAGACCCATGTCACCAGAGCCGTTGTAGAGCCTGAGACCCAGGTCATCAGAGCTGCTGTAGAGCCAGAGAACCAGGTCAGCAGAGCCGCTCTAGAGCCAGAGAACCGGGTCAACAGAGCCGATCTAGAGCCAGAGAACCAGGCCAGCAGAGCCACTCTAGAGCCAGAGAACCAGGTCAGCAAGCTGCTGTAGAGCCGGAGAACCAGGTCAGCAGAGCCGTTGTAGAGCCAGAGAACCAGGTCAACAGAGCTGCTGTAGAGCCAGAGAACCAGGTCAGCAGAGCTACTGTAGAGCCAGAAAACCAGGCCAGCAGAGCCGCTCTAGAGCCTGAGAACCAGGTCAGCAGAGCTGCTGTAGAGCCAGAGAACCAGGTCAGCAGAGCTGCTGTAGAGCCATAGAACCAGGTCAGCAGAGCCACTCTAGAGCCAGAGAACCAGGTCAGCAGAGCCGCTGTAGAGCCAGAGAACCAGGTCAGCAGTCCTGCTGTAGAGCCTGAGAACCAGGTCAGCAGAGCCATTGGAGAGCCAGAGACCCATGTCACCAGAGCCGTTGTAGAGCCTGAGACCCAGGTCATCAGAGCTGCTGTAGAGCCAGAGAATCAGGTCAGCAGAGCCGCTCTAGAGCCAGAGAACCGGGTCAACAGTGCTGCTCTAGAGCCAGAGAACCAGGTCAGCAGAGCCGCTCTAGAGCCAGAGAACCAGGCCAGCAGAGCCACTCTAGAGCCAGAGAACCAGGTCAGCAAGCTGCTGTAGAGCCTGAGAACCAGGTCAGCAGAGCCGTTGTAGAGCCAGAGAACCAGGTCAACAGAGCTGCTGTATTGTATTGTATTGTAATTGCATTTGTATAGCGCTTACTACCCCTGACGAGGCGTCGAAGCGCTTTTTCGGCGAGTAGCACGCTACTCCGGGACCCATAGAGGATTAGTGTTGAATTAGTATAGTGAAACATGCAAGTAAATTTTAAGTGGTGGATATGTTAGTCAGTTATTTGGATTCAGAAGGATAGCGGAGGGATAGAAGAGGGAAAAAGGTTTGCATATATAGCGCTTCTAACCCCTGATGGGGTGTTGAATTGCTTTTTTTTTTTGGGCGAGTAGCACGCTACTCCGGAAACCCATAAAGGATTAGTGGTGAATTAGTATGGTGAAATATGAAAGTAATTTGAGTGGTGGATATTAGTCAGTTATTTGGAGTGAGAAGGATAGTGGAGGGATAGAAGGGAAAGAAAGGTTTGCATTCATATAGCGCCTGTTACCCCTGGTGGGTGTTGAAGCGCTTTGTTGGCGAGTAGCACGCTACTCTGGAACCCATAAAGGATTAGTGGTGAATTAGTATAGTGGAATATGGAATTAGTGAAGTGAACATGCTAGTCTGTTATTTTGATTGAAAAGGATAGTTGTGGGATAGAAGAGTGAAGGATTTCTTTTTGTAGGTCATAGCAGTAGGAGGAGGCTTTTTGATGAGTAAAAAGGGTTTTTGGAGGGGAAGAGTCAGAGGGAAGAGTTTAGAAAGGTTTGTCTTGGGCATTGGTACAGTAACTGTAGAGCCAGAGAACCAGGTCAGCAGAGCTACTGTAGAGCCTGAGAACCAGGTCAGCAGAGCTGTTGTAGAGCCTGAGCCCCAGGTCAGAACATGTGCTGCAGGGACTGGAGAGGTACAAACGTAATCAGACACAGAAGCGGTGCAATGATGCAGCGTAATATGGCCCATTCTGTCACAATATTTTGCTATTTTGTCATTTTACAACACAGTAGTACTGTCTGGGCAAACGTTTCTCCTCATAAGCAGCACTCTAACACCTGAATACAGCCGTCAGCAACGAAATGGTGACAGTTAATCTTTGCAAAGCGTCTGTCCCCCCGGAGGACTACGGCTGATGCTTTTTAAAGCCTCTTTTGATCCATCTGAGCTAGAATCAATGTTTGCAACTGATACAGAAGATCTGAATCATGCGGCAAGTGTGGAAAATATGTAAATACTCTGAGAATGCAGCTGCCACAATATTGCGTTATTCCAGTGGTCCTGCCTATGAGCAAAGACTTGTAGTGTAATGGCCTTGATTTACTGACTGTGTTGTAAATCCATGGAACTGTCCCCCAGAAGAATATTTGGGCAAAAAATAACCTCAAAGTACTGATTCTGTGGTACTGATAAAGTAAGGGTAAAAGTGGAGGCCATGCAAGGGCACTGAAGTCAGGAAGGAATGGGCAGTTCTGGACAGCATTGTCATTCTCCAGGTAGGAATTCCCATGCAGGGCAGCGCCAAGTAGCTGGGATGAAACAAGCATTTGCAATGCAATAGGTCTCTCATTTACGCGAGTTGAAGCTATTGGCATTGTAAATGACAATGTCTTTATTTATGTTTTAAAACCAAAACATAAATAAAAGGCATTGTCATTTACAATGCCAATAGCTCAAACTTGCGTAAATGCGAGACCTATTGCATTGCAAATGCTTGTTTTGAGTTCCTTACAAGCACATTGAAGGTTTGAGATGGCCAGTAGCTGGGTTTGAGTAGTGGGGGTTGTTATTTTAGCAGAGGGACGATATTTACATGCTGTAGATCTTAATTTCACCAGAGGTGAGTAAAGGTTTGATGAATGAGGCGCAAAGAGTCTGTGTATAGCACTCCTTCATGGAGGGCAGGATCCTTATTACTTCGGTCTCATGAAGGCAGGGGAAGTATCAAAAAGGTGCAAGACATAGGAGCGCCCTAGAGGAAATTGGGCCTTGTGGGAGAGGGGGATTTCCAGGTGAGAGATTTGTCTGTGGAGAATTTGTCTATTTCCTTAAAAAGAACATTAGTATGTTACAAGGTTTTTGATTGGGGGCTTGGGGGGCTTTGAGGTGAAAGTGACATCCACTTTCTGGATATGCAAAAGCTAGTCCAAACTGTAAATGTGGCAACAGGATTGTGTACAGGAAAAGGTCTGCAGATATATGTTATTTTTTTTAAGTTTCTTTCCAGCAGTCATAGTTGATGCTTCATTAGGTAGATGTCAGCGATGCAGTATTGGTTGGTTAGGTTTTGACACATTTTGTTTTGCTAAGCGTGGTTATGAAAATTTGAGGGCAATGGTGTCCATTTTTCAATGTGGGCCAGTTTGTTGGCATTGAAACCAAGTGATCAAGAATTAGTAACAGAAAGGAAGTGTAGCGCTACAGTGAGCTGGATAGTAGCAAAGTTCGGAGTTCATGAAAGGGCACGATGGCTGCACTCACATTGGAGTTGTAGCCTTTGAACTGAATTGAATTGAATTGTTAATTTCTAAAGCGCACAGCTGCTCACAGAGAGTCTCCCGGCGCTGTTAGCTATGCCCCAAGAGTAATGATCCGGGGAAAGAAGCCATGATTCCCTGCTAATCTCTGAACAAAAATGTCTTCAATTCCCTTCTAAATTTAGCTTCTTCGGGTATCCGTCTGAGGTGATCAGGGTGTTTGTTCCACAGATTCGCTGCTATGACCATGAAAGAAGCGCCTCCCCTTCGCAGTTTCCGAAAGCGTGGTGAGACAATAAAACCAGCTGAACTTGTTCGTACCTGTCTCCCTGGGCAATATGCCTTGATTCGGTCTCCCTGGGCAATATGCCTTGATTCGGTCTCCCTGGGCAATATGCCTTGATTCGGTCCCTCAAGTATCTGGACCTATGTTATGGAGGGCTTGATGTGTTAACAACAGAGCTTTATACCTAATTCGCTGACGCGCTGGCAACCAGTGCAGTTTGGTTCGGTATGCTGAGACCGATTAGTACTTTGGCATTTTATATAGTAAACGGACCGCCATGTTCTGCATGACTTGTAGGCGCTGAATCAGATATTCTGGGATACCCAGATACCATACATTAGCATAGTCCAGCCTGGATAAGATCAGTGATCTAACCACTGTGATTTGGGCCTCATGAGGGAGTAGAAAAAGAAACTTCCTCAGCATGCGAAAGATCCAGAAGCAGGATCTCACCACCGATGACACCTGTGCACTAAATGCAAGCTGGGTGTCAAACAGTACACCCAAATTACTTGCCACTGCCGTCGGTGGGGGTGGCAGGGGAAGACTTTCAGACCAAGCCCCCATCCATTCGGTAAGGGGATCTCGTCCAAATAATAAGACCTCCGTCTTATCCAGGTTGCATTGCAATCTATTAGTCCAGCAGTTCTACCATGCACTTAGCAAAGGTGGTCTTTTCACTCTCAGGCTCCCCTTTATATGTGAGCAGTAGTTGCGTATAATATGCATAAGAGATGATCTTGATGTTATGAGATTCCACCTGCCAAAGGAGACATATAGATATTAAAGAGAGTAGGACTGAGGGAGGAGCCTTGTGACATCCCCCATTTCAACTCTTTAACTCCTGAGGTATATGGTTTCATCCAAACCGCCTGCTCACGACCATTAAGGAAAGAGCCCAGTCAACTCAGTGCAGAGAGAGGAGGAAAGGAAATGATTTCCACCACTGAGAATTCAACATATTGTTTAGTGGAATGTTATGATGAAATAATTTTCCATTCGGAGATATTTCTGTTTTTTCGAGAAGTTCTGTAGACATTTTCCAGGACAGTTCCAGGATACTTTCCATTACACTTTTAAGAACATAGGATTTCTGTAACTCAGAAAGTATTGCAGAATTTCAAATAATTCAGTGTAAATTGCTATAGGAGATTCCACAACAGTTTGTCTGAAAAATGGCCATTAAAACACTGGAAAATTAATTATGTTTTATGTATTAGAAATTTTTGCAGATTGCTGAAATTCTCGGAATTCTAATGACATTTTCATGAACTGTTAGTACAGAAATGAATTTACTTCCATGGATTTTTCAGAATGTGAAATGTCTCTGAATAGTATGGTAATTTCTGCAATGTTAGGTTCTTGTATTTTTTTTTAGTTTTGTAAAGTATGGGTTAGATTCTTAAGGGTGTAATTGCCATCTACAAATGATTGACACGTATAAAATATTACAATAATGAAAACCAATAAAGAGGTGTTTACAAATTAGACAGACATACATGAGTATGAGAAAATAAAGTCACAGACTCGAAGGAAAAACAATGGGAGATGAAGCAAGCAAATACAGGTGTTAATTAGTAATTTGGCGAGGATGTATTCCCACAAATCCTTGGTAAAACAGCCTGTGCTGCATACTACTTGCCTTGCTCCTGCTAGCTGGGTGATTGGGTATCCTTCACACCTACATAACCTGAGGAGTTTTCTAGGCTTTTACCTTGTACCCCAGGGACATATACCTCGTGTTAGTTTTTACCTGCTTGATGTTGCAATTGTGCGTCTGCTTTGTGAGCACTTCCATCTCTCTCTAACTACTGGCACACTATCTATCTATCTCTCTCTCTCTCTCTCTCTCTCTCTCTTTCTATCTACCTAACTATCTAGCTATCTCTCTCTCTTGCTATCTATCTATCCATCTATCTATCTATCCATCTATCTATCTATCTATTGCATTAATTAATGCAGCATTCACCCCCGCGATGTCTCTTGGTAATACATAACAATTCTTGCTAGCCTCCATAATTCAGTGCTTAATTTGTAATAAAAAACAGGTGTCAGTGCCCTCGTGTGGCGGCCACTGCAGTTTGCACCACACATTGCCCCTGCCAACGTTGCCAATGACAGCACCAACACAACTACTAACCATCAAAGTCCTACAAATGTGACAGTTCAAAAAATTCCAGGCCCCAAAGCTATAAGAATGGTTTGGGCATCAGGTATTAGTCATTGTTGAATTAATATTTACTGTGTTTGTTCTCATTTCTAAATTGGACAAACAGCATCACCATGTGGCAGACTGTCATAAGTACCGGTGTTGACCATTAAGTGCCAGTGCTGTGTACCAAAAACCACCGGCTCAAATTATGCACTACACCCTACACAAAAACAGATGTTCTATTGGCCAAAAAACAGGCATTCGTTTGCTTTTTGAATAACAGATAGTTGTATGTTTCTTTCAAAGATAGCAGAAAATTGCTCCACAATTCAGGTCCGCATACTGTGGGGTATGCACTTCCATGAGTTGAGCCCACGTCTAGATTTAGACACCACAAACAGACGATTAGAACCAGATCAAAGATGACTTGTGTACCCATAGGAGCTCATTCTTCTAGCTAGAAAAAAGCAATGGACTTTTAGAAAACTTTGCATGTGCTACAAACATATATAAGAACAATTCTTAATTCTTATAGAAGCCATCCAATATGCTGAAGTTTTGCAGACAGATACTCAAACAGTTTTTTTAGAAAGTCCCAGGTAGATGGACCTGCTAAGATCTAGCCGCGACTGTAGAAAGGCACTCAAAACTAAGATCTTAGCAGGGAAAAAAAAAAGCATAATGAAAGAAGCAGGAGTGGAAATCTGTGTAAGTATTGAAGTTTTGACTCTATCGGAAGACCCACGTTCCTTACACTACAAACTGGATGGGGCACAAGGCCCATACCGCGGGGCAAGAGATTTGTGTCCCATAAATTAGGTATGTTCTCAGCCTTTGCTGGATTTAATTTAAGATAGGTCTCATGCATCCACAAGAGGATGGTCTCCAAAGTGAGAGCTAGCATAGATGCTTGGTGAAGAGAAAAGTTCATCTCATCATTAGCTTCTGACATAGTTAGGGAATCTCTCTCCACACGTACATCCAGTAAAATGTGATTCTCATCTGCATCCATGAATAAGGTGAAACCTGCTCCCTGCAGCAAGTGAGCAGGCAGTGTAACAGACACATTGAATAACAATGGAGCGAGGGGACATCCCTCTGGTACCAACTGGCCTCGGAGCAGAAGTAAAATCTCCAACCTTAACCGCCTGCTTGTGATCCGAAAGAAGGAATGAGCAGTGCTTAATTTGAGCCAGTGGTTGCCGGTGGGGCCCACCAGCACCCATTTTTGGGGACCCGTACTTATATTTCCAGATTGGACATTTCCCGAGAGCAAGAGAGGGAAAAACACCCAAAAGGGGAAAGAAGAAGGAAGAGAAAGATGGTAAAATCATCACAAAGGGAGAAATCAGGAACCTCCAAGAGTGAGATAAAGGGGCAGGGAGTGTCTGGTAGTGGATTAAAGAGGCATGAGGCGGATTAAAAACTATGCACCCTTGGTCTTCAGCACGCTGGCATTTAATAGCATTTAGTAGCGGGCTTCTGAGCAGAATTTTGGGCACCTGCACACATTCTTCTACAGATTATGCACTGGGAACGAATCCAGTTTGTGATCTTACCTTCAAATTGTAGTTCCTGGGAAGTCCACAAAAGGTAAACACAAGGAGATGATGGACGGAGTGCTGAAACTTTTCAAACACTCACCCCCAGTCACAGATCTGGGTTGAATCCATCATCATTCTTTAGCTCACTTTGCCACCCCAGTTCAGACACAGCTATGTGCAAATCAGTCTTGACCCTGTGCCTCATGGGAACCGTCCAGACCGAACTGCCAAGCCATGTCTTCCCTGGACCGGAATCAAGTATCCTGGGACCGGTTTTGGGCTAACAGCCCTCATCAGCCAGGCTAGCTTGAATCCAGTGGCAAAGTGAGCAAGGGACCCACGTCTGGGCATACCCTGCCAACTTAGGGCGAACAAAGCAAACACAAGGAGATGATGGACGGAGTGCTGAAACTTTTCAAACACTCATCCCCAGTCACAGATCTGGGTTGAATCCATCATCATTCTTTAGCTCACTTTGCCACCCCAGTTCAGACACAGCTATATGCAAATCAGTCTTGACCGAACTGCCAAGCTATGTCTTCCCTGGACCGGAATCAAGCATCCTGGGACCGGTTTCGGGCTAACAGCCCTCATCAGCCAGGTGAGTGTCTGAAAAGTTTCAGCGCTCCGTCCATCATCTCCTTGTGTTTGCTTTGTTCGCCCTAAGTTGGCAGGGTATGCCCAGACGTGGGTCCCTTGCTCACTTTGCCACTGGATTCAAGCTAGCCTGGCTGATGAGGGCTGTTAGCCCGAAACCGGTCCCAGGATGCTTGTTTCCGGTCCAGGGAAGACATGGCTTGGCAGTTCGGGCTGGACTGTTCCCATGAGGCACAGGGTCAAGCCTGATTTGCATATAGCTGTGTCTGAACTGGGGTGGCGAAGTGAGCTAAAGAACGATGATGGATTCAACCCAGATCTGTGACTGGGGGTGAGTGTCTGAAAAGTTTCAGCGCTCCGTCCATCATCTCCTTGTGTTTGCTAAGTCCACAAAAGGTGCCATTCTTAGTTTCAACATAGCACCAAAATTTCTTCAGAGCAGAAAATCTCCATTTTACTCAGGCCTAACCATTATGACATTCTTAAGGAAACATCTCACAGACATTTTCAGAACTCCAAATGACACCTAGTAGAAATATGTCATTGATGTGTGTCACTTTTTATGACAGGAGAAGGAAAAAGATGCCCCTACAAACAGTATAATCAGATTTGTGGCAAGTGACCCTGAGAAGAAACCCGACCTGGTGTCCCACCCCTTGTACGATCACAGATGTCCTCACTGGTAGCGATCGCCTCTCTACCAGTCGCTGGGGATCTTTTATCCATTAATAAAGTTAATTAAATCTGTGATTGGCTGAATGGCCTCAATGTACAGCCAGCTGAAAGAAATATGGAACCACACACGCATATATTACAGAAGCCCATCTCAGAGGCACTGGCAAATACCACGCAAAGGCCAAAGCTGCATAATGTGTCAGCGGCCATTTTCAGAGGCACATATTGGGTCTTTCAAATAATGATTTCTAATTGATGATTCATTAACTAAAGAACACTGTCAGTTCAAGGAAAGAAGTTGCATGTTTGCAACTCCGGCGAAGTGAGAGTGAACTTTGACAAAAATACTGTGCTTTCTGAAAATTGAAGAGGGTGCATTTTAGGAATAAATTATGCACGCTCTTTCAAAAATGTCTCCTCTGCAGTTTAAGAAGTGGTTATGCATGATTTTAACACGCTGCTTAATCTTTGCCACGATTGTTTATTATCGTCCTATGTATTATTATTTATCAAAATTGTGTAATTGCACAAGCGCCTGAGGGGACATATAATGCAGACTTTGTTCAAGAGAGGAAAAAACAACTCATGTCATTCTGTAATTTCCTCCTAATGGTGTGAATATATAATGGAGTTTTTAGAAATATGCTGACTTACTGCTCAGCCTGCTCTCTGCAAAAAGTATTATCTGTGCGACTGAAATTCATAATGTAAATTGCAATGTGTTCCTGTTTCTATGTACGTATGCAAAACTGCAAATAAATGAATACACTTTAACTAGATCCGTGGTATGCATTCAGTAAAGCATATATGAGTAGAGGCAGGGCTTTCAGTAGAATGAAAAAACTAGGGGGTCTCTCAAAGGGGCGTGGCTGATGTAATAACTGGCGTGGCTTACAAACAAGTAAGATAAAAAAATCTATGCTTAGCATAGTGTGCCGCCCGACTGGCAATTTGCTGCTTCTGTCAGTGCCAGGGACGGCTCCTCCATTAGGGCGGAGGAGCGTCGCCCCACTGCTTTCTCGCAGTGAGAGAAGCAGAAACATAAAATGGTATTTTAAACACCATTTTATGTTTCTGCTTCTCGCGCTGCGAGAAAGCAGAAGGCAGGGTATGCCTGGTTGGGGACGGGCAGGAGGGTATGCCTGGTTGGGGGCGGGCGGGTCCGGGAGGAGTGGCTTGCCCACTGTTGTGGGCCCTGACTGTTTGGACGGCCCTGATGGAGCAAGGACTCACAATGAGACTTGCTCGGAAGCAATCCTCTCAATATTAATTAATTTGTACTAAAACACTGTAATGTCTTTATTAATAATGTGCAAACACAACATTTTTATCCAGAAGATGCTTGCCTATGTATTTTCCACTAATAAGTAATCCTTGTCTAATCCAAAATGGCTGCTAAAGCGCAGGAACTCTACTGCGCATGTGTCAACCATGTCACGTGGCATGACGTCTTTCTTTGCTTGGAGGGAATCTTTTGCTTCTGCGCAGTATATGCTAAAATGGCCGCTTAATGTCCTCACATGCTAAAGCTTTCGCATTGCTGCAATTAATAATGTGGTATTCTAACGCTACTAATGTGGGATAGATATTTATAATTAAATGGGAGTAGAGTAGAAGTAGGGGGTATACAGTGAAAACATTCATTTTTGATTTTAATATGTTTCTTCTTTGATTTCTATTAGTTCGTAAAGTGGGCCTGGGTTGACAAAACGGCAGCTCAAGAAAGCACGTGATTGGCGCATGCGCCCTGAAAACTAACCATGCAAAGCGATGAAGTCAACTTGGAAGATGTCCAAGGACATGACCCGCTGAACACCTTCACAGTTCATCCGAGATGTCCTGAAAATTGATACATTTTGTATACACTTTGTATTAAAAAATTGTCGTGAGACGGGTGGGAAATAAAGCAAATGTATTAATTGAGAGGGGCGGTATTTTAAAATAATGGGCTTAAGAAAACTGAACTAAATTGAAATGGTGTGAGGATCAACCCCCTATCCCTGTCCAATCAGAATTAGTGGGCCCATAATATTGAAACATTAATGGGAGGTACATGGGCATAGAAGGGTATAATAGATATAGAATTAGCTAGCTCAGAGAACAGATGAACAGATGCGGTAGCAGAGAACCGATGCTATTGCAGAACAGAGCAGACTGACCGCTGTCCGAAGAGGTCCTGAGGTGGGGGCGGCGGACTCTATTAGAAGAAGACACGGAAGAATCGAGGAGGAACGAAGTGTCAGAGAGGGGAACGACGCAGGCGTCGTTGGTAGAGAGGTCACCTATCCTGTCCTGAACCTGGTCCGGAGGTCTTGGTCTTCATCCTTCTTGGGACCCATCTTTCCAACTCCTTGGCCAAGGGGTTTGGTTTTCACACCTTTAGGTAACTATAAATGCGTAATCTTTAGTTGTACTGCTGTCTCCATCTTCTCCTCTCTGGGGGACCGTCATTTGTGATTAATAGGTGATTATATAGTATGCTTCCTCCTTGATATGCGATTAAGTATTATGTGATTTGTAATTTACTCTGCTAAAGAATTTAGATAAACATTTTAAAACTTCCTGAGTCAGTGGTTATTTCAGGTGGTTAATGAAATTATGTATTGTATGATCTCATTTCAACCCCAGTTATCAAAGGTCTATTGGTAAGTCATTACTCTTCAATCAGAAAAGGTAAATGGTAGCAGGGATTTGATAAAGAGTACAACTGATTCCCACCAGCGGTGATTATTAGTTAGCGTGAATAAATGGGCCCAGGTGAGTATTTTGTGTATGAATGCTTGTTGCTAGTAACCCGCTGGATCAGTTTTCTGGCTATCAGAGGATGGTTATACTTTGTTAATTGGGTAATGAGAATTTTATTTTTATGAACTAACATCCGTTGTGGTTTTATGTTGTCTAGAAATCCCCGGGGAATTTGAATAGCGGATGGTAAGTGGTAGCCATACTGCAGTGAGGTTATCTGTCAGGCAGAAATAGTACTGAAAAGTTAAGCAGGGCTATCAGTACTTGTTAGCGACTCTGTGTGTGTGAGTGACAGCAAAGGAATACGCTGGTGAAAATTTGATGTTATATCACCTAGAAAGGGTAACATTGAAGGAGTAGCAGGTACTTCTGAAGCTTACGTGAAGAGTAAACGGAAGGGTTTTACTCGTAGTGTATGTCTAGTAAACTGAAGGGTTTTACTAAGTGTGAGGAAATCTATCCTTTTCAATTTAGGGAAACTGACACGATAGCGAATGTTTTATGTTGTTACTGAATTTTAATGAAAAGTGTTGAAGAATTAAAATTTGCGTACGATTTTTGTAAAGGAAGGGTCAGCTGCCGGAGTAGGAGCTGACGCCACAAACGCCGCACTGGGATTGGCTGAAACAGCGGGTGTGGAACGAGCTTGTAAAGGAGGGGTCAGTAGTCAGGAGTGAATAGACGTCACAGAGAAGCCGCGCTAGGATTGGTTCCGAAACAATTGTTAGCTGGAATTTGATTGGTTGTCAGAATAAAAGCCGAAATATTAGTGGACAGTGTAAATTACATGTGGAAACGTGATCCGACTTTAATAGGAACACGTCCAGATAGGAGATTCCTAGGTTTTGCAGAATATAATTCAATACATAGATATTTACCCAAAATGTACGGAGAAAAGAGAAAAATGTCATTCTTACAAAAGATTAAGAATTATTTTAAGGAGGATAAGCCAATCAAAACTAGGGAAGGAATTATCATTCCACCAGCAAAAACGCCCGCCTCATTCATGATGATGGAGAGGGGTTATCATACTTGTGTATGGTTAGAAAATTGGATAGAATATACAAAAGATGACGGAATATTAGCTTTCCCAGAGAATGGTACTTTCAATGGGAGAATTCTTCAAAATTTAAGTATAAGAATGAATGAATTAGAACCCAGACCAAGATTAACGCAATACGAACCCCTAGAAGAATGGGAAACAGAGGCATTTGAACGTGATAGACCCAGGAGCAATAGGGGTTATAGGGGATTCTTCCCTAGACACCAAAATGAGACAAGAGAAAGTCAGATGAAACAGTGGAGACGAGCGATGCTTACTGAGGGTTTATATCCAGTATTCATGACAGATGAGCCGTTAGGGAGCAAATGCAAAGAAAAGACTAAACATATGACAGGGTTTGGAGAATCCGAAGATGAATTTATGGAAGAAATATTAAAGAACCCTCCACCATACCAGGAAGGGTCGAGTGGATGTTCCCCAAGTGCACCAATTTTGAGAACACCATTGGTACCTCAAGTGCTGCATAATCCACCAGTTAATAGGGTACTTCAGGATAAGGAAAGAGAAGCTTTAGACAGGAACAGAGCAGAATTGATACAGAAAATAACACAGTTGAATGTACATCCTGATTCCCTGACCATACCTGTAACCATTGGTCCAGTGGTCCCTTTATATGGTGACAAAGTAAATTGCCCGAAACCTTTAGCCATGCCTACACCTGTGTATATTCCTAAACATGAAGCTGTAATAATTGATGATCATATCAGCGATTGTGAATCTATGATTTCACTAATGGATTTGCCTATTCGAGAATCCGCAAATAGCACCCCCAGAAGAGTCACACCTAGTTGCTCAAAAGATATAAATATAATAACATCTTCAGGAACTAAAAGTGCAACAGTGGTAACTCCAGAAGACTTAGAAAGATGGGCACAAGGAATAGACAGACAAAGTTCACCCCCAAAGATGTTGGACATTTATAAATTAAAAGTCGAATTAGAAGAAATGATAGCAGGCAATGTAGGAGTAGATCGTTTAAATACCTAAAGTGAAGAAGAACTATTGTTCGTATGTGGGAGCATAACCAGAAATGTAAAAATATTCCATGAAAAATTAACAGACTTGGCTTCAGAGATGGGAATTGAAATAAGAAAGTCAAAGGTACTACAGAGACCATACCGAGCAGAATTTACTGACAAAGACTTAGAAAATATGAATACATCTGGTAGAAAGTTACAAGTTAAAGAATTAATGTCAGTATTACAGAAATGGGGAGAATTGGATAAATGGAAAACTAGATGGACAAAGAAAAAGGAAGAAGCACGTTCCCATAGAATGACATCTGAGTATTTATTGAAGGAAAGGTAGAACAGATGTACCCGATGCGGCAGGTTCCAGGAGGAGGTTATGTTCATGTCCCATGGAGCAGGCAAGACATTTTATCATTTACAAATGATTTTCCAAAATTGAGAGAAAAACCAATTGAATGGTACAAGCAGGTTGAGAGGTTTGTGAAAGTTTCAAAGGTTTTGTTAAAGGACCTAGATGGTTTGCTTGACATAGTGGTACCTGCCGATTTATGGACGGATTGTAAAATTACAATCGACTGGCCTAGTGAAGAGTATCCTAGGGACCCAAAGACAGGTGCCCCATCAAATGATGTAATGAAAAAGTATCACCAAGGAAAATACCACCAAAAGAAACAGATTGGGTGAAAATAGACAGAACTACCCAAGAAGCAAGTGAATCGGTACATGCCTACTATGAACGTCAATTCACGTGTTCAAACAGTACAGCGGTTTTGAAGATATTGGAGGCAAAAATATGAGTCAGTTTGTCTATCGATTTGTTTATGGTCTAAAACCAGAGATTTGTCAGATGATTAAGCAACACATGTTATGCTGGCAGGGAAAGCCTATTGATGAAATTTTGAAATATGCTAAATATTGTGGAGATGACATTGAGGATAGGCACAAGAAACTACAAGAAAAAGTGATGTGGGCTCAAGTGAAAATGGCTGAGCGACAGGGAATTAATTTAGATAATCCAACAGAAAGTCAGGGAAAAGAATCCGGAACGATTGGAGATACAGGGAACAGTGGAAAGGTAAGAGGACGAATGAGTAGAGAAGAGGCTAAAAAGAAATTTCCTTGTCATTGATGCGGAAAGTTGGGACATTGGAAGAACGAATGTAAAAAGATTCAAAATAATAATGGCCCAAATCATAATTTAAATCCACAGACGCAGAATGACTCACAGCAGGGTGTAAATCCTCAGAGTCAGTTGCCACCTGCCACTATTCAGGGTAATGTAAGCAGAGCAAAGCACGGTACAGATGTTGGATATCAAGGAGGAAGTGGTAAGAATGAATATGTAACTTCACAGTTTCTTTTACAGGATGATTTTAATCCATATGATTATCAATGACGGTGCCTAAGAGAGGGGGAGAAGGAGTGCGTACTTGGCGCATCCTTGCCGGTAGATCAGTCAGGTCCATTTGTTGAAGGGAAAGTAAAAGGTAATGATATCACTTATCTTTTGGACACTGGTGCTACCCGTTCTACTGTAAGAACAGCAGACATCCCAGACCTCCCTCTCTCTGGAGAAGCTATCCAAGTTGTAGGTGTAGCCAATCAAAAGATTAGAACTCCCCTTACTGAGCCCATGGAAGTAAGAATAGGAAACTTCCGAGAAATGCACCAATTTGTGGTGTGTGATTCCAGTCCAGTAAATTTACTGGGCAGAGAGTTACTGTGCAAAATGAATTGCACTATTTTTTGCACACCGGATGGTGTTGCAATACAGACCCCGGATGAAGATCATGTTTACAAATTCATGATAGCCAAGCAAGGTACGGAAGTAGATGAGATGTTCTCCTTGATAACCAAAGATGAATTACCAGAAGGGTTAAGAACTACAGTGAGCTCTAAGGTATGGGATTTTACTGGGAAAGAAGTAGGTCTCATGGCAAAAATAGACCCAGTGAAGATCACTGTAAAAGAAGGTGCAATTTTCCCAAATCCCAGACAGTACAAAATGAGTGCAGAAGTAAAAGCAGGAGTTACAGAGGAAATTGGCAGAATGGTGAAACAAGGCATATTAAAAGAAGTCATGAGTAGTCCTTGCAATTCGCCAATTATGGGTTTGAAAAAGCCTAGTGGAAAATATAGGATCGTTCAGGATTTGCGGAAAATTAATAAAATTGTGGTACCTTGTTGTCCTATAGTACCAAATCCTGCAGTGATCCTATACCAGATACCATGGAATGCAGAATGGTTTACTGTAATTGATCTGTGCCAAGTATTTTTCTCAATTCCATTGCATCCAGATAGTCAATATTTGTTTTCGTTTAAATTCGAAAACCATGTCTATGTGTGGAATCGTGTTCCTCAGGGGTACACAGAAAGTCCCTCCATTTTTAATCAGATACTGAAAAGGTGCTTAGAAAAATTAGTAATGCCCAGGAACTCAGTCTTGGTGCAATATATAGATGACTTGTTAGTCGCATCAAGAACTCATTACGATTGTGTCGCCGACTCAATTGCATTATTAAATCATTTGGCTGAGGAAGGACACAAAGTGTCACCTGAGAAATTACAATTTTGTACAACAGCAGTTAAGTATTTGGGACACCAAATTGAAAGAGGAAAGAGAAGAATAACGTCTTAGAGAATAAAAATAATTAAGCAAATGAAAATGCCAGTAACACAAAGAGGTGAGGATGTTTCTAGGGATAGTAGGATACTGTCGACAATGGATTGTAGGGTTTTCACTACTAGCGAAGCCTTTAATTCAGTTAACCAAAAAGAAAGCAAAATATCCAGTTGAATGGGATGATGAAAGTGCCAGTGCCTTTGTAAAATTAAGAAATGCTTTATGTGAGGCACCTGCCCTGGGTATGCCTGACTATACAAAAGAATTCACACTGTTTTGCTATGAAAGAGAAAGTTGTGCACTTTCAGTCCTAACCCAAAGACATGGACTAGACAGGCGTCCTATAGCATATTTTTCTGCTACATTGGACCCAGTGGCTGCAGCATTGCCAGGCTGCTTAAAAGCAGTAGCTGCTACCTGTATGAGCATTGAACAAAGCGAGTCAATAGTAATGGGACATCCTGTCAAGGTGTTCGTCCCACATGCAGTTGTAATCCTGTTGACAAGAACTAGAACTCAGGACGACACAGAACATGACTGTTTGCAAGTCACAGAGTTGTGCACCAAACCGCGTCCTGACATACAGGAAATGCCTTTGAAGAACCCAGACAGGGAGCTGTTTGTGGACGGCTCATACCTAAGGCATGAAGATGGCAAATTGAATGCAGCTTATGCTGTATGTGAACTTTCTGGAATAGTCGAAGCATCCTATTTACCAGGAGTCAAATCTGCACAAGTAGCTGAATTAATTGCTTTGATCAAAGCCTCCAAAATTGGGAAAAATTTAAAAGTAACCATATTTACGGACAGTCAATATGGGTACGGGGTTGTGCATGATTTTGGCCAACTGTGGATGCAGAGGGATTTCGGGCCAGATGCATCAAGGCAAAAACCAATCGCAAACGGGCAGATTAGCAGAATCTGCTCCTTTGCGACCGGTATTTTTGCATTTGGGATGCATCATCCCAAATGCAAAAATCGCAATTTAAGTAATCGCAAAAATTGCAATTACTTAAATTGCGATTGCATTTAAGGAATCGCAAATTGTGATTCCTTAAATGCAATGCATGAAGTAAATTGAAATAGCGATTTCGCTATTAGGGTCGCAAATTACCGTCAAATGAAACTGGACGGTAATTTGCTCAAACTTTGAAAATGCACTAAAGTGCATTTTTCCAAGTTACATGTTACACACACATGCCCTTGGGGCATGTGTGTGTGCAACATGTGGTCATATGGCAATTTCAGAGGTGCAACAGGGTGTCCTTTTGGCACCCTTGCACCCTTGAAATTGCATGCGCCTATTTGGTACTCGCAAATTGCGCATGCGCATGCAATTTCCATAGGAATAAATGGGTAGCATTTTCTTAATTGCGAGTCGCAATTTGCGAGTCGCAATTAAGGAATGTTTAGGAATCGCAAAATTGCTTGCGATTTCTACATGCATAGGCAATTGCGATTCTTTAATTGCGATTATTTAAAAATCGCAATTAAAGAATCGCAATTGCCTATTTTGATGCATGTGCACCTTCATGACTTCTTCAGGATCCCCAATCAAAAATGGGCAGTTTGTAAAGGAATTATTGGAGGCAATACAATCACCTAAAGAATTGGCAGTGGTGAAATGTGCCGCACACCAGTCAGGAGATGACTGGGTGGTAGCCGGTAACAGATACGCAGACCTAATTGCTCAACACTGTGCCAGAAACAGATTGGCAGTAAACAGAAAAGTCGAAAGGATGGGAATCAGTTGCCAACTTATGCTATGTTCAACACCTGAAACATGGAATGATGTGAAACGATTGCAGGATGATGCTGAGGAGAGTGAAAGGGATGTTTGGATGAAAATAGGGTGTACCCGAAGAACAGATGATGATGTATGGGCATATTCAGATGGCAGACCAGTCATGCCTGACTGCCTGATATCACAAATGGCCAGAATGTATCATGGAGACACACATGTAGGGAGAGATGCCATGATTAGACTTTTCAGCCAAAGTTGGTACAATCCAAAATTTAGGGCTGCAGCAGAGAGTCTTTGCCAGAGGTGCTTAACTTGCCAAATGAATAATCCAGGAAGGAGAACAGTAATTGGTTTGGGAAAAATTGGAAAGGCAGAGGGTCCATTTGTCAGATTACAGTTAGATTTTATTCAGTTACCACCATGTAAAGGACTGAAATATGTACTTGTCATAGTGTGTCTGTTTTCAAGGTGGGTGGAGGCTTACCCTACCAGGAATGACAGCATAACAGTTGCAAAACTGTTGTTACGACAACTCATTCCACGGTTCGGTTTCCCAGTAACTTTGGAATCAGATAGAGGGAGTCACTTCAATAACGATGTAATTCGAATAATCTGTGAAGCATTTAAAATTGAACAAAAATTGCACTGTGCGTACCGCCCATAGGCTTCTGGAGTGGTTGAACAAATGAATGGCACAATAAAATCAAGATTGTCAAAAATGTGGGCATCCACATCGTTAGATTGGCCAGATGCATTGCCTCTTGTCTTAATGGGACTCAGAAGCATTCCTGATAGAAATACAGGATTGAGTCCGCATGAAATCATCATGGGAAGAGCGATAAGACGAGCCCATGTACCTGGAAATAAACTGCTGAACATAACTGATGATATGGTTCTAGATTATTGCAAAGCATTGGCTGACCTTGTGCGTTCTGTCTCTCACCAGGTTGGAGAAGACGCAGTTTCCAGGCAGCCTGAACAAGAGCATGATCTGAACCCTGGAGACTGGGTGGTAGTGAAGCATCACACCAGAGAAACGTGCTTATCACCCAGGTGGGGCGAACCTTGTCAGGTTATATTGGTTACAAACACAGCAGTGAAATGTGCAGGCTTGCCTAATTGGATTCATGTAAGCCACACCAAAAGGGTGCCAGCTCCTGAAGAAAGAAAACCTCAGTCAGAATCAATAGCTGAGGAATCTGAAGGTTGGACAGCTGAAGAATCTCAAGTGATAGATTCGGGAGCAGCTGAAGAAGAACAACCGAGCACAAGTCAGGACTGGATACCAGTGGTTGATATACCTGAAGTCTTCATCAAAACAAGAAGTAGAGCTAGATTAGAGGAAATTAGTGAGGACCAGATAGGCGAAGAAGAACCAGCTCAGGATAGGAAGATTGAAACAATAAAAGAATCTGAGCAGGCCCAGATAGGGAAAGGAAATTGGGCTCAAATTGACAACGAAACAACAAAATTTGAGCAGGGACAGACAGGTTTAGAAGAACGCGGTCAGGCTGCAGAAGTACAGAGTGCAATAAGCCCTGATCAGAACCAGTTAGGACAAGAAAAACACGTTCAGGGAGAAGAAAACCAAGAAAACATCGAACAAGAAAGCATCAAGCATGAAACGTCAATCCTGAACAGGGCCAGTTAGCAGAAACTCATATTTAGGCAACTGAAGAAACAACAACAAGACCTGAACAAGAGCAGATAGAAGGGGAAACTGAAATCGAGAACAAACAAATTGTGCAACACCTTGAAAATAAAGAAATTATTGAAAAAGATTCGGAAAGTGAAAATACAGTGCAAAACAAGAGAGTCAGAAAAGGTGATCATTGGCCTAGTGTGATTAAAAGAGTAAAATATCGTATAGCAACACGAAGAGAAGACCCAGAACAAGTAAATGAAGTAACAAGCTTATCTGGACAAACAAGTGGGACTGAAAAACGAAAAAGCAAAAGATTGAAACTTGTGAACAATAAGTTTAAAGGTCCTGATTGGACTTATATAATCCTCGAAGAATGCGAGAGTTCAGAGTCAAGTGAAAGTGGTGACGAAGGAACAAGTGCAGAACTGACTTATGAAAAAGAAGTGAAACCACCTTGATAACGTTAAAATTTGAAAGAAAAGGAAAAGAAGAGAAATCTTCCTTGTCAAAAATGGCTGACGACAGAGTTTCTAGGAGAACGAAACGGAAATGTTGCAAAAGATGCTGTGCTATATGCATATGTAGTCTGGTAGTGGTGCTTATACTGTGGTTAGTTGTGATTGTAGCAATTCCTTACCTTATGATAATGGACACAAAGAATAACAACGATACCAAGGCAAGGATAGATAATCTGAAAGGTAATAGAGTAGAAATAGAAGCAGAGGATGAACCAGATTTTCATCACGTAATAACAGATAACGATACTAGTTTAAATGTTTTTACTAAATTATTGTTTCAGTATGTAGATACAATGGAAGTTAGTGACTGTTATGTCTGTATGAAGTTACCTGAATCAGTAGCAGAAGGACTAACATGTCATCATTTGCCTTTAACTTATGGCATATCATGTAGTGTACTAACTAGTTTATTTTATAGAACAGGGAAACTTCAGTATTATTATTCAAATATAAATGTGATATTTTCAGAGGTTCCTATTCGAAAGAATCTGAACCCAGTGCTTAGTAGTCAAGACGCACAATTTATGGGAGAATTTTTCTTAACAATGAAGTCGATAGACATAACACATGCACATAGAAGCAATTTAACATGTACATTACGTGAAGAAGAGAAGATATTTTTAAACTTAGTTGAAGATAGAAGACAGAATTTCCAAAAGAAGGCATCTGAGCATAAGGCTCATCTTCCACCTTGGGCTGAGAAAGAGGATATTTATACACCTGGCAAGGCTCAAGCTGCTATGGCTCTAGATTTTGAAAAGACAGGGAAAATTTGTCTTCATAGGTTAAAGACTGAAAATAACAATGTTTTTATTGGTACCAGTGAATGTGAACATAATTTCTTAATTCTTGGAGGTTGGGGACTAAAAGGAGGAACAGATTCAGTTTTTCCTGGAATCTATTATGTGTGTGGGAATAAGGCTTACTTTAGGCTTCCTGCACGGTGGTATGGAAGTTGTTTTTCAAAAAATATACCACGTAAAAAGAAACACTTGGAGCAATGAAAATAATAGTGAATTAACACGTAGTAAAAGAGCTAGTTTTTCAGAAATTGTATTTGATATATTTGGTGCATTGATACCTTCAGTGGGAATAATTCTGAACTCAAGGAAAATATGTAAATTGTCTACAGTGGTTGATCGTTTATCAACGGATACTGCTGGAGGATTTCTAATGATTAATGCGGAGATGGTTGCGATTAGATCTATGGTTATGCAAAATCGACTTGCTCTTGATATAATATTAGCAAAAGAGGGCGGAGTCTGTAAATTGTTGAAAACGAAACATTGTTGCACATATATTCCGGACAAAAGTGCAGAAATCGGAACATATATAAAGAATATGACTAAACTTGAGAAGGAACTGAAACCACTGGAAGTTGATAGTGTATGGGAAAGATTGACAAATAGCATTGCGTCAACTGGTACCTGGTTTACTAATGTAGGGAAAGGACTTATAGGTCAAATAATAGTACCCTTAGAAGGGATAGCAATAACAGTATTGTCAATAATGATATGGTGCAAATGTTGTAGAAAGAAGGAAACATATAGGGTGACAGGAAGAGGCAAGAAAAGGAAATTGGATGAAATGGAATTAGAAGATCTGAGAAGTGAAATTTATAAGAAACTGAAAGGAGAAGATAAAAATAGACAGTGTAAAAATGAAAATGTGACAGACATATGTTAAGTTGGCAGCTGATTATAGGTAGTTTTGATGGCTCAGAAACGTCATCAGAGAGGGGATTGATGGAGCAAGGACTCACAATGAGACTTGCTCGGAAGCAATCCTCTCACAGTATTAATTAATTTGTACTAAAACACTGTAATGTCTTTATTAATAATGTGCAAACACAACATTTTTATCCAGAAGATGCTTGCCTATGTGTTTTCCACTAATAAGTAATTCTTGTCTAATCCAAAATGGCCACTAAAGCGCTGGAACTCTACTGCGCATGTGTCAACCATGTCACGTGGTATGACGTCTTTCTTTGCTTGGAGGGAATCTTTTGCTTCTGCGCAGTATATGCTAAAATGGCCGCTTAATGTCCTCACATGCTAAAGCTTTCACATTGCTGCAATTAATAATGTGGTATTCTAACGCTACTAATGCGGGATAGACATTTATAATTAAATGGGAGTAGAGTAGAAGTAGGGGGTATACAGTGAAAACATTCATTTTTGATTTTAATATGTTTCTTCTTTGATTTCTATTAGTTCGTAAAGTGGGCCTGGGTTGACAAAACGGCAGCTCAAGAAAGCACGTGATTGGCGCATGCGCCCTGAAAACTAACCATGCAAAGCGATGAAGTCAACTTGGAAGATGTCCAAGGACATGACCCGCTGAACACCTTCACAGTTCATCCGAGATGTCCTGAAAATTGATACATTTTGTATACACTTTGTATTAAAAAATTGTCGTGAGACGGGTGGGAAATAAAGCAAATGTATTAATTGAGAGGGGCGGTATTTTAAAATAATGGGCTTAAGAAAACTGAACTAAATTGAAATGGTGTGAGGATCAACCCCCTATCCCTGTCCAATCAGAATTAGTGGGCCCATAATATTGAAACATTAATGGGAGGTACATGGGCATAGAAGGGTATAATAGATATAGAATTAGCTAATTAGCTAGCTCAGAGAACCGATGCTATTGCAGAACAGAGCAGACTGACCGCTGTCCGAAGAGGTCCTGAGGTGGGGGGGCGGCGGACTCTATTAGAAGAAGACACGGAAGAATCGAGGAGGAACGAAGTGTCAGAGAGGGGAACGACGCAGGCGTCGTTGGTAGAGAGGTCACCTATCCTGTCCTGAACCTGGTCCGGAGGTCTTGGTCTTCATCCTTCTTGGGACCCATCTTTCCAACTCCTTGGCCAAGGGGTTTGGTTTTCACACCTTTAGGTAACTATAAATGCGTAATCATTAGTTGTACTGCTGTCTCTATCTTCTCCTTTCTGGGGGACCGTCATTTGTGATTAATAGGCGATTATATAGTATGCTTCCTCCTTGATATGCGATTAAGTATTATGTGATTTGTAATTTACTCTGCTAAAGAATTTAGATAAACATTTTAAAACTTCCTGAGTTAGTGGTTATTTCAGGTGGTTAATGAAATTATGTATTGTATGATCTCATTTCAACCCCAATTATCAAAGGTCCATTGGTAAGTCATTACTCTTCAATCAGAAAAGGTAAATGATAGCAGGGATTTGATAAAGAGTACAACTGATTCCCACCAGCGGTGATTATTAGTTAGCGTGAATGAATGGGCCCAGGTGAGTATTTTGTGTATGAATGCTTGTTGCTAGTAACCCGCTGGATCACTCTGGGGCCGACCAAACCAGTCATGCGCACCCTGGATTTTCTCTATGTAGGCTGCATGCAATGCAGTCTACATAGAGAAAATGGCCTCCCTAGTCCGCACCACTCACAACGCTGCCATTGCAGCATTGTGATTGGCTTAGGGGAGAGGAGGGAGGATGCCTGTTACTGTTAAGCAGCAGAAAACGCCAAATGCGGGACCCGGCCACGAGCGGAGGCGGCGCGTGACTTGGTCAGGTAAGTTTTTTTTTGCTTTTTTTTTTAAACCACCCCCCTGCGCGACTCCCCCCACCCACCCACCCCACCCGTGAGTCATGCGAGCCGCGACTGGTCAGTGCATCTAAATATAAAATACAAGCAGTAACATTCCACCTCCAACAAGTCCAGGCTATTGGCTTTGCCAATGGTTGTTGATTGTGTAAGATAAACAAGTAACAACTATGGCTTCATTGTATAGGACATTGAAAATTCTTCAGTTTTGAAATGTTGAGACTGTGAAAGAACTATAACGAGTCTCTTTGAAGTTACCTCAAAGGCAGTGAAGGTTGGACTGCTCTAGAGTTAAGATTTTTTATTTCACCCCGAGGGCAAAAACGGAGAGCCCGATAGAGACCCGTCTCAGCACCTGCTCTTAAGAACTGCTGGTGCTGAGCACCGGCAGGACCCGGCCCACTTAAATTCCTGTGTAGAGATAAGGTCTTAGAACAGAGGTTCACAAGATAAAGTTGGTGCAGAAGGCTGCAGAGAAAGAACACATTCTATTTCAAGGAAAATGCGTAAACGACTTGTAATCAACCTTCCAGCAGAAGCTGGGTAGATCCAGATTTAAGGGAAAGCGTGTCAGGATGATATAAGGTGCCATCATATTGAGGGAACGGAGAGGGACGAAGGAGTCTGGCTAGGGATATGAAGCACGAGGAGAAACCTTTTATAGGGCGGTCTGGAGGAGTCGAGCTTAGATGGGTCGGGTGGATGGATGGAGGGAGCCAAGGTGATCCTCATAGCAACTGGAGGAGCGCGCGAGAGAGGATGAGAGGAGCGTGTCTATAGAAAAGTGAGGGACAGAAAGCTGTAGGGGGAAGGGCGAAGGACGAAGGGAAGGGGCAGGTGGAGCAATGACGTCTGAGAGGGGGAGCTGCTAGATTAGAGAGAACAGATGTCCGCAGGTGAGAGGAGAGTGTAAGCTGAAGGACAAACGTGAGACGGAGGGCACTTGGAGGAGTGGGACGGCAGCTGCAGGTAGAGAGGCGAGTGAGGAAGATGCATTTAGGTGGATACGCAAACTACAAAAGAGAAGCTGAGGTGTAGTGAGGAAGGGACATTGCTGCAGCACCAGAGGGGTAAGATGCTGCAGTGCAGAGGTGAGAGGCTGACATGCAGGAAAAGAGATGGCGAGGTGACCGTGTAGCTGTAGGCGGAGAGGAGGGAGCGGTCAGAGTGAGGAGGGAGAGCCGAACATGGAGTTGGAAAGGATAGGGGAAAGTAGGAGGAGGTGAGGTGGGTGGAAGAGTGTGGGACTTCAGGAGCAGGTGAAGACGGGGGAGCTGTAAAGGAAGTGGCGAGAGAGATTGGCATGGGAGAATCAAGGGGGAGCTGCATGAGGGGTAAGGAACGTGGGGAACAGAGGAAGTGAGAAGAACCAGGGAAGGCTAGGTGAGGAGTGAGGGGAGAAAGGAATGAGGCAGGAAAGGTAAGGGAAGCTGCAAGAGGTGAAAGGTAAAGATGCAGCCGGGATAGCAGGAGGTAACCCTGAGCAGTCGTACAGTAACTCTTGTTCAGGGCAGTGGCGTAACGTAAAATGATGCCCGCCCCCTTGCCGAATGTGACTAGGGGCCCCTGGGACTAGGACATCTCACCAATATATTGGACGGGAGCCTGAAGGGTGAATAAAATGTTGACATGAGGTGCACAAAATCACCCAAACTACTGAACCTAAAACTAACAACCACTGAACAGCAGCACTCTTGGATGCTGATCAATGCTAAATGTGGAGCCCAACCCCACTAGGAAGGTGAGGGGTCATCTTCCTAGGTAGGTGAAGGGTCATCTTCCTAGATAGGTGAGGGGTCATCTTCCTAGGTGGGTGAGGGGTCATCTTCCTAGGTAGGTGAGGGGTCATCTTCCCAGGTAGGTGAGGGGTCATCTTCCCAGGTAGGTGAGGGGTCATCTTCCCAGGTAGGTGAGGGGTCATCTTCCTAGGTAGGTGAGGGGTCATCTTCCTAGGTAGGCGAGGGGTCATCTTCCTAGGTAGGCGAGGGGTTATCTTCTTAGGTAGGTGAGGGGTCATCTTCCTAGGTGGGTAAGAGGTCATCTTCCTAGGTAGGTGAAGGGTCATCTTCCTAGGTAGGTGAGGGGTCATCTTCCTAGGTGGGCGAGGGGTCATCTTCCTAGGTGGGTGAGGGGTCATCTTCCTAGGTGGGTGAGGGGTCATCTTCCCAGGTAGGTGAGGGGTCATCTTCCTAGGTGGGTAAGAGGTCATCTTCCTAGGTAGGTGAAGGGTCATCTTCCTAGGTAGGTGAGGGGTCATCTTCCTAGGTGGGCGAGGGGTCATCTTCCTTGGTGGGTGAGGGGTCATCTTCCTAGGTGGACGAGGGGTCATCTTCCTAAGTAGGTGAGGGGTCATCTTCCTAGGTAGGTGAGGGGTCATCTTCCTAGGTGGGTGAGAGGTCATCTTCGTAGGTATGTGAGGGGTCATCTTGCTTGGTAGGTGAGGGGTCATCTTCCTAGGTAGGTGAGGGGTCATCCATCTTCCTAGGTGGGTGAGGGGTCATCTCCCTAGGTGGGTAAAGGGCCATCTTCCTAGGTATGTGAGGGGTCATCTTGCTTGGTAGGTGAGGGGTCATCTTCCTAGGTAGGTGAGGGGTCATCTTCCTAGGTAGGTGAGGGGTCATCTTCCTAGGTGGGCGAGTGGTCATCTTCCTTGGTGGGCGAGGGGTCATCTTCCTTGGTGGGCGAGGGGTCATCTTCCTAGGTGGGTGAGGGGTCATCTTCCTAGGTGGGTGAGGGATCATCTTCCTAGGTGGGTGAGGGATCATCTTCCTAGGTGGGTGAGAGGTCATCTTCGTAGGTATTTGAGGGGTCATCTTGCTTGGTAGGTGAGGGGTCATGTTCCTAGGTGGGTGAGGGGTCATCTTCCTAGGTGGGTAAATGGTCACCTTCCTAGGTATGTGAGGGGTCATTTTCCTAGGTAGGTGAGGGGTCATCTTCCTAGGTAGGTGAGGGGTCATCTTCCTAGGTGGGTGAGGGGTCATCTTCCTAGGTGGGTGAGAGGTCATCTTCGTAGGTATGTGAGGGGTCAGCTTGCTTGGTAGGTGAGGGGTCATCTTCCTAGGTAGGTGAGGGGTCATGTTCCTAGGTGGGTGAGGGGTCATCTTCCTAGGTAGGTAAAGGGTCATCTTCCTAGGTATGTGAGGGGACATCTTGCTTGGTAGGTGAGGGGTCATCTTCCTGGGTGGGTGAGGGGTCATCTTCCTAAGTGAGCACATTTTTGTATGGTAATTGCAAAGGAGGTTTGGCTGTTTCTTCTATGAGTCTGGTATTTCTGGTATGTTTATGCGTGTTTGCGTTGAATGTACAAGAGCCCTTTAACTCCTCTATCTCTCCCTCTTTACTGTGTTAGCTACCTGTGTTGTACCTGTCCTGTAGGTGCGAGAGAATCAGGTGATAATCATCCTGCATGACACCTGTCCTTTACTTATTCTTTGTGGTAACGAATGTTGTGCTTCTGTTATCTATGTTGTACCTTTAGTTTGTAGCGACGCGTGAAATAAAACTCTCCACTACACAAAAAACATGATTTGTATTGCGAGTGCTTATTTTAATATATGATGTGTTAATGCAAGAGATATATATAGGGTAATAAAGGGGTCCCCCTGCTGTATATGGAAGCTCCTAGGGCAGGGACAATAACATTAATGTACAGCAACCCCAGCAACTAATTACTTTCTAAGTAGTTTCCTATCTAAATTATTGGCTCAGAGACCGTGAATCTAGGGTGAATACACATTTTTATTTTCAATCAGAATTTATAACATTTCTTTTTTAAACATACAGTTTTTTTCATGAACTCAGTGCCCTTGAGTTCATGACTCTATTTAGAAATATATCCTCGCCACCTTCCTGCACCGCCCTATTCCCCCTACTGGCAGCCGCCATCTTTATCCTCCACGCTCTCTTCCCTTCCCATCAGCACTGTTCGTCCTCCAGTTTGTTGCTGTGCCCTGATCATCTCTTCACCATTCACTCCACACTCTGCCCACTTCCAGGTCCCTGATCATCACTGATTAGTGTCGGAGCAGGTGGGGGAGGGGCCACGAACACCACATCTGGTTTACACACGTGCTGGTCAAAGTCCACACGATCAAAGTTCAGGTTAACTGCAGAAAACAAAGTTTCCCTCCGTGTCAAGAAGTAGGGGCTCCGCACTGAATACCCAACACTCAGATCCCGAGCTTTTAAGTTTCCAAATGTTATGCATAAGTAGCTCCTCCTAGCCAGTTTTCCTTTACATGTGTAGTGCTTTTTATTCAGTTCTAAATCCAGGATAAAACAAGCATTTGCAATGCAATCGGTCTCGCATTAGTGAAAGTTAGAGCCATTGGCGGTGCAAATGACAATGTTTCTTAGCTATGTTTGCAGTGGAGTGATCATTTGACCTATCTAAAGAAATAGGAAGGAAAGAGAATGGAGAAGAAACAGTGGAAAGTAAGGTTGGTACGAGTAGTGCTTTAAATGAAAGAGGAAAGATGGAACAGTAGCATAAGCAATCAAGAAAATCCACGAAGCAAGGAAAGGGTGCAGTAGCAGAGGCTGTTACCAGGTGTCCCTCGAGTTCTAAAGGGACCTCTATTAGCCACATAAGGTACTGCCCCTTTAATGCAGCCTACTAAAGGATGTTGTTCCGGCATTGTTTTCTGTTAAATGCAGTATCAGAGGCACAATGCTTTAATGTTTATATGAAACAGCAGCTTTAATGCAAGTGTTCCCAAACTGTGTGTGCCTCTGTTTGCGGCGCCCTTTGCTTTTTATGCTTAAATTGTTCGGAGGAGTAGTAGGTAGGGTGAAGAAGGATGTGGCGCTATGGTCAGAGAAGGCGACTTTGGAATGAAGGGTTAGAGTCTCAGCGTCACTTCACCATCCTGTGATTCTGGGCAGTATCACTTAATCTCCTGGCATTAAAAAGCAAGCCGTAAATAATAAAAGCAGTCAATGTCTATACTGTGGCTACTGACGCGATAAAGCGCGGTGGCAGTCACACAAGCCCGAGGCGGTTGAAAAAACTAATAATAATAAATAGAGCACAAAGGAATGTAAATTAAAAAAGTGTATGGCCACATGTAACGGGGCAGTCTGTTGGGAGGGTCTTTAACATCAAAAGACGTGACTAATTAATCATGCTGACCAAACACAAGCAGACTTTTATGAAGGGCAGGAACAGGAATACATGGAAATAATCCAGAGTGCTGTCTCAGAGAGGCAGACAGTGACACCTCTCTGATGCTCACATAAAGTTGTGAGAGTGACCAACAAGGGCCTAATGCAGGGCCGGACTGGGAACCACAACCGGCCCTGGCAAAGTGCTCGGCCGCCCCCCCGGGGGTTGGGGGTGCCGCCGAGCTCTTTGCCAGGGCCGATTTTCGGCCGATTTTGTTACAGGGCCGATTTTGCAGCTATGCTGCAAAAACGGCCCTGTAACAAAAACGGCCCCCAGGGGCCCAAAACCGGCCCCCAGGGGCCCAAAACCGGCCCCCACCCGTGCGGCGCACCGGGTGATTGCCCGGTGCCTACTACGGCCAGTCCGGCCCTGGCCTAATGCTGTCGCATTGACAAACTCTGAGCACCAAACCACCCTTCTTACATAGTGCAGCGCAGAAATGTGCTGTTGGTTATAAATGTTGGTAAACGTATAGACAGTGACAGTGCTTCACATCTTTGTGCTGTCTTTCTTTTTTTCAGTGCTGGACAGCTTCAGCAAATATACTTTTTTTGCAAAAATACTTTTTTTTGTCTTTTACACCATCTGGAAAAAGCACTGGCAAAGCCAATAGGTCTGCATTGCCAGCCAAAAGGTAAGACATATCGGCTTTCCCAATGCTTGTTTTCTGAGACGCCACACGCTGTTTCTATTTCCTACTGCTAGAAGTCGCACAGTTGGACATTCAGTAGCATAGAAATGAGAAGAACTGGCTGTGTGGCACACATTTTCTTTTCCAGTCGCCAGTCAGATGACAGCAGAGAAATACAAATCCAACCATTCGGCTCGGAGTACCACCACCTACGTGTGGCAGCCCATCCTGCTCGGAAAGCAGCCCCATAAGCCTGCTGGGAAATGCCCTACTGAGAGGTTGGCCAGTCCTGCCCTGATAGGCCATTGTGTTGGGCAGGGCTCCGGCTTAGGGAAATTCCCCAAATCGCCCAACAATGCAGGCATAATTAAGACTTCACCCACCTCTAAAAAATTGAAACTTGCAGATCTTGAGCTGGAGAAGGAAATGGTCTAAACTTCTAGCATGTGCTCATTTTATTGGCTCGTGACCGGCTCGAGCTCTCAGAAGGCTCCTCCCACTGCTGCCATCCACCAATCATGTAAACTACGTGTGCGGCTGCCCGCGGCCCCCGCAGGGGGCCACCCTAAACGGGCGGCCCCTTTAGTGCCATTTGGGCACTTCCCCACCCCCCAATGATGTGTGGGACTCAAGGAGGAGTCCCCCTACCAGACGCGTCACTTCCGGCACGCAGAGGAGGTGGGGAGGTACTTATGCCTCCCCCCGGCCATCTTGGCGTCCTCTTTGCGCCGGACACGCCGTCTAGCAATCAAAGAGGCCTGTGAAATTCTGGTCAACGGCGCGGATTAAGTGCACTCTAGAACCGAGGTAGGTGACACAGGAGGGTGATTCAAGATACACAGGTGGTGTGAAAGGCAACGCGAGACTGTCCGCTTATGCTGGGTAGGAGGTTCCATATTACCAACCAGAAGGGTGACATGTGGCAAAACTGTGAATATGTTTAAGAATGACATAGATGCCAGTCAGGAGAGGTTTGTCAAAGGCATTACACTTATTGCCAGGCATTGCTAACTACCCATCCACACCAAGCCTATCCTTAGGCTCCTGGGCCGCATACACATAGCACGGTATTAGGCACCTGCAGTTGTCAGCGCCAGGAGTTATTAAATTACAACTGTACCGTGGGCGTACTTGCTGACCGGGCAGTACTGCCACGGCCTCCAAGGGCCAATCAGTCAGACACCAGTAGCAGTAAGTGTGGCTTGCCCTCTGTGCAGTTGGCGGGGGAATTTAATTCCATGTACAGCCTATACTAAACTTGCTTCTAGCAGGTCTCGTGGGTGAGCGAGTTCACTGCTTTGAACAAAGAATAAAAAGGAGCATGGCGTGACACAGACTATTAGGAAGTAAATCAGGGACCGGGTGCCTTTACACACGATTCCGGGGGAGGGCAATTAAGTCCGGGATAACCAAGTGTACCGGGTGTAGTGCCTTGCATCTTGGGTCAAAGCGGGTTGGCTCACAGGGGGTGTCTAGGATCGTCCAGGCACACCGTGCAGGGTAGAATGCTATAGAACTGCACGTTGCCACTATTGTGAGTGCAACAAATGGATCCCTCTCAAAGCAAACCTAGGTTGTATGGTCAGTGCACCACATACAACCATTCACTCCAGCTTCCTGAAGGCAGTCTGTTAGAAGAGGTGTCGATCGGGACGTCCTGCGCCAGGGTGCGGACATTGCACGGGCGACACAACAGATAGGGTGCTGTCAGACGAGGGTGCTTGCGGGCTAGGTGGCCAAGCAAGAAAGCAGAACGAATTCTATGGACCTCTCTCCCCCTCCTGACTGCCCGACACTGTGAGTGCAGGGGGATTTGCAATGTTACGGGTATTTTCCCGCCCATACAGGGGCAGAGGGGTACATTGCAGGTATCGGCATAAATAGAGTGGAGGCAGACCTACAGACTATGTGCACCAGTAGGCGCAAGAGGTTGGCGTTAGAGCAAAATCTCGCAGCGGCAAGGTAGCCAGGAGGCATGAGCCGGCTGGTTAGGCCAGAATGTCTGCTGTGATTCCAATAGCGGTTTGAAATGTGTTTGGAGCTCCATCACTGACAATTCCAGAGCACACTATGCACCTCGGCCCAGTAGGTGAAGGCCATAGGCTCATGTGGGCTTGATCTTGTGGAGGGCAATATTCCCTGGATTAACAAGGTACTAGGTCATTAGCTGGGTTGAACATCAAGGGTCACAGCTGGTTAGCAAGTATGTGTGTATCTGTCATCGAGCTTTAGTTAAGCAAGCCTGGCAGGTGGCGTCAGTTGTCACTCCAAATGGTTGCGATGACTGCAATAGTGTGCGCTAGGCGATCAGCCCTGTTCGCCATGGTTTATTAACACAGAGGTCGGTGCACTTGTCTGGTCAACCTCAACAAAGAGGTGCACTCTGCTCCCTGGGCAGGTTACGGGTTGCTTCAGTTAAGCATGAAATGCCCCGCCCGCATAGCCAGAGTATATAGCCTGGTTGTGGAAGCGGTCTTCAAGCATGTGTGCTGCTGTTCCAGGTATTGGGGAAACAGGAGTTGGGGAGCACGAACTGCTAGAAGGCCTGCAACTTCAGGTTGCAGGAGGTGGGAGCCACATCAGCTTGAAGGGTATTACAGCGATGTTTAAGAGTAGCGCTCCCTCCTGGGAGGCCATCACATTCGTGCAGCGCATGTGAGGCACTGGTACATTCCCAGAGAAGGATTATCCGCTCCATGCGCTAGTTTGCAGAACAAGGGGCTTTGGCTTCATCAGGCATGAGCTATGCCGGGCGAACACCAAAGGTTAATTTGACAATGTTGGAGTGCACTTGGCACAGGTGGGCTTGGATCTGTTCCTGCTGGACATGAATGAGGCCCGGGAAATTGCAGGTTGCAGTGAGAAAGGAGCTGTTTTGGTGGGGGCTCTTTAGGCGACGGGGCCGCCTCCAGAGCTGTGGAGGAGTTACAGGGCGATCTGGAAGCAAATGGGTACAGAAGAGTACCTCTGCAAGAGCACAATAGGGGTGCCAGAGCCAAATCCCAGGAGCCTCATGGGAGGGTCCTGGAACAATTACGTCGGCGCCCGTTAGTCCTTCGGGCGGTTGTAGGCCTGAACAACCGGGGGCTTGCCTTGCTACGCTCCGCCCTGAAAGGGGCGTGAGTAATAAGGGACCAATGTGTCACGTGATCCAGTAAGGGGATCACCCCCATAAGGGTAGCGCTGATTGGTTACTCCACAGTGCTTGGCTCATCAGGCGGGCAGGGCAGCATAGGTTGGTACAGCTGCCTGCCCTTGGATCGCCCGTAAGATAACCCACCATATTGCATACTTTTGTATGGAATAAACCTGCAGCACTATTTTTCCCAAACAAAAGTTGTGTTGTGTATTTATTTATGCATGCATACTCTGTTGTGGTGTGGGTGGGGTGTGTTGCCAATAATGGGACTATGCGGCTGCCCGCGGCCCCGCAGGGGCCACCCTAAACGGGCGGCCCCTTTAGTGCCATTTGGGCACTTCCCACCCCCAATGATGTGTGGGACTCAAGGAGGAGTCCCCCTACCAGACGCGTCACTTCCGGCACGCAGAGGAGGTGGGGAGGTACTTATGCCTCCCCCGGCCATCTTGGCGTCCTCTTTGCGCCGGACACGCCGTCTCCCACCCTACCGCTTACCCGGCGTGGGGTTGGCAGGCGAAATACATAGAACGTTGTAATGTTTTCTTTCTCGTTGCAGGAGGAGTTACAGGGCGATCTGGAAGCAAATGGGTACAGAAGAGTACCTCTGCAAGAGCACAATAGGGGTGCCAGAGCCAAATCCCAGGAGCCTCATGGGAGGGTCCTGGAACAATTACGTCGGCGCCCCGTTAGTCCTTCGGGCGGTTGTAGGCCTGAACAACCGGGGGCTTGCCTTGCTACGCTCCGCCCTGAAAGGGGCGTGAGTAATAAGGGACCAATGTGTCACGTGATCCAGTAAGGGGATCACCCCCATAAGGGTAGCGCTGATTAATTACTCCACAGTGCTTGGCTCATCAGGCGGGCAGGGCAGCATAGGTTGGTACAGCTGCCTGCCCTTGGATCGCCCGTAAGATAACCCACCATATTGCATACTTTTGTATGGAATAAACCTGCAGCACTATTTTTCCCAAACAAAAGTTGTGTTGTGTATTTATTTATGCATGCATACTCTGTTGTGGTGTGGGTGGGGTGTGTTGCCAATAATGGGACTATTTTTTTAAACACCGTTGTTGCCAGCTCGTTTCTGTGACTGATGTTTATGATTACGGGCGCTGACGTTTCTCCAGTTTTCGCCCATGTTGCAATAAGCTTTTAATAAAAGAAGGATGTATTTAAAAAAATATTATTTAAAATTCCCCAAAGAGACCGACAGCACCTTATAAACGGGTCACCCGTTCACCTCAATATCCTGCGACCAGTGCCGTGCCTCGCTTCGTCGAAGGAGCAACCATAAAGCGGACGCGACGGTCAGTCTCCGGAGCTATTCTTGACTCGGCCAATCGATCGGAGACAGACGCGGCGATCATAAATTATTCCATTTTGTAAAGCCACTTCCCCGTCTTTTGCAGAAATGGATGTGATGCTGCTGTTATACAGTATTAAAACACCAGCATGTTTGGTGCTTTTGAGACCGCAAACACAAACCAGCCAATGGACTGCTGCATGTGCTTTGAATGATGTGTATTTGTGGCCGGATCGATGGTTCAAGAAGGGGGAAATGGTCCCTTTTACCACTATTATATAAAATTTTATAAAATAGCCCAACCCGCACAACCAAAATATTACCGCACAACCGGAAACAATGTAGCCCAATTGGGCGTGATCTAGCCCAATCTGGCAACACTGTGTAGTCTGTGCAGACACATCGTTCAGAGGGAGTGCTCGAGGATGGTAGTTTTACTTAACAAGCAGGAGGGAGGAGGAGGCAGCTTTAGCCCAGAGAGGGAGCGAAGAGCAGCTTTTCATAATAAAAACAAGCTCTAAGCTGCACAGGAGGTTAAGTGAACTGGAAGCAGGCAGGAGAAAGCATTTAACAAAATAGTGTTCTGATGCTGTAATTAAAGCATTTGGAGTAACAACAAATGTAACAGGGGCAGCCCTCATGGGAGGATACACCTACAGAAAAGGCGGTACTAAGGAGGGACTACTAAGCCTATTGACCAATGAAAAGCCACTATTTACAAAGAACAGTGACAGGAGCCAATTAAAAAGATGGGAGGAAATTGGGCGGAGCTTCATGCCCATATCCTGAATACAGCATGTCTTGAAGAGACCTAAAAATAACAGGATGCAAAAAAAAAATTGAACGGATGAACCTGGGAGTCTGGAGAGCTTACACTACAGCAAGGAAAGAGGCCTCACACTCAGAGCCTCAAACTGCCGAAAGGGTGATTTTGTATACATTTGCTGCCACAAGTGGATTACATATCTGTGCCTCTGATTCCATGCAGGAGTGCCACTCCGGGAGATACTGCTAGATACACTGACTGAATGAATCCCATCCATGTTCATTCAGGAGGTGAGTATACACAGTGTGCCATACAAAAATGAGGTCCTGGAATTTTGCCTTTTGCCCGTGTGGTGGGACGTCCATTTTCTTCCATTCCACCTAAAGTTATGACATGTTCGTAGTTCCACGCTGAGACAGAAGACAATATTCTAAAGGAGCAGAGAGTGCCCTGTGCAGCACCATTCAGCACGGGTGTGTAGCTAATCACATACACCATGCTTTTTTACAAATCCTGGGGCAGATACTGGCTATTTGGCAATGTCCACACTTTTGTCTGTCAGAATATTATGTAAGAAATAACATCAAAAGTAAATATTGTGTCCTAAATATTGTTTGCAGTAATACTCATCTCATTGGGTGTAGATTTTCTATTAACACAAAATGGGAAATATTTTTGTAGACCATATTTAGGGCACAATATTTGTGCCAGAATATATGATGACACCATATCATATCATGTCCTCAGGGGTTTGGGCAGCTTGTTTTCTGCAGCTTTTGTTACTGTGGAAAACCCTTCTGTTCCCTCCTGTCTCAAAGCATTCCCTGTTTGTGGAAGCGTGGGTCCTTGCCATTCTGCACTATGGGAATGCCCTATATCTAGACCTGATGGCTACGTTGATTGACAAGTTTCAAAGGCTTCAGAATGGGACTGTAAGACTTGTCTGCAGTCAGTGCAGGTTTGAGCACTTCTCTTCAGGCCATCAGTTGGATGAGCACATCTCCTGAGTCTTTCAGTCGGTTATTTCCTCAGGACATCAGTTGCTTCACTGGCTGCCTGTGAAGCCATGTGTTGAGTTGAAGGCTGTGTGTTTTGATCACAAGCCTTCTGCAAAACTGCCTCTGTTTCTGTCTATTTGGGTGACCCTATTTGCACCCATCCAGACTTTTGTTCAGGAGGCGCACCTTGTATCTATCCTCTGCTCAGAGACTTTGGCCCTCCACTTTGGAACAGTATTCCACTGGCCCAGAAAGGCGTAATTTCTTACATTTCTTACATTTCCACAGGGCTTCGAGACGTGCCTGCTTTGTCAATGTATATTGTCTCTGAAGTTTTCCTCCAGGCTCTTTTGGTTCCTGGTACCAAGATATCTGCAGATGTACACATGCTCTAGAAAGGAATAAATAAGTACTTTTGTTTCATACTGGTGTTCCAGGGTCATGGGGACTCTTGCACTTAAAGAGGATAGCCAAGACCTCCCTTAGCTAGCTCTCGCTCGCGTGTTAGCTTGGCGGAGCACTCACAGGTTATGCAGACAAGTGGTATAAGTCGGGACCAGTCACAGAATCACACTCAGTAAAGGTCTATGTTGAGTAAGTGACATTTCAATAAACGAGACTTCATGTTTGATCCAGAAAGAATGAATAAAACAACTGGATGTTTCTGGCATTTTGGTGTGTCAGGTTTTTAGCCCAAACATGTATAAGTGTCTTAAAGCAAATACCCATTAACTTAGAGGTTCGTTTGTGACTCAGTCTAAGCCTACTTGCACATTGTAGCTTCAGGCGCAATGCTTAATATCTCAACTCTACTTTCTATGCTTCCTCTCCATTTAGATTTTACGCTTTCAATCGGTGGGTGATGCAACATTTTTACTGTGCTGCTGGCTACCTGGGATGGAAATGACTGCAGAATAGGGGGACGCCAATCAAACTAATCTGGTTCAGCTCAAACTGCAGAGATCATTCCAAAGTGCAGTAACACATTGGTTGAGATGTGACTGGAGATAGACATCCTTTCTCTGATGGAAGTTCAAAGTCTGTCCAGTGCACTGCATTATTCTGGCTGCAAACGGCAGTGGTTCATGTACTGGGGATGGGTTCAAGTGATCCAAAGGATGTCTCACTAGTCAAATTGAGATGGGTTTGTACAACAAAGCTGGTACACAAGAGTGTCAGGAAAGTCCAGGGTCCTATATCTAGATTCCCGCAAGCCACAGTGAAGGCATCAAGGTGCTGCTGGCACTCACTGGAGCAGGCATACCCACTAGGATTCAGAGCGAACCGAGTTTTGGGGTGTGGCACCAAATCATTGACTGGCTACAAATCATACATCATAGCGCGATGGTTCAAATGGTCCAGAGTGTTGCACTAGATAGCACATACAGTAGCGGAACAATCTAGAAATCAATAGACATAGGCACCGCAGGAGAGGAGATCAAGGGGGTCTACTCAAAGCTAAGGTGACTCGACAGAGCTGTAAGTGGAAACTCTATGCCATGAAACCAACCCGTGGCACCAGCCTCCACTAGGGTGGAGTGCAGAGAGTTTTTCTGCTCTAGTTCACCAGTGGATCTTTGTCTTTGGTCCTGATC
This sequence comes from Calotriton arnoldi, assembly GCA_963921515.1. NCBI lineage: Eukaryota > Metazoa > Chordata > Amphibia > Caudata > Salamandridae > Calotriton > Calotriton arnoldi. The sequence goes on from CAWUFW010014563.1 coordinate 225,721, forward strand.
AGCTGGGCTCAAGTACTTATGGCTTTTGCCTGGCTCTTCTTTGAGTCAGTTCTCCAAGCGCACTGCAGTCTCAGCTTGGCTTTGGCTGCTCTCCTCAGGTCAGGGTGATGTCATCTTCTACCCTCATGGACCAGTCTCTTCAGGCAGTTATTCAAGTCATCCAGGCTTAGTTCTACCCTCAAGTGAGAGATGACATGATCCTGGCACCACTTCTCGCCTCTGCAGAGTTGTCTTCTAGTGATGTAAAATGAAGTAGAGATGTTGATTCTGGAGAGTCTGTATAAACTTTACACAGATGGATGGAAGCTAGGGCCTAGTCATCCTTGTGACATGTGTAAATCCACTGAATCCAAGATGGTCAGATGGCCCTGTGCTTCCTACTCTATGAGAAGATGACAGGGAGGACAGCAGATGTTCAGTGGGAGGTATGCCAAACTTCTTAATGCAGCCATCCACAAACGTGGACTCCCGGGTCCAGGGGCTTTTGTCGGCAGGTATATTCAAAACAAGCCAAGTGAAGACAGCTCCAATGAGCAAACCCCAGGGCCAGAGCAGGGCAGATGGGGAACTACCATCTTGTGTCTCAGTAATTGTGTCTTACAAAGAACATCTTTTGAATCAAGCATGTATGACTCGTGGAGCACACAACCCCACAACACAGGGAGGGGAACAGGGAGGTGACTCAATGGAGTACCACAAAGGACACCGGTTGACTTCTCTTCTGAAAGTGCAGTTAAAAAGAACCATACTCCTTACAGCAAATTATTGCCCCACCGAGTCATCCCAGCCTAGTCAGAAGGAGCCCAGTTTGTGCCTACCTTCGGTCCAACAGAGGCTAGACATTGGCTAAGGGGCAACAAAATATGTTGCTCGGGATGCAAAGCCTCTTGGAAAATACAAAGAGGGTGAAATAGAATCTTACAGGATATTTCAGTGGACTGCATAGTGAAGGAACCTCCAGCCTTACAATAACCCTGGCTCAAAGGTGTGCGTGGTTCTCAAGTGACAGAGATGAACATATAACTACAACAAGTAAGGGGTGCCACACTGTTATCGAAACCTATGGACTCCCAGATTTATCATGGCAGATATTTAAACTGCCTGGCTCATCTTGGTACAGAGAGACAGTGTCAGCTGCACTGTAAGGACAGGATTGCTCGTGCCCCACCACTTTAGATGGCCACCACTGTGACAGTGACAAAGCTGACAGCCTCAACCTAGTGCATGCAAGCAGCTTTATTATTCCTTTCTACATGTAAAATGGACAGGTGTATGAAGGGTACAAAACTCTCTTGCCCTTCCTCACATGCACAATGGAAGGATAGCAGTTTTTCTTGTATTGAGACCAGTGAATGGAATAGCTTTCGGCACAGGAAGCCTACCACAAATCCCTGCCTCTTTCCCTCACTTGACTGGTGAAAGGTTGCCTCTTAACTAGGCCTGGGTGAAATTTAAATTATGCTGGAGTAGTTGGAGTAATTTGGGTAGTTCCTTGTTACTTTTGGTGAGGAATTACCGATGATAACACAATTACATCTGCTCGTGTAATTATAAGCAATTTGGGGGAAAACGCCTACCATGGTAGCACATTTAGTGAGGGCGAGCAGCTGCTCACTCTGCTGTTTATGTTCTTTTGCATTTAGCACTATTTTCTTAGGCATTGCCCAGGTTGGGCACGAGGCTGCATTTTGCGCTATGAAACTGGCTCTAAACGGCAAGAGTAAGTTGGGGGAAAATCCTACCCCAATTGCACCTTTAGCGAGCGGCTGCTCGCACTGCTATTCATGTTCTGTTGCATTTAGCGCTGTTTCTTGCAACATAATGCATCTCGTGTCCATTTTGGACATGAGGGAGCATTTTTGCAATAAGAAAATAGTGTAAAATGCAGAATTAATCTTCTTGTTTAATTATACGTAATCGCGTGGAATTGTTTGGTAATTCCACACGATTATGCAAGTTATGCCCAACCCTACTCTTAACTTCTGACACTGAGGGAAGGAGAGGCAGATCTGAAAGCAATAGTCAATGCATCCAACTTCCTGTTCCTGTCTGCTCTTGCCCCTGCCTCACCAGCATTCTGACTTTAGAATTCATACCTTAATGAAAATAGTGCTCAACTAAGGGTGGCTCTAGGTATCTCCACATTGTAAATCAGAGAATGGGGCCCAGAAGGAGGCGACATTAGCTCTACCCTGGGAGCCTCGAGCAGTTGTTGTGGTGTGGGTGATGACAGGTGGTCATCAGCAGGGTTCTTTAGGGGGTGTGATCAACAGGGCATCTTATACAATGTGCTGGCATTATGTGTTATCTTTTAGTGTAGGTAGCGAACTCGTCGGTGAATCCAGCGTGGGTTTTGCTTTTAGGCTTAATTTGGTAGAGAGGCGCGAGCAGGTAGATAGACTTATTTTAGTGGTTAGGTGGACTTGGGAAGGTTTGGTTTGAGGCCATGTTGGATGCGGGCAGGAATGTGGTAGTGGGGGCGCATGTGGTGGTAAAAGAGGTGAAGTAAGAGGCTGATATTCTCCAGGGGCTAGATCAGGCCTGGATGCCCCTTAAGAGATCGGCAGAGGGGTGGCCACTGCAGTGTAGCAGCACAAAAGAACAAGCATTGGCAATGTAATCTCATTTAGCAATGCTCAGCAAATGGTGCAATCAGTTTTTTGCAAATGCCTGAGTAGCTATGTTAAAATCCTTAAAAACAATGAAACATTGCTTCCTATACTTTCAAGGTGTTCATCGCACTGCATAACACAAGCCAGTGGAAGTGTACTGCCTGCACTCTTGTCCCTAGTGGTTAGAGACCCAGGGCTGAAGGGAGGGGGTTTGGAGAGAGGGCTGCCTTTAGAGAGCCTGTTAGCAAGGGGCTGCTGGTTAGTTCTTCCGGAGCACTGCTGTTAGGTAGATTGTACGGTTGAGGGCGGGAGGGTCTGTAGTTTCTGTTGTTAGTGGTGACATCGTTTCTAGGCCAGGCCTGCCATTTTGTCTGTCCGTAATTGGTGCTTCAGGATAGTTGGTGGCTGCCAGGTACAGATCTCTCATACTTCATTGTACCCACGTTGTTGGTACTCTTGCTTGGAGCCAGCCCCAGTCTTACCTACTGTGAATACCATCACTTTACTCAAAGGCAGGGGCCTGAGAAGGACAATTGGAAGTGAACCAAATCAAATGGTTCTGGAGCATGCAACAGCGGATACATTCTTCAGGGCGGCATTTGCAGAACATTTGTTGGTAGTTGGGCTTGCTCACTTCTATGTTACATAGTATCTACAGAACAGTGGCGTTTACATTAATAAGTTATGAATCTACAGAGACCACAGCGTGTGAAAAGTCACAATGCAATCTATTTTCATGACTCTGAAAAGCCTGCTGGGAACTGGTATGGTACCAGCTTCACTTCTGAACCGTGCGTGACATACATGTTTGTAGCCGCTCGTTTACAAATTACAATCATATGCCACACTACAGACCTGTAAAATGGTGTTCAGTTGGAAATCCCCGGGGGCAGTGTGCATGCTTAGTTTGATAGTGTGAAAATCGTTTTACCTGGTGGCATATTCCAAACACTTCTCTACAGTTATCACTCTCTATCTATAGGAATTACCGTAGCTCCTCGAACTAGAGAAACTAAAAAGCGAGGGCTCCTGAGCTGAAAGGGAGGCAGGGGACACACACGTGATCACCTTTCCAGACTATGCTTTAAAAACGTGTGCAAGAAAACAGAAACAGGAGTAAACCCGTTAATCCAGCTGAGACCGGGTAAGCTTTATAACAAAAGAACAATGTCTCAACTGGTATGTCATTCAGGGGGGACTGTTCATAGAAGGTGTATCAATCACACAGCACGGGGGGAGAAAGGGAACGAGGGAGACCAAGTTAAGGTGGAAGGGTTGTTATTTTCATGTAGTTATAGTAGCACTATGTTACAACTAGATTGCAGTAACCATAACAACCAATTGTGCACTGGAAGTGTTGCTGTGAGTGAACGGCGCAGTGACACAAGTGATTAAAGAACAACGTGAAGCGGCGAAAAAGCAATAAAACAATAAATTGTGGGGGTCAAACAGATGTTTTTCCAATTACAAATACAATTTCATTGTTTGCAAATGACCCTTTGGTGGCCGCGAATGGCGTTGTGGAGTCGACGGCGTTTCGACCTATTTAAATCAAGGTCATCATCAGGACGATAGTTACATAATTCTGGAATAGTGCTGATGGCACTATGAGAGGGAGAATCCACGAGAGGGGGAGAATCCAGGGGAGAATTCCGCTGGTCTGGAACTGCTCTAGGACGTCAATCGATTGGAGACCGGCGTGTAAATAGCTGAGCTGCGGTCTTAGACGCTTTATTCGTCCCTTCGGACTAAGCCCATTTTCCTGGATCACAACACTGCCGGTCGTGAACAACCCTGTGCACTAATCGCTCCGTCCACCAGACATCGGTTCCCTTGCTGCCGGTGGAATTGAACACCAAGACCGCAGCTCAGCTATTTACACGCCGGTCTCCAATCGATTGATGTCCTAGAGCAGTTCCAGACCAGCGGAATTCTCCCCTGGATTCTCCCCCTCACGTGGATTCTCCCTCTCATAGTGCCATCAGCACTATTCCAGAATTATGTAACCATCGTCCTGATGATGACCTTGATTTAAATAGGTCGAAACGCCGTCGACTCCACAACGCCATTCGCGGCCACCAAAGGGTCATTTGCAAACAATGAAATTGTATTTGTAATTGGAAAAACATCTGTTTGACCCCCACAATTTATTGTTTTATTGCTTTTTCGCCGCTTCACGTTGTTCTTTAATCACTTGTGTCACTGCGCCGTTCACTCACAGCAACACTTCCAGTGCACAATTGGTTGTTATGGTGCCTGCAATCTAGTTGTAACATAGTGCTACTATAACTACATGCAAATAACAACCCTTCCACCTTAACTTGGTCTCCCTCGTTCCCCTTCCCCCCCCCACCTGTGCTGTGTGATTGATACACCTTCTATGAACAGTCCCCCCTGAATGATATACCAGTTGGGACATTGTTCTTTTGTTAAAAACGTGTGCAGTCATTTCCTCTCTCGCTAGCGAGCAAGCTCGTGACAAGATGAATGCAAATGTAATGGAAGTAAGAGTACACTAAAACAATTAGGGGCAGATTTTCAAAGATTTTGTGTCGGGTTTGCATCACTTTCATTGACGCAGTCCTGATGCAAAATCCTTTGTGGTATTTACAAGTCAATGCAAATGTTATTTGCGTTCCTTTGTAAAAAAAACAAAAAAAAGCTGCCTTGCACTGCTTTGCGTCACGATCCATGGATGGGGCATGGACATTCCCATTCATCCACCCATGAATTATTGCATGAATCCAGATCTACAAAGACTTGTAGAAAAGGGCTTGCATCAAAATGGTGCACCAGGCCTTAGGCTGGCTTAACGAAGAGAAATATCATTATTTCTCCTCGTTATTTCCTCCTTGCACCCAAAAAAGAAATAGCCTCAAAGGATAGTTTTTGGGCAGGAAGGTACCCCTTCCTGCCCAAAAACTATATTGACCTTAACACAGATGCCCTTGAACTATGGAGCGAGGGTTCCTGCATTGGCGCTAGACAGCCACAGGTGCACCGGCGCATGGCGAAAGCAGAACTGCACCATTTCTTTGAAAATATGGCATAGTTCTGCTCTCTCCTGTTCATGCAACACAGTGGAGCAACTTCACTTGCTGCATTGTGTGAACTCTTTGAAAATATGTCCCTAAATGTATAATAAATCGACATCGACCACCAACTCAGACAGTAGAAGACATGACAGTAACGTGGCTTCATTTTGAGGATGCAAAGCAGAGGTCTTAGCAGAACTACTGCGCTGAAAGCAGAGCAGCAGACATGCATCGACATAGAGAAGAGAAATCTCCACAGCAGTTCTCCCCTTACAAATGACATCATGTAATAACAATGTTATTACATGGCATATTGTAAGCAATTGTTTTTAGGTCGAGCCTCGAGTAGCGCGCAAGCGTTGCTCTGGCAAGACTTTATGTAGGGGTTTCAAAAAGCTGACCACACGCTCGTGCACAATGGCCTTTTCCCTGCGGTTACCCGCAAGCAAAAGGCCATGGTGCACGAGCGTGTGGTCACGCCTGCTGCTCGCAAGCGCGCGCACCACTCGTTTAAATATTGACGTGACGCCACAGCTTCGATAGCAGGTTGAGCTGTGCCGTTAGGGAAATGTAGTTCTATATCCGCCTAACTTAGTCTTTATAATTGTACGATTGGACTAAGTATCCCATCTCGCCATGCGATGGCTGGCTTCCAATCAGAGCTTTGTTTACATACTGGGATACGTAGTCCTACCCCGCCATGCTCCATTGCATTTTACATCCGCAGGACTCGTTTTCCCATAGGGCCGTGCGATAGAGAGCGGTGGGCGGCCTAGCGGTAGAGCCGGCAGGAGGCGCTGTGCTTGGAGGAGTGCGCAAGGGGCGGGCTGGGGCGGAGTGGCTGCCGGAGAGTGAGGCCCGGTGCGCGGCCTGTGCTGGAGACCGGGATGCGGCGCGCCAGCTGAGCCCCCGCCATGCTCAAGTGCATGCCCCTGTGGCGCTGTAACCAGCAGCTGGAGGCCGTGGACCGGCGGCACTGCTCTCTTCAGGCTGTGCCCGAGGAGCTGTTCCGGAACTGCCGGAGCTTGGAGGAGCTGCTGCTGGACGCCAACCAGCTGCGAGAGCTGCCCAAGGTAAGGGGTGGGTGCACAATCCCAGCACAAAGTACCGGGGCACATGGAGCCCTCAGAAACAAGTGTAGAGACTGCTCATGGCGAGGAGGAGCCGAGGCTGTCCATATGGGATGTGGAGAGAGAGGAACAGCTGGGACCTGGGAGGATGTGGGGTAGGGGACCCTACTAGGTACCAGGGGAATGGGGCCTGAAGCCCGTTGTAGCAGCTGCTCGTGGCCAGAGAAGCTGCTGGGGTTTGGTTGGGGGGGGGAGAGGAGGACAGCTGTTGGGATATGTGGGGTTCAGGAGGGTAGCAATTGCCAGAAGGTATGAGGGTATTTGGAAACAATTATTGGTGCTATCAATGAAGTGCGAGAGGGTTGAGGACAGGTATGGAGGCTATTGGGCCTTCTGACCAGTTTACAGGCGCTTTCATCGGTGAGAGATGGATGGCACCTGCTTTTCTCTGCCCAGGATTAGGGGTCTGCTGCAAGAGCTGAGGCTTGAAGTGGGCAAAGGAGGAAGCATCACTCCTACATGGAAAGGTTCATTTGAAGCGGTTGTAGGAGCTACCCCCTATGGTGGTGTCAGGTGGGTGGCAACTGCTGGGGATTTGGAGGACAGAAGGGAGGACTGCACTACCGCAGGATAAGGAGGCAGCCTTCAAACTGGTTAAATAAGTTACTAATGGTGAGGGGTTTAGCTGTTGGGGACTACCCAAGGTTAGAGTGCAGGTTAGAGTGCAGCTTCGTGTGTCACAGTCGGCTAAAGTAGCGGTTCTTAACTTGGTGTCTGCGATGCCTACTCTGGTGGTCCTCGGCTATTTAGAAAAGTAAATAATGCTTGCAGATTGATAAATAAAGTGTAAATATACACGAAAAGAAAAACTTTTTTTTAAATCTCTGTAAATATGAAGGAATTTGAAATTGGGAATGGACAATTAAATTGATATTCTTAGCTTGGTTTGTGAGTACAGTAAACAGAGTCTAGAATGGACGAACCATTTCCAGTCTTCCATTTAACAGTTTCGTTTTTATATTTGTTTTGTTTGTGAATGAAGCATTTCATAAGTTGTGTATATGTTTGAGTGCCACTTCTGTCTTTATTTCCAGGCATTGTTTTGTGGTTCGAATTGTAGAAATAGCTTAGGCTGTGGTCTCAGGTTTCCAATAGTGATTCACTGAGAGGCCCACAGAAGTCACTCCCCCAACACAGGCAGTCTGGCCTGAGGTGATGACAGGCCATGTTCCTTTAGCACAAGATGACAATGAACCCCAGGCATGATCCGGCTACCTGGGCGAGGTATACCTTCAGTCTTTTGTCCTAACGGAGGAAGGCCCTCGTGACACCCCTTTGTGACATACAAAGACATCCTGGTGGCTGAGTGGGCTAAAGCATCTGTTGCTGGGCCCGGGTTCCACCATGTGGTCACGGATAAGAATCCCAGAGGGTTTGACAGAATTTGCACGACTGAATTTCGGAACAATAACAAGCATTGGCATAGCCAATAGGTCTCGCCTTTGGGACCTTCTAAGTGTTTCGCCATGCAACAGTTGATCTTGTTGTACCAAGGATATTGTGCTGCATAACTAAATACTTATAAGGTCCCAAAAGCGAGACCTATTGGCTATGCCAATGCTTGTCTTAATCATGATCTTGATTGATTTTGGGTAGTGAGAGAGAAAATGAATGCAGGAAAATAGTGGTGGGTTGGGTGTGTTTTGATCCAAGTTGCCAAATGTGCTGAAGCTATTTCAAAAGAGATATTGCTACAAAAGGATTTGATGAAATGTTTTCCAAGTAATTTACAGCCTAATTTCTATATAATATATAACTGTAACCGAGTTAAGGTGCCAGTATTTGAACTATTTAGATATATAACAGTCCTGAGACGTTAACACAAATTATTATAGCAAAATGCTATACTTTTGAATGTATTTATTTTACGGTCTCAAATTCAAATTAAGTTGGGGTGAATATTTGTTTTCTCTTTGGAATTCCACAACATTTTATTTAGACTTTGTATTTATCATTGCCATAACCAAGCAGATTAAAAAAACAAGATGCAAATATGTATTTTCGTTCCTTACACAGCTTATGAGATTTTGTCTGATCCAGTCAAACGCAGAGCATTTAACAGCATAGATCCTACTTTTGATAACTCTACCATCAAAAAGTGAAGCAAAGGAAAATTTCTTTGAAGTGTTCTCTCCTGTGTTTGAAAGAAATGCCAGGTAAGATAAATGTAGATTTCAGATATTTGTCGATAGCAAGGAACTGTTTGTAGTTTTTGGTATACTTGAGTTATGGCTAGCATACTTCCATTCAGAGTTTTACGGGGCAGACTGGTCTTTTGCTTCCGTTATCATTCTACATACCTATAGCAACATTTGCCAGACTTTTTCCTATTTTTTATGAGATATTTATTTTTCACTAATTCTTGAGAAACACAAATGAGTTAGGATCTAGCATCTATGGAGTGACCACAAATGCGCATTTGTAAAATCAGTTTTAAAATACTAAAGCGATAAAGTTTAAAGCTGATTTGGCAGCAAATAGTTAAGGAGAACATGTCTAAAATGTGAACGATTTTGACATTTTATGAAATGTACACTTAGATTAAAATAGTCCGGAGAATTCGGCTCATATGCATGAGGGGATCAAGCCCTCCTGACCAAGGGTGGTTGAGTTTAGACATCAGTTTTGGGAGAAGTTGCTCACCAAAAGTTCATTTTGAAATTGAGAACCTGGTATGTTACTTTGAGAAGTAATAATATACTAGACCAATATTCAGGAAAATGGTGATGATCACAACAGATCGGGCATTCAAATATAAGTCGTGGGTTGGCGATTTAGAATAAAGCTGGAGGGTTGTGGACTTTACAAAGACATTGCAGAATAGAAATGGAGCTTAACACTATTAGGAAAGAAATTGTGAAGTCATTAGATGGCAAATCATAATATATTTGTAATAGAAAATGTACAAAGAAGTAAATGGTATGTTTTACATTTTTCTTGAAAATTATTTTGCAGTAAATAGAAATGTGAAAATGAAGTAAGTCTTGACAGAATTCAATTATTTGCAAAATACCGTATGTAGTATATTGCAATGCATGGTTTTGAGTAATCATAAGCATTTGAAATTTAATAAGATTGGCAATTGGGAGACTATGCACCTGTCTTGGGAGTTAGATAAGTATAAACTGGTTCACCAGTGAAGTGAGTATTCCATGTCTGTTATTTGTTAATTTTTGTAGGGTTGAAAGTCTCTTGCACAGTGGCAACATACCATCCTGCTTCTTACTATGTCATTCTGACTGGCCTGGTACTTTTTCCAATCATGAGACGTGCCTTGATTTACCTGATATGTGGTCTACATGTTTTTAGGTCTCGCCTACGCAGCGCGCATGCGCTGCCTAGGAGACCTTTAGCCGTCGTGCAGCTCTTTTTCAAAGCACATACTCGTGCTTGTGGCGGCATACACCTTGCGGGAGTGCGCAGCGGCGCGCCACAAGCACGAGTATGTGCTTCCCAAAAGAGCAAACAGCTGCTGCTTCGCGCGCGCGTTCGGAAGCATTCCCAGGGCGTCTCTTTTATTCTGTGCACTCCCCCACCCCTCCCACTTGTTGTTCATTTGTTTCGGGGCAGGAACACTCGCGCTTGTTAACCCTTAGTTTGTGAAGGCAGCACTATATATACACAAATGACATGGCACGCAAGGCGATCTAACAAAATGCAATGCACTTCATGACATTCCACACGTCAATACTTACGTTCCATACTGAAAATACTTATGCTTTCATTTTCGTTTCTATCTGGTGACAATCTCTAAGCAGTGAAAAGCAAATGAACAGCAGCGCCTCAAGCTCTGCCCTCCCTCCAGGAGCCCCATTTTTACCACTTGTTGTTCATTTGTTTCGGGGCAGGAACACTTGCGCTTGTTAACCCTTAGTTTGTCAAGGCAGCACTATATATACACAAATGACGTGGCACGCAAGGTGATCTAACAAAATGCAATGCACTTCATGACATTCCACACGTCAATACTTACGTTCCATACTGAAACTACTTATGCTTTCATTTTCATTTCTATCTGGTGACACATTAAACTGTGTTTCTAGGACGTAAACAATTTACGTCACCTTTGGCAAAGTCTAATTCAGTTGCTGTTAGTATTTTACTGTTCCTTCCAAAATCAACTGCTGAACTTGAAGGGCAGATGTTTGTGTTGTGAGAAGATAATGCTGCAGAAAGGCTATGCGCTGGTGACTTGCTGATAGTGCTTAATTTGTCTTGGCAAGGACATGTAACATCCTGCAATTCTGGGCAAATCTCCCCGTGCCTAACAAAAATGAATGTTTCTTCGTGTAACGCAACTGGTGCTCAAGTAAAGCGCTCTGATACCCAATACCTTTGGGTCAAGTTCGCACTATATAAAACTCTGTAAAAAAGATGTTTTGTTTTTTTTATTGTAAAAATTAAAAAAATGTGTAGGGGGCCAATTTTTTTAGGGACCTCTTCCAACACCTTTTAATTACGTGTTTGCTGATTGTAAGGCTGCTTGTCTTGATTCCACCTCATGCTTCTTTCTTTACCACCTTGCACTTCCGGTCTCTTTTATCTCATTCTTTAAGGTTACTTTCCATTCCTGCTTTCTCCCAGTGTCAAACTTTCCAATATTTCCCTTCCTTTATCTGGGTGTCTTTTTTGTTTTTCTCATTCTTGTTCTGGGACAAAGTCTGATGATAAAAAAATATGTCCACGTCTCCAAAAATGACTGCCAGTGCCCACCACCTGCAACGACCAATACAAAAACAAGCATTGGCATAGCCAATAGGTCTTGCTTTTGGGACCTTATAAGTATTTAGTTATGCAGCACAATAGCCTTGGTGCAACAACATCAACCGTTTGCTGGCTAAACACTTATAATGTCCCAAAAGCGAGACCTATTGGCTATGCCAATGCTTGTTTGTTATTGTGGTCTACCTGTATGCATGGAACAATGTATATGTTCCTACTGAGTATGTTTGTTTCAACTATATATTTCTTGTCCCATCACGTGAAAGATGTAAATATTAACTCGCACTTCTGTGTATTTCATAGAGTCTGTTGAACTTGGCCCTTTTTGGCAGGTTCACCCCTAAACTTTTTGCCTTTTCTGTGACATGGTGTTGGTGGTTCTAGGCCTCTGGGCACTTTAGCACTGTGGTCCAGTGTAAAGTGTGTGCGCTCTCTGTGTACATTTGGTAAAGTTGGCCTGCCCTCCCATAGGAATGCATGGTGGATTCCCTGATTAAGTGTGTCAGTGGTAATTCCTGGAATGGGAGGAGCAGCGTGGTCGAGTTTAGTATGTATGAAATTGTGAGAATAAATGCTGCGCAATGGTGTGCGCAGATTTATTATGACTATGGGAGAAATGCCACTTTTAGAAGTTGGCATTTCTGTGTGCTATGTGTCTGCCTACCTGATGTGAATTGCATGTCTGGCTTGTGAGTGACAGGGGCTGAGAGGTGTGTGTGGCTCCAGGAGGGGCAGGGTGAGTCAGCGCTAGGCTAAATGGGGCATCTGCAGTAGGAGTAGTGGGAGGAGTAATCCCCTGACCCTGAATAGGACTGTGCCCAGCCTGCCCAATGCTGGCTCCGCCCCCTGTGGTGTGTCTGATCACCTAGCCCCCACCTGACAAAGGGGAGCTTGGAAAACAAAGTGCTCCAAATCCCCTCTGAACCAGTTGCATCTGGTTCCCCCATGCCCTGTCCTGCAGACAAAGAGATTTGTGGTATAAATATAGGGGCTGTGACCCCATGAAATGGTTCTGTGCTTCTGTGCTGTTCCTGAACCTTGCTGGGGCGTGCTGCTGCTGGGGCCCAGGAGGAACCGCCATGAGGGCTTGCCTCCCTGGGCCCAGCCTTGCCCCCTTGATTTCTGAGGACTTTGGCTGTTGGAGCTATGGCTCCTTGCGCCCTGTGAGCGCTACACCTTTTATTTTCCTGGTGCCCTGGGAGCGCGATATTTTCCAGGGGAGAAGAGCGCATGGGCCTTGCAGCGCGGCGCTGCATGAAGAGAGAGAGAGAGAGAGGGAATCCCCGGCGTAGGGATTCCCCCGTGATGCCTGAGCAGCGGGTGCCCACCCCGCGTTTTTCTTTGTCTTCGCGGGTGCCCACCCCGCTTATTTGATTTTATTGCGGGTGCCCACCCCGCCATTGTCTTTGTCTAAAACGGGACCCTACCCTGTATTGCCCCCGCATTAAGGAAATCACCGCCGCGGCCCGGCGCGACCAGGAAGCCAGGCGGCCTTGCCTGGTTGTGGACGGGGCCTTGCGGGCGGAAGCGGAAGAGCCGAGAAGAAGGCGGTGCCGGCCAAGCAGGGCTCCCGTGTACTGGTGGGAGCCCTACGTGTGACGAGTAGCTGCGGCCAGGAGGGAGGACGGGAGCCTAGCCCGCCTCCCAGGGCGTCCCGGGCCGAAGGAAGAAGCCGGCAAGTCTTCACGGGGCTCTCGTGAGCTGAGAGAGCCCCGCCCGCCGCCCAGACCAGAGGAGACGCAAAGAGAAGGAGAGTAAGGCAGGCGGGAGCTCACCCCGCCTACCTAAAGGCTGCAGAGGATCCCCAGCGCCGGAGGAGGAGACCGGAGGAGTCCCCAACCGAGACCCGGTGAGTGGCCGCCGCCCGGGTGTTGTGGTGCCTTTCGAGGCACAGTGTCGGTGCTTGGTCAGGGCGGTCCCGCAAGAGAGCACGCCGCCCCAAGGAAGGGGACATATTTGTTTTGAGGGCCCCAGAGCAGGGACTCTTGATGTATTTCCAGCTGCACCGCCATAGCGGGCAGCTGCAACGCAGCCACATTGGCTTTCAGGGCTCCAGTGGAGGTCCAGGGGCACAGCGGTGCCCGTGTTTGGTGATCTCACAGCTGCCCCGCTTGACAGAGGGCAGCTGCAGCGGTTGGCAGCCATTTGTTATAGAAGTCCCTGAGTGGGATAGGAGAGGGCACAGTGGGTGCCCAGGCCCACGTTTTGTTCCACAGCTGCCCAGCAATTAGTGGGCAGCTGCAACGTTTAGGCCAGTGCCTGTGCGCGCTCTTGGTGATGGCTGCATTGGCAGCCCATGCCCTGACATTCTGGACACAGGGCATTTTTGAGCCCCTTTGAGAAGGCCAGTTGGCCAGGGGGGCTGTGTGAGGTATAGGGCGCCAGGCCCTAAGTGTGAGTTATGTGGTGCACCTGAAATGTCTTTCATGCACCCTAATTTATGACATAATGTGGTTTATGTTATGAGGTTATGCATAATGTGGTTTATGTTTATGAGATGATGACATAATGTGGTTTATGTTATGAGGTTGGCGCATAATGTTTTATGTCTAATGTGATGCAGACATAATGTGTTTATGTTGCAGGTGATAATGCTGAGGTCATTATTCTACCAGTAGTTACTGGGTGTGTTATTTACTATTTGTGCATTTGTGATGGTTCTGACAGTGGCCCGATTGGCCCTGTCAAGTGTATATAATCCCCTGTAAATATTGCCTAGTGCCAGGTGGCACAGTGTATATTGTGTGATTATTATTCTAATGTGTTTATGACAATACAAAGGCTATTTTTATATATAACCTTGTGTGGAGTTCCTTTTGTAGTGTGCCTAGCGTGTTGCTACTGTGTGTGTGTGTTGCGCAAACGCTTTACACATTGCCTCTGGGATAGGCCTGACTGCTCGTGCCAAGCTACCAAGGGGGTGAGCAGGGGTTATCTTCGGCGTGTAACTCCCTTGCCCTGACTAGAGTGGTGGTCTCTGCCTGGCTTTGGCGCAAGCCTTAGCCAACCAGAGATCCCGTTTCTAACAGAGCCTTTATGTGAGTGCATGTCTGAAACCTGAAACCAATGTAAAGCCTTTTTTAAGTGAGTATTTCGAAAGTAAATTGCTGGCAGAATTAAAGGTAATGTTGCACTGGCAAATAATTGCATTTATTTGTACCCTGACTTGCTGGTGAAACATTTTTTATTGTGATTGTGCTAAAAAAAACACACTTAAATCGCGCTTCTATCTAACCCTGGGCGAAGTGCTACGCTACGCTCGCGTAGTTTGCGAAGTTTGCGCTACTTCGCACAACGCGAATTGCACGTAGCACAGTGCAAACACGCGTAGCGTAGCGTAGCGTAGCGCCGCGGTCATTTTTTGCTTGCTCGCGGTCCTCAACGTCAAGTTGGCGACCGCGAGCAAGCAAAATGACATCCCGGCGAGACTTTTTCCTCGTTCGCGATCAGCAACATCAAGTTGCCGATCGCGAGCGTGGAAAATAAACCTCCCGGCGAGATTCTCAACGCGGGGAGGTCAGGTTTCTCATTGCGAGTGGTCGCGTATGCTCGCGACCGCTCGCGATGAGAAACTACCAGTCCGCGTTGAGAAAGCTGCCGCTCGAGTAAAAATCTACTCGAGCGGCAGTAAAAGACAGCTCGCACTGTGCAAGTTGCCGTTTTCAATGATTGCACAGTGCGGAGAAGCATCCGGCACTGTGCAATCATTGCGAACAGTGCACTACGCAGTTCGCGTAGTGCTACGCGAAGCTCGCGTAGTGCGAACTGCACTTTGCGTAGCTTCGCGAAGCACTACTTCGCGAACTACGCCCACCCTTACTTCTATCACTGTCATCATAAGAGTTTATTTAGGTATGTCTATACAAAGAAAATGATGCGATTAAAAGCCTTCATTTAAGCGTATGTTTTCCAATTGCATCAGAAGAACTCAGAATTAAAAATAATGTTGCACCGGCAAATTAAAATAAAAAATAAACGCAGTATGTTGAAAGTATTTAACTCTGATTAGCTGGTGCAACATTACATTTAATTATGAATGCGTGTGAATTACTTTTACAACATGCACTTAAACAAAGGCTTTGCATCATTTGATTTTGTTTGTAAACACTCACCTAAACAAAGTCTTTAAATTGAAGTGATAGAAGTATGATTTAGTCACACGTTTTGAAAGTCAATCTCTGGCACACAGAATAACAAGTATATCATGCCTATGCCGGACTTGTGTGTTGACGTACACCAATTATGTGTAGAATGGTGTGAATTACTTTTACAACATGCACTTAAACAAATGCTTTGCATCACTTGATTTTGTTTGTAAACACTCACCCAAAGTCTTTAAATTGAAGTGATAGAAGAATGATTTAGCCACTTGCTTTGATAGTCAATCACCGGCATGAAGAATTACAAGTATATCGCACTGATGCCAGACCTGAGTGTTGATGCCCACCAATCATGTGTAAAATAGCCAAACAGGTGCCCTCAGAAAACAGTGTCTGGCATTTGACATCGGTCAGTGGAATAGACAACAAATGTGACGAAATAAGAACAAGATTTACAGGCCTGTTTACAGAGGAGCTTGGAGTAGCGAGTGAAAACACGAGCGCTCGTGTTAAGTGCTCTTCAACAAAGAAAAAAGTAGTTCCTGAAACAGATCCTAAAATGGAAACAGTAGAGGGATAGTGTAATTGGTCCATGCTCTCTGGGAGGGCTAAACACAGAAAGAGGCATGACACATGCATGCCATTGACAGATGGGGAGAAAAAATATGAGAGCGATGGTGGAGACAGCAAATGGGAAGCCTATGGGCTGACTGAAGCCCACAAAGTATATACAACCTGTCTCTTCGAGACAGCGCATGCGCTGTCTAGTCAAGACCTAAAAAGACTTGGACAAAGACAATACCCTGTAAAGTGAAAAGGGCGAAGCCATCTTGGGAGGGCCAGAACTGCCAGTATTCTTTAGGTGCTGTGTGTGGTTTGACTGACAGAGAAGCCATCCAGTGTTTGGGTGTAATGTGGCCTAAAGTCATTGGTGCCTCGCAAGTGTTGGCGAGTCTTGTGTTTTCTGTTTTAATCAGTGTTTTGTTGGGAAGCGAAGGCCATGCTTTGTTGAGTAAAAAAAAAGGAACTACAATAGGTGCATCAGAAGTGCCAAATCATCATTTTACCGTCAGCAACTGGACACAGCCTTCAACCGTCCCAAAAAACTCTTTGAACTGGTGAAACAACAAACTAATGGGAAACGTAAATCCTCCATATCTGACACTACAACCCTACCTAATTGTCAAACATTCTCCTTCCTCCTAGTTTTTTGAGAAAACTAAGTCAATTGACAATGAGCTTCCCATTGCTGTGAATTGCTTACCGCCTGAAAGCCCGCCACAATGCACCTCCACCTTGCAGGAAATTTGTCCTAGCAACCTTCTCTTTAAACCTAAAAACAATGCCTCGTGGTCCATCTTTCAGACATTTGAGGACTCTGACATCTCAAAACTATTGTCTTTCACTAAACTTTCCAACCACTTCAATGACCCTCTCCCCTCCAAATTCCTCAAGGAAACTTTACACCTCCTGATACCCCTATGGACCAGAATTATTAGCACCTCTCTTACGCAAGGCACCATGCCGGACTGTCTAAAAAGTGGACAGGTCACACCTATCCCAAAAAAGCCAAACGCGGACCTCTCTAACCCCAACAATTTTCGCCCCATTTCGAGCATCCCAACCTTAGCCAAGCTCCTGGAAAAATGTGTTCATCAACAACTCTTCAATCACATTGACCAGCACCAACTCCTCGACCACTGCCAATCTGGTTTCCGACCAGGTCACTGTACTGAAACTGCCATGGTCCACATTGTCGACGATGCTCTACGCTTTATCGATCATAATGAATCCTGTCTTATAATCCTTCTTGACCTATCAGCAGCGTTTGACACAGTCAAACATGAAACCCTCCTAAACCTCTTAGAACTTAGGATGGGTCTCTCTGGCAGCTGCGGCCCGTTCAGGTAACAGTGGTGGGGAGATTTCGACAGACGACGACAACGAGGGGAAATTAATTATTTATTTAATTTTCCCACATCATCGTCCGTCAAACCCCCCACCCGTCCTCACCACCCCACTGCTCTTACCTGCATGGGCCGCAGCTGCTCTCCGGTACTGTCTTAAATTGTTTAATCTTTGCATGGAACCCTGGACCTAAATCCTCAAACGCTCTAACATCTCCTACCAAATGTACGCTGATGATACGCAATTGAAGATTACCTCCCCTAACGACATCAGCACTCTCAATAACATCTTGAACAAAACTCAACACTAGTTAACTCTTAAACCTCCAACTTAACGCCCTCAAAACCGAATTCCTATTAATCTCGCTACCCAACCCCACCTCTAACATCAAAGACTGGCTCCCACTACTCACTGCCTTGAATTGTACCCCACATATCGTTGATTAAGCAAAATCCCTAGGAATAACACTAGACAGCAACCTCTCCATGCTGAATCACATCAGCTCCACAACCAGAGGGGTCAATTTCCATCTCGAGGTCTTAAGAAAACTAAAACCTTTCCTGCCCAAAGCAGATCTTATGATGGCGGTTCAGTCTCTCGTGATCTCCAAACTTGACTATGGAAATGACACCCACGTTGGCCTACCGAAAATAAAACTAGCACCACTGAGGGCTACCCTCAATGCGGCTGCTTGGCTCATCACAGGCATAAAGAAAAATGATCACATCACCCCGGCCCTCCACTCTCTGAACTGGCTACCCTATGAATCTAGGATCCACCTAAAAATAGCATGCATGACGTACAAAGCCATCCACCACAACACTCCTCGCTACCTGGCTCAGAAAATGGTTTAATCTGGAAGGAATAGAGCTTCTCGTAGTACATGCTTCCTACTGCTGAAACCCCAAAAATTTCACAAAAAGAAAACCTATAAGAGAACTTTCTCCGAAATTGCCCCAAGAATTTGGAACTCTCTTCCCCCAGAGATCAGGACCATCCCTTCATTCGCTCTTTTCAAAAACGAACTAAAAATGAGACAACTGAATAATCTCCTTCCTATCTGAGGCAACTATTCATGCCAATTTGATTTCATTGCTGGTGTTTTTACTGTGTCTCTTTGTATTATCTTTTCATGCTGTATATTCTATATTTTGCTCTTTGTATATTTGATGCTATTTGTTAGGTTGTACAGCGCTCTGACACCAAAATTTTGGTCTTGTTAGCGCTTTATAGAAACTTCATAAATAAAAAAAAATGCTGAAGTGCATGCAGGAGTGTTGTTTGGGTGCAGAGTGGTTGCAGTTACTCACATGTCTCATGCCAGGCACTGTGGAGTATGCACCAGTGCATGTAAAAGTGCCCCATGGAGCGAAGTCTGTTATGCCTATCTTTGCAAGCAGCGTTGTTGTGGCAGGTGGTGTTAGTACGTGGCAGAATGTCGTACGAGTGAAAGATGGCACGGATCTGCCAATGTGCCCTGTACTAATCAGTATGTTTTACAGAACACTTTGCACAAGTGCAAAGAAGAGCACCTTGTGGGTGAGAGTTGGCCTGTGTGCCAGGTGGGGTCGTTTGTTAACTTATTGTGTTGGTGCATGGAAGAAGGTGCCATGCGTGCAAAGTCCTATGTGGCTGGCAGAGTAACTTTTGTGCCCTGTGCCAGGAAGTCAGGTTTGTGGCACTTGTAGTATAGTGTGCTGATGGATGGCAGTGTGCCATGGGGGCAGAGTCCCCTATGGTTGGCAGAGCTACTTCTGTGCCCTTTTGCAAGCAGTGTGGTTTGTGGTTTGTGGTAGTTTAATCCGATGCACAAAGCAGCAGTTAAGGTTGGGTGTCGCTGGCCTGGATGTCTCGGTGCTCTGCCTACACCATCTCGGACATCTCCCCTTTGTCTTCCAGGCTTTTAATATAGCTGCTGGCAGTCACAAAGCTGTGGGGGTGTCGGTGGAGACATGTAAGGGATCACAAATGGAGACCACCTTCTGGGGTGGGAGGAAACAACATGGAGCGAGTGGTTGGCAACACAGAGGGTGTGAGTAGGGGAAGCAACACCAGGCGACAGAGTTGGAGGGCATGGATTGGGGGAAGTAACACAGAGGTTAGGGGGAGGAAACAACAAAGACGGTGGAGTGGGGGAAGAGAAACAACCAGTAAGAGAGCAACGTGGAGCGGGTAGGGTAGAAGCATAAGTAAGGGTGGAGTCTCTGAGGATCATCTCTCTGCCCAGTGAGAGCATGTTACTGCCTGTCTCTGCTCAGTAAGCATGCTGTCTTTCAGTTGTATTTCCTTGCCTTGTAAGCTGCTATAAAGAGGCATATCTAGTCACAAGAAGGTACAACAAGCTTTCGGTTTATTTTATTGATCATCATGTTAAGTTAGCTACGTTTTCTATATACAAAAATACCCTTCCAATTTTAAAAGCAAATGCTATGGCTATACGTTTAGTTGTGCGAGTAATTTGTTAAACTCTATCAAGGTTACAAACCTTCTTCCACCTTTGAGAAAACCATAGGAGAATTAAAGGGAGTTACTTGGTTATCTGATGGACACCACTAACAAATAGCACTACCCACCACGGATACTGCCCAGTATCCACTAACTGCTGACTTGACCCCAGTCCTTACAATCACTGGATACTCGAATGTTAAGAGACATTGAAAACAAGGGCGTGACAGAGGCC
Source organism: Calotriton arnoldi (assembly GCA_963921515.1). Lineage (NCBI taxonomy): Eukaryota > Metazoa > Chordata > Amphibia > Caudata > Salamandridae > Calotriton > Calotriton arnoldi. The sequence goes on from CAWUFW010014563.1 coordinate 245,908, forward strand.
TCTAATGGCTGGTATTGGTCTTCAGCTCCAACTTTCCAATGTTTGTCTTTCTCTATCTCCCTGTTTAATTGAAACTCTACACTCAGTGTGTGTCTCATTTTTACAGCATTAAAGCCCTTCTGCCCAACAGTTGTTACAAGCCCTCGTCTCCCTTATTGTCGGCCCTTGTCTGTGGCCCCGGCATATTACTCAGACAGAGGGCCTTTAACAACCACTATATCCCTCAGCAGCGTGATGAAGCATGCTATAGTTACTTTCGGTGTTAAGCCGGCTCCGGCATGGAATCTGGGCTGCTTGGGGCAGGCATCATGCTGTTTTCTGGATTTCCAGGGGCTGGGAGACTCTAATTTGGAAAGGGATGTTGTGCCAGTCTAGGTGCACAGATTCAGAACACTTGCCTCCATGCTTTCCCCTTATTACATTTTTGTAGCTGCTGTCTGGTGAGATCTTGGCTTTTGGCGTTGTGGTGGCTTCTGGAAAGCAGCCTTTTTTCAACAAGTTAGAGGCGTGTTTTCATCATTATTTTGGGGGAACGAATGACGATCAATGGGCGTTGGGTTTATGTGACATTTGTCCATTGATGAGGCATTCTGTTGCATGGAGGTCACTTTTCATGGATGGCAGAGATGGTTTGGGAGTGCCAGTAAGGAGGGTGTTACCATCATCGCGGAGCCACCAGACAAGGAATGCATGGTTGTACGATAGACGGATTCTGAGAGATTGGGTATTGCCTTGTGCAGTAGTGAAGGCTGGGCAAGACTATGTGTTGTCTTAGAAATGCAGGCTTTGAAGGAGCGGTGGCTGAGAAGTTGATTGCTGTGAATCTCTTGCAGTCGAGCCTGGCAGCCATGTCTGGATATGTGGGTGATTGGAGCGGACACTGATAATCGGGAGTTGTGTTTTTGAGGCACTGAGTATTATTCAAGTGCAGGCGGACTGGAGGGGCGGGAGGTGGCACTTGATGCATGGGATGTCATAAAGGATGACTCCTTCAGTGAGTTGGGTGCTGTTGGTGTATTGGTGGATGTGAATCCCAGGATCATCAAAGAGTGCCTGCAAAGGTTCATGCAGACATGTAATATCATTGGTGAAAGGCTGGGTGCCAGAGGTCCTCCACCGGTGACTTACAGCGGGAGCTTATTTTGGGAGCTTAAGTATGAAGGGAATCGATGTAGGGCTTTGCCCTCTACCCACGCACATGGAACGCATCCTGGAGAGTGCCTGATGATCAACGGTGTTCAAAGTCACATAGACAGCTGGTGTACTTGGGGTGTTGTTAAGTATGCACCATCGTCACCCTGTCTTTGTAAGGTGAGTGTTCTAGGCCTATCACCGCCATAGTCTGCTGTTCTCGGCTCAGTAAGGGTGCCAGGTGCTTTCAATCTTGACACGTGTATTCTCTCTTGGCTATGTGAGGATGCTGGCTCTGTGCGGTGAGGCTGGCACTTCTGTATTCTTGGTGCTGTCTGTGAAGTAAGAGAGGAGTCTCTGAGGTTTATCTCTCTGCTCAGTGCAGCCTGTCTCTGCGCTGTCTCTCTGGTGAGCAGTGCTTAGTTTGTGAGAAAAAAAAAAAAACATATGTACCAGGGCTCTTGTCAGGGGGCCACTGCAGCTTGCACCACACATTGCCCCTGCCATGCTGCTAATGATAGTAACAATACAACTACTAACCCTCACACTCCTACAAGTGTGACAATTCAGACTATTCCAGGCCCCCAAAGCTATAAGAATGGCTTGGGTGTCAGGAAATAGTCATTTTTTAATGTATATTGAATTAATAATTGACTGTTGTGGTCATCTCTAAATTAGCCAGACAGCGCCACCTTGTGGCAGACTGTCGCCAGCACAGGTGTTGAAAATTAAGTGCCGGTGCCGAACGAAACCACCGGCTGAAATTAACAACTGCAGGTGAGTGATTTTGCTGTCTCTGCTCTTTGAGGATGTTGTCTCGCTGCTTCGTGAGGATCCTGTCTCTGCACAGTGAGGTTGCTGTCTTTCTGCTTAGTGAGACTGCTGCCACTCTGCTCGGTGAGAGCGCTGCTTCTGTATTTCTGGCACTGTCTGTTTGAAGTAAAGGTGTATTGTATTGCAATGGCATGTATGTAGCGCATATTTCCCCATATAAGGCGTTGAAGCACTTTAGGGTGGGTAGCACACATTATCCGCAGCCCAAATATAGTAGTTAGTTCAGTGGGTATTAATTATTGTAGATTTGTTGGTTATTGGTTGGGTTAGTCTTGTGGTCGAAGGAATCAGAAGAATTTACTCCATTCTCCGTCTATCTAGGAGGTCACCGCTGTCCCTCCCCTGAGAGATGTCGCGGTCTCTGCTCAGCGAGGGCGTCGTCACTCCTACCCGTCTGACACTGTGTCTGTCAGTAATCTTTGCTAGCAGCTGTATTTCCGCTCTGAGTTTAGATTCAGGCTGATTAAAATGCTTCCCTCTTTATAGTGCGCGAGTCCCAAGCTGTGCTGAATAGCTGTAACAAGGCACTCGCCCACTCCCTCCCTCCTCCGACTCCCGTCCCCCCCCACCCCGTCCTCCTCGCTATCTGTCAAAACAGCACTTAATAAAGAGCAGAGAGCTGTATATAATACCTCGTCAAATAATGCGTCCCAATCAAATCAATATAAATCTTTACGAGGCCTGTTATGGCCTCTTAAGGTTTATTGGGCATGAGATGAGCTCCCCAGAGGCTGAACGGGAGCTGACAGTCAGAGCGGAGGCCTGCTGGAGAGATCCGGACTAGGGCTGAGGCTGCGAACTGGGGCCTGGAGCTGGCTGCGGAGGGGGGAGCCGGAAACTGGGCCTGAGACTGCGACTGCGACCCACCTGCGGCCACCTGAGAGGGATGCCTGAGGCCTGGAGCTGGCTGCTGAGAGCGGAGCTGGAAACTGGGCCTGAAACCGGGACCCACCTGCGGCCACCTGAGAGGGATGCCTGAGGCCTGGAGCTGGCTACGGAGGGGGGAGCCGGAAACTGGGACTAAGACTGCGACCCACCTGCGGCCACCTGAAATGGGTCCCTGAGGCCTGGAGCTGGCTGATGAGAGTGGAGCAGGAAACTGGGCCTGAGACTGCGACCCACCTGTGGTCACCTGCGAGAGGTGACTGAGGCCTAGAGCTGACTGCTGAGAGTGGAGCCGGAAACTGGGCCTGAGACTCGACCCACCTGAGGCCATCTGAGAAGGGTGCCTGAGGCCTGGAGCTGGCTGCTGAGAGTGGAGTCGGAAACTGGGCCTGAGACTGCGGCCCACCTGTGGCCACCTGAGAGTGGTGCCTGAGGCCTGGAGATGGCTGCTGAGAGTGGAGTCGGAAACTGGGACTAAGACTGCGACCCACCTGCGGCCACCTGAGAGGGGTGCCTGAGGCCTGGAGCTGGCTGTTGAGAGTGGAGTCGGAAACACAGACTGAGAATGCTACCCACCTGCGGCCACCTGAGAGGAGTGCCTGAGGCCTGGAGCTGGCTGATGAGAGTGGAGCAGGAAACTGAGCCTGAGGCTGCGACTGCGACCCACCTGCGGTCACCTGCGAGAGGTGCCTGAGGCCTGGAGCTGGCTGCTGAGAGCGGAGCTGGAAACTGGGCCTGAAACCGGGACCCACCTGCGGCCACCTGAGAGGGATGCCTGAGGCCTGGAGCTGGCTGCGGAGGGGGGAGCCGGAAACTGGGACTAAGACTGCGACCCACCTGCGGCCACCTGAGAGGGGTGCCTGAGGCCTGGAGCTGGCTGATGAGAGTGGAGCAGGAAACTGGACCTGAGACTGCGACTGCGACCCACTTGCAGTCACCTGCGAGAGGTACCTGAGGCCTGGAGCCGGAAACTGGGCCTGAGACTCGACCCACCTGAGACCATCTGAGAAGGGTGCCTGAAGCCTGGTTCTGACTGCTGAGAGTGGATTCAGAAACTGGGCCTGAGACTGCGGCCCACCTGTGGCCACCTGAGAGGAGTGCCTGAGGCCTGGAGCTGGCTGCTGAGAGTGGAGTCGGAAACTGGGACTAAGACTGCGTTCCACCTGCGGCCACCTGAGAGGGGTGTCTGAGGCCTGGAGCTGGCTGCTGAGAGTGGAGTCGGAAACATAGACTGAGACTGCGACCCACCTGCGGCCACCTGAGAGGGGTGCCTGAGGCCTGGAGCTGGCTGATGAGAGTGGAGCAGGAAACTGGGCCTGAGACTGCAACTGCGACCCACCTGCGGTCACCTGCGAGAGGTGCCTGAGGCGTGGAGCTGGCTGCTGAGAGTGGAGCCGGAAACTGGGCCTGAGACTCGACCCACCTGAGGCCATCTGAGAAGGGTGCCTGAAGCCTGGTTCTGACTGCTGAGAGTGGATTCAAAAACTGGGCCTGAGACTGCGACTCACCTGCGGCCACCTGAGAGGGGTGCCTGAGGCCTGGAGCTGGCTGCTGAGAGTGGAGTCGGAAACTGAGCCTAAGACTGCAGCCCACCTGTGGCCACTTGAGAAGGGTGCCTGAGGCCTGGAGCTGGCTGCTGAGAGTGGAGTCGGAAACTGGGCCTAATACTGCGACCCACCTGAAGCCACCTGGACTTGGCTGTTAAGTCTGGAGCCAAGGAGTGGAGCCTGAGACTGGGCCTTAGACTAGTGCCTGAGGCCTGTAGCTAGCTGCTGAGAGTGGAGCCGGAAACTAGGTCTAAGTCTGCGATCTGCCTGAGACCACCTGAGAGGGGTGCCTGAGGCCTGGAGCTGGCTGCTGAGAGTGGAGTCGGAAACTGGGCCTAAGACTGCAACCCACCTGCGGCCACCTGAGAGGGGTGCCTGAGGCCTGGAGCTGGCTGCTGAGAGTGGAGTCGGAAACTGGGCCTAAGACTGCGACCCACCTGAGGCCACCTGGACTTGGCTGTTAAGTCTGGAGCCAAGGAGTGGAGCCTGAGACTGGGCCTTAGACTAGTGCCTGAGGCCTGTAGCTAGCTGCTGAGAGTGGAGCCGGAAACTAGGTCTAAGTCTGCGATCTGCCTGAGACCACCTGAGAGGGGAGCCTGAGGCCTGGAGCTGGATGCTGACAGTTAGAACAGTGTAATTTCGGCTCAACCCTTATGCATCACAGTAGTGCAATTCTATACATGCACCTGACATTATATTCGCTGTGTGCCTTAAAAATATTAACATGTGTAACACATTAAAGCATTACTGAAATCTAGTCATTGTAGAACTTTGAGATTAATAAATGTGTGTATTAATGTTCAACATAACATGAATCATGTATTCTTAACTCATGTTTTACATTGACACTTCAAGTTATATTTGCTTAGGAATATGTACTCCTTTGTTCACGTTTTTTAGTTTATTAGAAGTTACACATGTGCATGTATAACCACGAAATTGAAGTGGACATTGAATGCTTAATTAAAGTTAGCCGGATTAAAGACCTTAATCTGAAATGTATTTTGCTCTGTCAGTTGTTCTTTTCCTTTACAGGCGCGTTCTCAAGATTCATTAGCTAGAGAAAAGGAGCAATGCTTTAAAGGGGTACTGAGTACCAGCATTTTTTAATTTTCTTCCCTTGAGTACCGAAGCATTTCATTAGAGGAGAGTACTGTACTCACAAGGGCTTAGGACAAAAGGAAGAGATACAACTGTTGCTGAAGTCTCTGCATGTTTTAAGTAATGTACACGCTGTTAGGAGTTAGAGCAGAATTCCTTGGACTTTGAGGGGTACAGACCTCTCTGCTTCCTTTATTTCTGCAAGTGTAAAGCTTTATGCTAAACGCTTTGGGCCTGATTATGATCTTGGCAGATGGTTACTCCGTCACAATGGTGACGGATATCCCGTCCACCAAATTATAAATCCCACAGGATATAATGGGATTTATATTTCGGTGGACGGGATATCTGTCACCGTTGTGACGGAGTAACTCATCCACCAAGATCATAATCAGGCCCTTATTCCTTTTCTGGAAGACTTCTACTGGAGTCTTCACTGTGCTGACACCTTCTCACATTTTCGAATTTCCTTCAAACTCCACTCGAGAAACCATCCTTATTCTAACTTAGAACCTTGATTACACGACTCTAGAGCTTAGTCCTTATCCTTCTGAGACTGAACCTCCTGCGAGATTTCAGTTTATCATCTGTAATCCTGTATATTTTTAATATTATTTTGATATTCGTATATATATGTTTGATCATTAATTTGCAATAAACCATCCAGCTTCAATCATTGATTCCTAGTTCTTATTCTTTGGCCAAATAGGATTTATAAAGATTGTGATGTTTTATTATTCTTAAATCCCTTGTTGTCTCAGTCAACTTAAAAAGATCCATCAGAGGAGAGATTTAAATCACGCCACGGCAGTGGATCCTGAGGCTGGGCCTAAAACTGGTCCCTGAGGCTTTGGGCTGGTGGCTGAGAGTGGAACCTAGGGCTGACCTGAGACTGTGAACCTGACACCAGAGCCTAAGACTGGCACTTGAGAGAGAAACTTGTGACTTGAGACTTGGCTTCAGGCTTCGGGGTGCCTTTAGTACCCCCAAAGAGTACCTTCAAATTGGGTAGGTCTCCAGAACAGTCGTGAGTGGAAGCACGTACATAGAAGTATCTTTTGGGGCACTGAAAGTCCAGGAAATGAAAGGTGAACCCTGATCGCATCCAGTACTAGGAGATCTCCTCATACCAGGGCCAGTACTGTACTCATTCAATCGTTTACTGCTCCTTCTAGAGTTGTTTGTTTGATTCATAGGTAATGATATATAGCATTAAACATATTGAATGATTGGCGGAGGGCAGACATAATTGCACGTTCTACATTTTAGTCATGGCCCTGATTTTAGTCTAACAATTTTATAATGGGATTCTAACTTGTGGATTTTAAAGCATTTATTGTCTGCTTCCTGTAGGTATTAGATGGATTTCTAAAGATTTTAATTGATCATGCAATAAAACTTCATTCATTCATTTGGTATGGCTTTCTTCCTGACCATGTGGAGTGGATATCTGTCAGCCCATTACAAGCACCTCAACCTGCCATACCTTCTCCTTTGTTTAGTTTTGAGCAGCAACATGGAGTCTGCCTACACTCCTGTCTTTACAGGAACAAATGACTTAAACAACTTAAACTACATGGGCAGCTGTCCTTCCGGATCGGCCTGCACACAGCTTCCCCTTGCTCAGGAGCATGATTTCTGTAAGTTACAACCGACATCCTGAGGCCATCTATGGACTTCCTCTTGGGTCCTGTGCTGAGAACTGGCAGAAAAATTCACTACTCAAAGTGTCTACACTGTTTCCTGGCAATCCATTCCGTGTCGAGTTGGTTCTTGCAAGGGCCGGGCTGTAAATCAAAAGTAGCCCTGGCAAAAATGTTCAAACCAGCCCCATGCCTGCTCGCCTTTATTTCTCTCTCTTTCTCCCTCTTCACCCACCCATATTCTCCTGATATACCATCTGCAATAAACCCCATGGAGCGGAAGAGTCCTTTTGAAGGCCACAAGGTGGCCCAGAGCATTCAAAAACCAGCCCCAAAATGACCAGCCCCTCCATGGAAATGCTAAATTGGTTAAATGGTCAGTTTGTCTCTGGTTCCTGTCCTTACTCTTCTTTGTGAAGTCCCGTGGAGGCAGCATATGAAGATACTCTCTAGCTTTGTTAGCTGAGGTTATGGATTTTGAACTTAACACCCCAAATGAATTGACCTTTACAATCCATGTCCCAGTCTTAGATCAATACTGGTCTCCTAAAGCAAGTAGGTTGTATTCATCTGCCTTAGTACAGGGGCCCTGACCAGAAAGAGGTTACTATAAGCTACTGTTTTCCTCAAAGCTGGCAATGATTCCAAAACTTTGGAGAAAGCCTTGTGTAGTAAAGGAAGTCACAGGTACTGAACGTTCGCACATGAACAAAGACATGGAATCTCACCGAGATGAGATTCCATTACACTGGTTGCACGAGGCATATCTCATTATAATACCCTGCTACTGTGACCTGCCCAGGAAAATGATGACACTCCACTGCTCAGTACATGGAAATTATCTGACTTCTGGCTCAGAGGACAAGTGGCAAGGTCCAGCCAACTGTGGTCTGCATGGAGGTCGCCTTGAAAACGTGAGCAGTCAATGTGATAAGATATAATGCAGGACTGCATGTTAGGTGAGCCTGCATCACTACATTCCCAGCTCCCTGACTTATAGTCCATATCATACTTTTTACAGCCCAAAAAGAACACAAGGGTTTTTCCTTTCATGCTAGTTCTTAGGTCTGATTGGCCAGAGCAAGTCACTCTCAATCCGGACCTCTGTGAACCCATCTTCAAGGTAGAAAAACCTAGAAAGACCATCAGCATTGGCATGGTCAGTCCCAGGGCGATATTCCATCATAAAGTCCATTCCCTGTAAGGGGATCGACCATCTTAACAGTTTAGAATTCTCACTTCGCATTTGGATTAATCATCTGAAGGGTCTGTGGTCTGTCCGAACCCAGAAATCAGTCCCATACAGGTACAGCCGCAGTTTATTCAGTGTCAAGATCACTGCCAATGTCCCTGTCACTTGCATTCTACTTTTATTCCCTGGAAAGTAGCCACCTGCTAATGAGGGGTACAGATAGGTCCAGGCCCTCATCATACAGCTGTAAGAGACCAGCCCATATCTCATGCCCTGAAGCATCTCTCTGTCAGGTTGCAGATGGCCGGTTCAGTCTTCTTCTGATCTTCCTCAGGTCTGGGAGTGTTCGGAAGTGGATGCTTGGAGATGGCATATTTATAACTGGCATTAGCTAGTGGGTGGGAATGACCCCTGGGGACACCCTAACTAATGGAGTAAATGTTCACAGGGCTAACCCTACCCACTTTGGTCATTTTCAAGAGGGCAGAAATCTTCCTCCTCACTAAACTTGGGCTCTGAGAGCTTTGGGGAGTTTGTGGGGAGTGTGCTATGGTAATACAAGTATACTCCTACATCTAAAAATAAAATCCAGTTTGAGACAGTTCCTGTACCCACAACAACCTCAGAGACAGAAGTCTGGTAGAACAAAAGCTCCGTTTTCAGCAACCAGACAGTAGATACACATGAATTGTCTTGGCATCCTGTTTCCCTCCTTTGAAGTGCGCCACAAATGTTATATGTTTTCCCAGCAAACCAGTCAAACAGGTTTTGACACAGTAATTTAAAAAAGAAGCCCACTATGATTGGGACCTGTCTGGCTGGGGAGACAAAAGAAGGGCCCTGCCCAAGTGTCAGCTAGCATTTGCCTGAGTCAGGGGAGGCCTCTTTGAGATGCGCCCAAGTGCCATATAAAAACCCCAGCAGACCTGTCACGCAGGATGTGACATCCAAGCAGGATTTGACACTTTAATGTCAAAATGGATTCTCCTGGCCCTACCCTGCAATTTCCGTCAGATTTGAATGGGTCATATCTGCCCATTCAAGTCAGCCTTATGTTGGCTTCTGGGAGCCTATTCAAATGCTAATTACTGGCTGGCAGAAGTGAGAGAGCAAAATACAGATAACGCTTCCAGGGACTTCAGGCAGGACAAAGGTAACATTGTAAAAGTCATGTTTAAAAAATATTTATTACAAATCAACTTATTTCTTTCCTAGCCATAGATAACACTCAATAAACTTAATGTTCTATCCTAATGCTTTCCCATGGAACAACCAACCCAGCTACAGTGAAAATAGGTTTAAGGGCCTTATTATTTTAAGGACATGTTTAACATTTAAACCTTTACATGTCCTACTTTTAAACATCATGCTCCCTGCCTTATAGGCAATAAGGCCTACTTATCAGTGACCTTTGAACATTTAAAAGGAAGGTTTGGCCTGTGAAAAAGGATTATTTTGACATGTCTAATTTGCAGGTTTAAAAAGCACAGTCAGGCTATAACGGTACGCCTGGAGACAGGTTTTACAATGCTGCGCCAGTGAATGACACAATGAGGGCTGTGGCCCACTGGTAGCATTTAATTTACAGGCAGTGTGTAAGCATGGTATTATGAACTAGGGACTTATGAGTAAATTAAATGTGCTGATCAAGAGTATACTAATCTGATCAGATTTAGGAGGAGCACAAGCACTTTACAGCTGGTTAGCAAGAGTGAAGATTGCAGAGTTCCATGGCCTAAAAAACATCCAAGGCAAAGATCTGAGGGAATACCACACAAACGATGGTCATTTCCAACAACCACACACCACACAAGATGGCTCAAAACACCTCAGATGGTTTCAGCTGCACTACATGTCACATATGGTGCTGATGCTACCAGACACATTACATGGCACCAAATACTTTGATAGTTCAGATTGCATATACATCTCCAATTCCTCCTTACAAGGCAACACACACCTCAAATGATCAAATGATGCCAGATGAATCACATGATGAATGTATCTTAAAAGGAACCTGTTGGGACAGGAATGCCCCCTGCATGATGTACGGTGATGCCCTCTGTCCTACGTGCCTGAAATGCATGTACCAGTAACCCTGATTTTCGATTTTCAATTATGCCACACACTAATCCCTTGTGCATACGTTGACCTATGCCCCATCTTTAAAGATGATAGGTTGCAAACCTTGTCCTAAGCTGGGAGGGTTGCACCAAGTGCACTCTCATGGTGACAGAAAACTACCTTCCCTGCCATGGGTTTCATGTGTGGAGTGTGTGGTGACAGCATATCATGTTTGGTAAATAACAGTACCAGATCTTTTTACCTGTGAGACATGAATGTGTACTTATAGGACCATTCATCTAAAGTTCCGCTGCTCGCAATGAACCTGGAATCATGAACACTGACATCCTGTGCGTTGTACATGTGCATGTGTTCTAGCAGGTGTGATACAGGCCTGCGGATTCCATTTTGGAAGCCCTTAGCCTGAACCAGATTGTAAGATGGAGGAGAAGTTGCTTTACCCAGACAGCATATATGTATTGCTGACATATCCTAGAAGGGAGGAGGGGGCACCAGATACTATAGTGAAGAAAGAGGAAACAGGCTTTCTCTAGAACTGGTGTGAGCCAGAAGTAATGCAGGCTTCCCTCATGTGTAGAACAAGGATGGAATGGGAAGAAGCAATATAAATAACCTTCACATATGTCATGGCATGTATGGCACAACCAGCAGCATACAGCAAAAGAGCGCTAGGGCCCTTACAGCCCTTACAGCATGCAGCACACAGCACTTTACCTCTGTTGGGGGACCGAGGCACGCCGCACTTTTCTCCCGCCGGGGACAAGGGACAAGGCACGCCGCACTTTCGTCCTGCTCGGGGGTGTGGAGAGGACTCCACCTCCCAGAAGTCTTAGCGCCAGGAGGCGCTACCATCATCCTTCTGCGCCCGGAGGTGCATAAGTACAGCCCAGGGCTCCCACGGCGAGGGATGCGCGCGGGCGAGCCCGGGCCGAGGGCGGGCCCGTCCGCGCCCGTCCGAGCCCGACAGAGGCTGGGCTGGGCCCACCCTCTGACATCTGAGCCGGGGCACAGGATTTAAGGATTTAAGGATTCAAGTGTTAAAGGAACTGGTTATTTATTGCTATCTTTGTCCCTTTAGCTGCCATAATGACTAAAAGGATGAGTTAGCGTAAGGACATAAATATGCCTGTAGGGGGTGGAATTGTGGGGACTTTAGATGCTTTCCTAACAAGAGCTGAGTCGGTGCTAACACATGAAATACAGCGCACAGAAAAAAGACTTTCCCTGGACACTTTTGTTACCCAAAAAAGATCCTCTATAGGATGCATAAGTATGGCCAAATCCCCTGTAGCAACCCGAATACTTGATGAGTACCCGCACAATGAATTGGTAAGAACGCGAGGGGCCAGGGGTTCAGCAGATTCAATGTCAATGCCAGCAGACTCCGCATCTGTTCTCATAGAAGATTCTATCTGTACGGTTGCTGCCCTCACGGGGAGTGATGTTTCGCTAGTGCAAGTGGCATCTTCGCCCTCAGTGAGCTTGTCCATCGTCCCCACTGTATTGCCTGCCCCCACTACAATACTAACAGCATCAGCTGCTGGCACCAGTGGCCTCAGTGAGGTTTCTACTAGATCCAAAAAACACTTAAGGGGTAGCCCAAGGGACAACTTGGCAAGATCAACAATAGTAACCATCAACGAACCTCCAGTCAAACGTAGTAGGGGAGGTGCCTCTCAAAAGCAAAGGCAAAAGCCCAAACTAAAACAGCAACCAGTTAAATTATTTAATCATGACCCGACGGCCTCAGAAGGCACACAAGGCGCAACACAGAATCCTACGACGAATAGCACTACCCACAGCATGCTGGTTTCCGATTGTAATACTGACCAGTGGAAAAGACTTGAGACATTGGTGTCTGTGCTATTGAATCCTTTACTATGTAAATTACAGTTAATTGAGGAGAAATTGTCGTTGATTGATCGGCTAACTAGTATACCATCTAATCCTCCAACTATAGGGGTATGTCGTTGCATCTGCCCAGTCCAGATACCATCGGTGGCTCTGAAGGCCCCCGATCCACCTGAGGGGAGAGGGCCCGTGCCAGGGACATCATTGTACCCATCGGGCTATAATCTACGATCAGATAACTGTGTCGACACGGCAACTCACACCCCCCAACCCAATCCTGTGGTAATGCGCCCTGAGGTTCAGTCTAGGATGTCGACAGATGGTGGCCAGGCAGGCACAACATCTGTGCGAAGGGAGTCAGGTGGACTTAATCCTACCAATAGTTATAATAAAACACATTCAGCGGGTCAACGGAAAGCCATCAAGAGAACACTTCATCTTCCCCCCGAAGCCACTCCATATGTTATTGTCCTAAAAATGTTCCATCTCTGCCAACCAACAAGGAAGAAGACTGGAAGCAACTTAAGAACAAAACAGTATATTGGTTAGCAAAAACAGTGGACTGGTCTAGAAGTGATGTTTTGTATCATAACATTAATAATGTTGAACGTGTTTCTTGGGTGGGCTCACAGGTAAAAACCGAAACAGGCGATTGCATTGTTGTAACTTTTAGGGACAGGTCTTTAGTACATTGGTTAATGGATAGGATCTCTTGGAATAACGACTTGAGGGACACCATTGTAGCAGTACCACTTGGGTTCTTTTATAAGCCGTTGACAAACAGAGACCTTGGGCACGTCCCCTTACTTAACAAAACATTGCCTGTTTTCGCTATCCCAACCTTTAATCATTTTTCTCCCTTAGAGCAGGTGGACTGACTGAATTTTCAGGCTTTAGGCGTGATTGGCGATAATAATTTAGATTTAACATATACACCGCCTCAGGCTCAGGCATGGGGGGTGTATAACCGAATACCTTTTCCTTTGCCCGAGTACGGTGGTGCAAATAATTTTGATTCTTCAGTGAACCCTTTATCAACTTTTAATGTTAAAACGCAAGGAGACTTACCTTCTATCCATGCTTGCAGCCTGGATAATTTTATTCCCCCTATCATGCATAAGATAGTGAGCCCCATTCCTTCCGGTGAGTTGAATCCCCTAGATGGCTGTGTTTTAGTTACAAGTGCGATAGAGAGAGAGTACATCACCCATAAAAATTCAACCAGCCACTGCAGTCTTTTTTGGAACATCGCTGGATTGCTGAATAAATTGGGTTCAGAAGAATGGGTTGCCTTCATTGAAAAATATAGCATAGTATGCCTACAGGAAACTTGGATGTGTGATACTGTACATATGAACGGTTTTTATTCTATTCATACTCCAGCTAAAGTCTCCTTAGGCGGACATAATAAAGGAGGTTTATTAACTCTGGTCTCAACAACATTGAGTGGTAGACTAGGAAAAATCCAGCTTGAGTCACCACATTTCCAGATCATTAACATTATATATAGGAAAAATCTGACATTAGTTGTTGTAAATTTTTATCATAACAACTTCAACACTAAAAACATTAGTATTGCGCATGAACTGGAAATTGCATTATCGAGACACATAGAGGAGATAAATATGTACTTCATAGTGCTCTGGGGAGGCGATTTTAACTGTAAACTCTGCCCCCTTTCAAAACAGTCTGCGTGTCATTTATTGGCTGGGAACACGGACGGTGGTTGTCATTTTTATCATAATCCTTGCGGAAATATTTTTAATTCACTATTGTGAAAATTTTCGCTTTTTTTAACTGTTGATCTTACTGAAATAGAAGGTTCTGATCTAGTAACATATGTTGGGAGAGGCCAAGGCACTTTAATTGATTTTATTGCTTTGTCTGATTATTTTAATTCACATTCTGTGATTTGTACTGTATATAAAATGTGCTTAAGTGATCATTATCCCCTGTCATTGGAGTTGAGGATTCAACTGGATGATTTAACCGCACCTCCTAGAGCATCATCTCCAATAACTTATGTTAAAAATAAGGGGCTATTACGGAAATGGTCTACTCTAAATCCTGATTTTGTTTTATACCAAATCATAAAAATTAATTTAAGTCAAGTTCTGGCTTGCCTGGAAGATAATATAAATTCCCAAATTATGATAACATCTTTCGAGGCAATAACTGAGACAATAAAGGTGCTACTAACTAAGAAACAAAATGCTAGACCACAGACTATTAAAAGGTGGTTTAATAGCCAATGCACTTACCTCCATAACAAATTAATCAAGACATTAAAAGTGAAACCTCGTAATACACTGGAGGTAAAGCAGTCACGCCTTGAATACAAGCAGGCGCTAGAGAAGCGCAAACTAGAAATTAGGCAAGAAGCCTGGGAACAACTCCATGCTGCATGCCAGAGCAAAGACTCTAGACTCTTTTGGCAAACTGTCAATCAGGAGTATTTTAATGGCACTACTAATGGTAACATCGATGTGACCATTATGCCGAAGACTTGGGTAGATCACTTTTCTGGTCTCTACAAAAGCGGTAGTGACCCTTCTGTTAGTAATAATTTACAATATGGAGCATCAACTTTAATACCCCCGACACTAGCTGAGGCGGACAGGGCCTTGTCCCAGACTGTGAAGAACAAGGCCTCTGGCCCGGACAATATACCCGCGGACTTATTTTTAGCTAATATTCCCCTGTGGCTCCCGCTGCTAGCAAATATTCTGAGATGCTATGTCATTCAGGGTCCCCCAGAATCTTGGAGAACGGTCACAATAGTGCCCATATTTAAAAAGGGGGACAGGTCGGATCCAAAATGCTACCGGCCCATTTCTTTAATTGATTGTTCCTGCAAGATTATGGGCCGTGTGATACTAGAGAGGTTGGAGACCTGGGTAACAGAGAATGGGAAGTTTTCCGATATTCAATATAGCTTCAGGAGAGGCCTGGGAACGGTAGAACAGTGCCTAAATTTGCACCTGGTCATAGGCAAGTACACCATAGCCAAGCCTGGATCCCTCTATCTTGGGTTCATGGACTTGACGTCTGCTTTTGACTGGGTGCAGAGAGGAAGGCTCTGGGAGAAGATGTTGACCTTGGGCATTGAACCGCCTATTGTGCACTTTTTAGCAGCAATGTATCAGGGAGTGACGGGGAGAGTCCGTTATGGAGCTGGTGGTGAACTCACTGCCCCAATAAAGATGGATTGTGGGGTCCGACAGGGCTGCGTTCTTGCCCCTTTCCTATTTTGTCTATATATAAACGATCTAGAAAGTCACATTAAAAACGGGAATGTTGATGCTCCTCTGATGGATCGCAGGCCCCTACCAGCATTATTATATGCTGATGATTGTGTTTTAATGTCTAGAACGGGGATGGGGTTGCAGAGGCTTTTAAACAGTATTAATCATTTTATGAATGATCTTGGCTTAAAAACTAATGTAGCGAAATCACATATTATGGTGGTGGGTAAATCTCCCAAGACCCTAAAGACCTGCTTTGTAAATAATAAAAAACTGTCCTACGTGCCCACATTTTCTTATTTAGGTATTCTCTTCGACCAAAAAAGTTCTTGGTCCCATTTA
Organism: Calotriton arnoldi; assembly: GCA_963921515.1. Taxonomy (NCBI): domain Eukaryota; kingdom Metazoa; phylum Chordata; class Amphibia; order Caudata; family Salamandridae; genus Calotriton; species Calotriton arnoldi. The sequence continues at coordinate 261,764 of CAWUFW010014563.1, forward strand.
GTAGAGGCAAGGACCAGGGGATTTAACCAAAATGTGGAGGCTAGCTTCAGATTCACTAAAAAACTAGGCTCCAGGCCCATAAAAGCCATTGTAGACATCTATAAAGCCCGTACGTGTGCTGTTACTTTATATGGAGCTGGAGTCTGGGGCCCGTGTAATATCATGGGCCTACAGAGAGCTGAGAACACGTTTATGAAACGCCTGTTGACAGTCCCTAAAAGCACTGCTGCTACCATTTGTCATAGTGAACTCGGTGTTATTCCGCTATCATTTCGTATACAATTGGCACCTTTATTACTATGGCGCAACATTTGGGCAAAAGAAGAAGCAGTTCTGAACCGTGCCATTATTTTAGATTGTCTAAAATTGGACTGTGCAAAAAAAATCCCTTGGATTACCTATATAAATGATCAGTTGGAGAAACTGGGACTGTCGGATTGTCTCGATAGCCCCGGAAATATAGCTAAAATAACAAGAGCGAAGCTGAAAAGAGAATTTTTAACATTCTCCTATTTGATTAGATATAAACAGGAGTTGGTAAAGAAAAGGGTTGTTGACCATACATTGCTGGTTTGTTCCTTAGGCACTGAGCCCTATCTTTCTTTTTATTTTACCCATGTCAAAATGTTTTATCTGATAAGGTTTAGGATGGGAATTTCCCACTTACTGGTTTCATATCCTCGTGATGTGTACTGTGATGCTAAACTGGACTTGTGCCCATGTGATTCAGAGTCAGCCCAGAGCACCTTGCATTTTATGTTTTTTTGTAAACTTTATATTAACCCAAGACGTGTTTTTTTAAAACCTCTTTTAAGATTTTTAAATATTAGAAAGTGTCGGGCTGCGTTACATTATCTTTTGCTTTTAAAAGATGAATTTATTTGCCTTATGGTCTATAAGTATATCTCTTCCGCTGTCCGGCTTCGGAATATTGTTGGAAAATGAATATTATGAAAATGTGCCTTGGCCTCAAGATTTTCATATGTTGATGATTAATCCTGAAATTTGAAAGAGATAACTACCCGTATGGAAATCGTACATAGATGTTCCTCTCTTTATCCACTAATTAATTTGTGTACCCAGGCATTATGGCTCCCTGCCTGTGGATAAATTGTTTGAATAGATTGATATCCAGATATTTGTAATTGTCATAGTTATGGAATCATCATCATTGCTTGTATTTTATTATTCTTATTGTAGTATTCTCTTTTGAAATGTTCTTTAATGATGCATTCTTTTATGGCTGGTATACAGCCGAATAAAGATTTTGACTGACTGACTGACTGAACACTGACATCCTGTGCGTTGTACATGTGCATGTGTTCTAGCAGGTGTGATACAGGCCTGCGGATTCCATTTTGGAGGCCCTTTGCCTGAACCAGATTGTAAGATGGAGGAGAAGTTGCTTTACCCAGACAGCATATATGTATTGCTGACATATCCTAGAAGGGAGGAGGGGGCACCAGATACTATAGTGAAGAAAGAGGAAACAGGCTTTCTCTAGAACTGGTGTGAGCCAGAAGTAATGCAAGCTTCCCTCATGTGTAGAACAAGGATGGAATGGGAAGAAGCAAGGTAAATAACCTTCACATATGTCATGGCATGTATGGCACAACCAGCAGCATACAGCAAAAGAGCGCTAGGGCCCAGAAGCTTTGCAAGTATCCTTCGCATGTGACATGACATGCACAACACAACTAGCAGCATGCAGGCTACCCTCACACGCACAAGGGAAGTATGAAAAGCAGCAATGCAAACATCCTTCCCACATGGTTTACGGCATGTGCAGGACAATCAGCAACAGTGCAAGCATTCTTCACACCGTTAAAACAGCACAGCAACAGCAGTGCAAGATCCATTCGTGCACAGAACAGGGACTGCATAGTGAGCAGCAGAGCCCCAACCACTCACACACAGAATAGTATGTGCACAGGTAGGAGGAGATGGGGAGGTGGGGACAAGAAGGAAGAGGGTTCTGGGGAAGAACTGCAGGCAAGAGGGACACATGGAGACGGATCGAATTGAGGGGGCACCATCACTTACGAAGCACAGGCAAGCAGCAACAAGCAGAAAGAGGGGCAGGTAGAGGGAAAAGAAAAGGACGGGTGAAGAGAGTGGGCACTGGGTGGAGAGGCAGCACCAGACATTAGAAGCACGTGCAGTCCGCAGAGCTCGAGCGCAGGTTGAAGGCGCAGATTGGGGAGTTGAGAAGGTGCACATGCAGGAGACGACAAAGCAGAGCTGTCTGTAAATATTCTGTTCAGAAGGCCCCTCACAGCCCTGCGCGCTGGCACCATTACACTTGTTGCGCCATTGACAGCTATGTCCAGGGACATCTTAAGGATTATGGGGTCCCTGGGCCAAACGTATTTGGGGGGCCCTTGTTCGGAACAGCTGTGAATTTCTGATCCAATTTCAGCTCTTTCATGCCCTCTTTGGGCAGGTCGCTGACAGCGCACAGGCACACATGTCCAATTTCTAAATGTGTTGCCATCTAATATTTAGGGATGGTGGGGTGAGTTTTCAATATTGTAACACAGCAGCGTCTCACTAATATATATTACTGCAAATAATCTCCCAGGCACCCTCCCACTTGTCCTATGTGTCGTCCTGTTTTGATCTAAAAGAAACTTTTTTTATGTACATTGCATGAAACATAAACACATTTTTCTGCAAAATGTCTGTAACAGACTCTCACACAACACCCACATTAAAAATAAATTAAAGGAAAATTGTATTTAAAACCATCTGTTTAAGAATTATCCAAGGTCATCAAGTTAACACTCTCTGCAGAACAGAGCTGGCTCTATCAGGGGCTCCCTGAAAGGCTGGGGCCTTGGTTCAGAGCCCACTTTGCCCATGCCTTTAAACGTCTTTGGCTACGCCCCTGATGTAACACAGAATCCGCACAGGGCGCCAGTGGTAGCTGCAGCGTACAGCGGGCGCTGTGTAATACAGATGCCGCGCACACCGCTGGGAGCAGGGGGGTTGTGATGGGACCTCTGTAATCTCCCGTGTGATGTCACGGGGCAGAGTCAGCGTGCAGTAGCCAGACACGACACTTCTTGGGTCATGGCCAGCTGGGCATTATCAGGTAACCCGCCCAGGACCTTCAGCTTCCTACTGTACCATTCTCCAGAGCAGGGAGATAGGAGAGGCTAAAAATGAAACAAGCACGCAAGCACGCGCCTGGCCGATGCTGCGCGAGGCAAGGGGGTGCAGATGGAGAGCAAGAGATAAAGAACCAGAGAAGGGGCACAAAAGGGCCCGGGGCTAGTGGGTGGGCCCTCCACAGGAGCCCCCGGCCCACCCAAGGCCCAGTCGCAAGTGGAAGTTTCAAGTCTGTCTGCCCATGAAAGCCACACTCTCTGCCCCACCATTTCTTTGCATGACAACAAGCAGTAGCTGGGGTGCACCAGCTGCCTGCGTGCACAGGTGTAAAGTCAACAGGAGGGAGGGTGATTCCACCCCATGCCTTCCCAGCCACCAATCATGAACAGCTGCATGCCCGGTGACCGTCGCACTAGACAAAACACGGAATGCAGGGGCCACCAAAGGTTCGTCAGAGTGAAAGACAGTCAAATGACAGAAATAATCCGAAAAGAATACTGTCTGATATCAGAAGATATATCATAGTAGTGCTTTATTCTCTTGTTTGAGGCAATTCCTAACTTGCGGCCATGTGAGAAAAAATTCAAGGAAAAGCGCTCGAAGGTGGTGGTTAAATAAAGGACTGACCCTAGATCATTCAGCTTACTTTGACTGATATGGATGTGTGTGTAGATGGTGTCTGACCCTCCTGCAGGGGTTATGGATGACCTGAGGGCACTGGAATGAACTCCATACCGGTATATCAGCCTTTTATTCTTTGAAGACTGATAAAGAGGCTATCATTGTGTTGACTGATAAGAACATTTGAACTTAATTTGCCATTTGTGCGCCATGCGTGTATATATATCATAAGTGCATACTCTTTCCTATTTCATATATATATTTCTCAATAGGGCAGCGAAGAGCTTAACAGTTTTACAGCTGGTGTGTGCTATAATACACAGGGGATAACGTTTCAAAAATACCAAAACACATATTTAAGGTGCTTAACAGTACACATCATTAATGTTATACAAATATCAGAACTATTTCTGAATCATGCAGGGGTTCATATTGTGGAATACAGGCAATTAAACAGAATTAGGGTCCAGTTCCTTAAAATATATATTTTCTCCAATTACAGGTAGCTAGGGTACGATGAAACCCCTGCATTGATAGCTTTCGGGCAAGCGCTGTGGACCAACTACACATGCCTACGGAATCTTCGGACGTGGCATTTTTTGGGTTTTATTTGTTGCAGTTTTATATAACCCGTACTCCACCCAAAGGTATTGGAGCACTTTACTTGAGCACCAGTTACATTACACAAGGACACATACTTTTTTTGTAGGTACCCGGAGATTAAGTGATTTGCCAAGAATTAACCCTGGGCGGAGTTCGCGGAGTTGCGCTACGCGAAACTCCGCGAAGTGGAAAAGAAACGCCGTTGCGATACGCGGAGCTCCGCAAGCGGCAGAGTGCAATAGAAAAATGCTGTTCGCGGTGATTTTCAGTGCCGTATGCTTGTCCGCACTGTGCAATCATCGCGAACGGCACCATGCACAGTGCAAGCAAGCACTGTTTTCCTTTCTGCCGCTCGAGTAGATTTTTACTCGAGCAGCAGCTTTCTCAACGCGAACGGGCAGTTTCTCGCGAGCATACGCGACCACTCGCAATGAGAAACCCGACTCCCCCGCGTTGAGAAAATCTCGCCGGGAGGTTTATTTTCCACACTCGCCAACTTGATGTTGACGATCGCGAACGAGGAAAAATCTCGCCGGAAGGTGGATTTTCCTCGCTCGCGCTCGCCAACTTGACGTTGGTGAACACGAGCGAGGAAAAAAACTTCGCTCCGCTGCGTGAAGCGGAGTTTTTCGGAACTCCGCGAGCTCCACGTTACGCGGAGTGCGGAAAACTCCACAAACTCCACGAGCGGAGCGGAGTTCACCGCCCAGGGTTACCAAGAATCACAGGATATTCTGCTGACGCCGAGACCCGAACCTAGTTCCCCAGCTCCAAAGTCGGCAGCTCTGGTTGTTACACCACATCCTCTATGCTTTGCTGCCAGTAAGCCCACGTGCCTCGCATTACGTAACGCCATCCTGGGCCGGCTCTAGGGCGGTGCAATCGGTGCAACCGCACCGGGTGTTGACTTGGGGTGGGGGCGTCATTTTTGAAAATGTGTATCATCATATTAAAAGCACCTGCTGCCTCGTTCCTGGCCTCCAGCAACTTTCAGACATCAATTAAAATGTCAAGCGAAGTCCCGTGATTAATCGTCTTCCTGGAAAGAGACCGGAGGTTTGTCTAGTGAAAATTTTGACTCATCCTAAGGTAGCGCAGAGGGTTAATGTGCCTGCTGCTAAGAAAGTGTACCATGCAGATAACGAAGTGCATATAATGTAAATAGGTCAGTGGGTTACTGCTTCTGTAAGAGAGCTCCTTTTGTTACTTGTCGTTTCTAACTCAAAATCCTAATATAGAACACTGAGCTATTAACTGTCACCCTAGAGCTGCTGCAAACTGCAAGGTATATGTTAGAGCTATATGTTTTTTTGCCCAGTCTTTCATTATCCTAATCTTGTGAAAAGGGTTCATTTGGGTAGAAAACAATTCTTATTATGAAAGAGAACCCTTAACAATGATGTTGCGTTTTAAATTCTGAATTTGTGCTTTTCCTGAATAAGAACTTTAACTATATTGCCTACCAGTATCGATGGCATGCCACTCCTACATTACACCTTGTAGTACTGTCTGATGTAACATTTCCTATACACTGATTTACACACATATGATTGTCTCTGTGCAATGTGTGTGTGGTATAAAGAGCTCTGACACCTTACACTGGTATGAGTGGTGCTATAAAACTAAATGAATCTGAGAGACAGTGGTTATAGAGACTTGAGAGGCACTGTTAAAGGGTGCTAGTGAGGGAATCCGTGGCAGAGGTGGTCATTGGGGGGGCACCAACAGACATTGTCGCACAGGGCGCCACCAGCGCTAAAGCCGGCCCTGACACCATCACTTACAAGAGAGCTACTTGCACGGCCCAGAGAGGCTGGGGCCCGCATGAAGCTGTAGAAAGCAGTGAATGAAACTAGGGTTCTCTCGGGCCATTGCCATTAAAATTATAAAATGACAGTAAAACTCATCACAATGCCTATTAAAACAAGCATTGGCAAAGAAAATAGGACTCGCCTATACGAGAGCTACTGGCTTTAGCAATGTGTTTTAGCCATGTTGTACACCATTCTACTGCATACAGACACGATGGCAGGGTATATCTCGCTGCATCTACTACCAATGTTTTTACAGTCCTAACAAGGTTGTATATAGTTTGCAGATAGTCAATGCCCACCTCCCGAAACCAGCCACCCACAATTGGTTTCAAATACAATATATAAGCACAAAAGGTGGGAGAGGCATTGAATCCTAGGCAAAATATCATAGGGTTTAAATCCCACGCAAGAAGAAGACTGCGATGACAGAAATAGTAGTCCTTTCACAATGATGCTGTTATAGGTTCTTTTTATTCAATATTTAAAACACAGCAGCCAACGCGTTTCACCCACACAGGCTTCTTCAGGGCAAAAATATTGGACCACACAGTTCATAGAAGGAGTGGGGAGTTTCCTCCCGGAGTTGTCCCAGGTCAATCCACACTGAACTAAAATTGTCATCAATGACACCAAAAAGCCTGAAAAGTATTCAATCAATGAGATATTCAATCTATGAACTTCCGCGGTAACCGACCTCTTCAAGGACCAATGTAAATGTAATATAACACGGTCACTCGTGAGCCTGAAATGATTCGATCTACGGGCCACCGTAGTGGCTGTCCTCTTCACGGAGCAGTGTAAGTGCAGTGTAACGCGATCAATCGCAAGCCTTTTCAAACAGCCCTCCAAGAGAAACCTAGCACGTCAAGTGTTTGCCACCACTTGACGTGCTAGGTTTCTCTTGGAGGGCTGTTTGAAAAGGGTTGCGATTGATCGCGTTACACGGCACTTACACTGCTCCGTGAAGAGGACAGCCACTACGGTGGCCCGTAGATCGAATCATTTCAGGCTCACGAGTGACCGTGTTATATTACATTTACATTGGTCCTTGAAGAGGTCGGTTACCGCGAAGTTCATAGATTGAATATCTCATTGATTGAATACTTTTCAGGCTTTTTGGTGTCATTGATGACAATTTTAGTTCAGTGTGGATTGACCTGGGACAACTCCGAGAGGAAACTCCCCACTCCTTCTATGAACTGTGAGGTCCAATATTTTTGCCCTGAAGAAGCCCGTGTGGGTGAAACGCGTTGGCTGCTGTGTTTTAAATATTGAATAAAAAGAACCTATAACAGCATCATTGTGAAAGGACTACTATTTTTGTCATCGCAGTCTTCTTCTTGCGTGGGATTTAAACCCTATGATATTTTGCCTAGGATTCAATGCCTCTCCCACCTTTTGTGCTCATATGTTGTACACCAGTGTGGCTGCTGTCCAGCATGGCTAAACATTAGTGAGTGGTGTGGGGTGGGGTAGCTGGGGTAGATTGGGGTACAGTGGAATGGGGTAGATTGGGGTAGCGTAGAGTGGGGTAGACTGGGGTAGCGTGGAGTGGGGTAGGTTGGTTTAGAGTAGTGTGGAGTGGGGTAGATTGGGGTAGCATGGAGTAGGGTAGATTTGTTTGGTAGTAGTGTGGATTGGGGTAAATTGGGGTAGCATGGAGTGGGTAGATTGGTTTACAATAGAGTGGGATAGATTGGGGTAGCGTGGAGTGGGGTAGATTGGCTTAGAGTGGATTGGGGTAGATTGTAGTGGGGTATATTGAGGTAGAGTGAGGTAGAGTGAGGTAGACTGTAGTGGGTTAGATTGGGGTAGATTATAGTGGTGTAGTGTGTGGTAGATTGAGTAGAGAAGAGTAGGGTAGATTTAAGTGGAATGTGGTAGATTGGAGGGGTGGGGTAAATAAGAGTGGGGTGGAGTCAATTGGAGTGTAGTGGGGTATATTGGAGTGGAATGGGGTGGGGCATATTGGAGTGGAGTAGGGTAGACTGGAATGGTGGGTTGTGAAGATAGGAGTGCGATAGATCAGGGTAGATTGGGATAGAGTGGAGTGAGGTATATTGGAGTAGATTGGAGTGGGGTAGATTGGGGAAGAGTGGAGTGGGGTGGATTGGGGTAGATTGGAGTGGAGTGGAATGGGATGAAGTAGGGCAGATTGGAGTGGAGTAGGGTACTTAGAGTGGAGTAGATAAGGTGGATTAGAGTAGGGCAGATTGGAATGGAGTGGGGTAGAGTGGAGTAGGGTAGACTGGGATAGATTGGAGTGGGGTAGTTTGAAGTGGGGTAGAGTGGAGTGGAGGAAGGTGGGTTGGCGTGGACTGGGGTGGAGTGGAGAGGGTAGAGTGGAGTGCAGTAGATTGAAATGAAGTAGATTGTAGTGGAGTAGATTGGGCTAGACTGGAGTGGGGTAGATTGGGGTGGAATGGGTTATATTGGAGCAGAGTGCGGTAAATTGGAGTGGGGTTGATTGGAGTGGGGTAGATTGGAGTGAAGTGGAGTAGGGTAGATTGCAGTGCAGTGGAGTATTCTAGATTGGGGTTGAGTGGAGTGGGCTATATTGGAGTGGAGTAGAATGGGGTAGATTGGGTGGACTGGTGGAGACTAGAGTGGAGTGGGGTAGATTGGGTAGATTGGAGAAGGGTAGAGTGAGTGGGGGAGATTGGGGTAGCGTTAAGTAGAGTAGATTGGAATGGAGTAGAGTGGGGTAGATTGGTATGGAGTAGAGTGAGGGTAGATTAGGGTGGATTGGGGTACATTGGAGTAGAGTAGATTAGGTGGATTAGAGTATGGTAGATTTGAATGGTAGATTGGAGTGGAGTGGGGTAGATTGTAGTGAAGAGGAGTGGGATATATTGGAATGGAGTGGGGTAGACTGGATTAGGGTAGATTAGAATGGAGTGTGGTAGAATAGAGTGGAGGGGCGTAGAGTGAAGGAGTGTGGAGTGGAGTGGTGAGCCGTGTCGTAGAGTGTCTTACAGTGGAGTATCGTGGAGTGGAGTGGCATGGAGTGGAAGGGCATAGAGTGGAGCAGAGTGTTGTAGAGTGAAGTGGTGTAGAGTATTGTAGAGATGAGTAGTGTAAAGTGGAGGGGCATAGTGTGGAGTGTGCATGATGTGATAGCGCATTGCCATTACAGACAACACATTTCCAATTGAAAATGGCAGTTGCATTTGCACAGGCATACAGTTTTACTGCGTACAAATGATAATGTATGGAACTGTCATCACCAAGTGTATTGATTTGTTTTGATCGTATTCACATATTTGTTTCCACTACACCTCAGAATTACAAAACAAATGTACTTTATTTCTACTGTTCTCCTTCTAATGTATTCTCACATATCGGCACAGTTCCTTTTTGTTGTGTGCTAGAAAAGATAACATACTATAGCCTGTCCTCTCGCATGGGTACTCAGCAGGATGGGTTGTCACATAAATTCTCTCACTTTGAAGTCAGCGAAAGAAAAGTAACATCAAGTTCCCTCGGAATACAAAGCCTGACATTTGACCTCTGTCTTTGAATGCACACCAAATGAGACAAGATAAGAACTAGATTTAAAGGCCTGTTTACAGATAGTGAGTACCCATGGGAGAGACGAAGTCAAGCTGGAGAGCCTAAAACAACAAGCAAACGACATAGCCAGCTAGGAAAGATGTACTCTGTAGTGGTGCTCAGCAAAAAGAAAAAAATAGGTCCCAAAAGTGCGAGCAGTGTAAGGACACAAGTACTTGGGTCATGTTCTAGGGGAGAGTCACATGCAAGAAAAGGGAAGTGCCAACTGCAGAACTGACCAGTAGGAAGCAGGCACTTGAGAGTGGCTTTGAAGCCCACCAATGGTAAGTAATGGGAGGGCTCCAAGCCATTAAACAGTAAACAAAATGTTTCGGAGACACAACGCATGCCCTGTCAAGGAAAGTGCAGACCGCAAAACTGACCAGCAGGAAGCAAGCAATTGAGAGTGGCTTTGAAGCCCACCAATAGTAAGTAATGGGAGGGCTCCAAACCCACTAACAGTAAACAAAATGTCTCGAAGAGACAGCACGTGCGCTGTCTATGCGAGATCTAAGAAGCACTGCACTCTGCTGACAACAATACACAGTGTTATATTAACATTTATTTATATAGCGCGCAATCATCAACACAACACATCTCTAGGCGCTGCTAGAAATAATTGGGCGGCATAACGTTTTATGAGGCTGTGATAAAAGTCCGCTTGACCAGCTAGGTTTTGAGATGTCATCTAAAGAGTGAAAGATTCTTAGAATCGATCTTGACCCCCAGACTTTTCACACAGTTGACTGGCATGGGGGTGGTACCCAACACTGGGCCACTTTAATTCAAGCCAGAGGGCACTTCTGCCATTTACAATTAGAACCACCGTCTTGTTGGCGTTTAGTTTAAATGTACAAAGGGAGGACTCCAGCAGGTAAAACACAATTTTGCTTGAAGTGGTCCAAATTCTGTCACCGATCCTGGCAGTGTGATTTCATATGTGGCTAAATGCTGTGACCAAAAAGAGGTAGGATGCTCGGGGTTCAAAACAGCAATGAAGCATAATAATGACAATACAGGAATTGCTGTCAATGGAATCGAGGTTCTAAATTTGGGACATGACCTCAGTATGCAGAGAAGTGGTTGGTGGACATGCCTGTACTGTTAACTAATCCCCTGAAGTATTTTCTAGGGAGGCACAGAACGTTTTCACAACACTTCCACGGTGCAACTTTATTATTTTTATAACGTTAGCCGACAAAACAAAAAGCTAAACAGTTACTTCCATAAAACACACCTTCGGATGAACAGAGATCAGCCTACACTTCCATATTAAAACGCATTATTAAGAACAGAAGGGAATGTCACACGCGTGAATGGGATAAACCAATTGCACCTGTTGCTATGGGCGAAATAAATGCACTGCTTACCACGATAAAACCCAATGTTCACTCAGAATAAAGCAAAACAGAAAACATGTCATTTACCTGCTTCTAAAAATAAACTGCACAAATCAAACCTGCCTAAGCTAGAACCAGTTCATACAGAAAGCATATCCAGTGCCACTGTACATACGCAACCACCGAGTTCTCTGCAATTTATGGAATTTCCATAATTGCCACATAATCCACCATATTCTGTATAATTTACAGATATCAATAACAATATAACTTGTTATCGTTCAACTGTTGATTGCTGCAGGTAGCTTTGAAGGAAGTGATCATTTGGCCAGATGGTCTTAATATGCGCAGGTGATTGACTTGGGGACGGACACTGTCTGCAGCCGGAATAAAAGACCTTCACATTTGATTTTAACCCACGTGGTAGTAAGAATCCTCTTTTGTCATAAAAATGTGTTTCATTTTTCATACAATTGCGTCTTTACATCCATGACACTGTTCTCAAACCATAAGATATTTAAAGAAAAAAAAACACAGAGTAAACCCGAAACTGAAAACAAGATTTAAACAAGTATTGGCAAGGCAAACACCTTCAGCTTTTTGTTAGGGGCCGTGCATGTTACTGGTCGGGCGACTTTGTGTCCAAGAAAGAAAATCCCACAATGAAGAAACACCTTAAGCTAAAACAACATGGAAAGGAGGAGTGCGGCTTCTTTGCGAAAGAGGCAGCGTTAACAGAGGTAATCTGTACCCTCAAAGCAGAGTGTTACAAAAAGGAGTCAGAAGAGGAAGTTTGTGTTATCGGTGGTGAACTTAAGATATATCAGTCCCAACAGGGGAGGAAGAGAATAGACACTCCAGTACGCCTTCCCGGATACATGCAGCAAAACAAAAATGTCCTGAGATCCTACCCAGTGTACCTGGACTCCTAAGTATTACTGCGGATTCAAACCTCCAGCAGGGCTGTAACTTATACTTCCTAAGAAGTCCTACAGAAAGGACACAGAGCCTCGCCCACAATAAGGGGCATGCTTAATCAGAGGGGGACTTCAAATATAGTTCAACTTCTGACAAAAGGCCAGTATTTTGATTCACTTTTCAGAAAGTCTATCTGTGTGAAAATCTTTACTTTACGAGCCATAAAAGCTGTAGATTCAACAACTTGCTATCATGACAGCAACGTAAAACAAGCATTGGCATAGCCAATAGGTCTCGCCTTTGGGACCTTATAAGTGTTTAGCCATGCAACAGTTGATTTTGTTGCACCAAAGATATTGTGCTGCATAACTAAATACTTTAAGGTCCCAAAAGCGAGAACTATTGGCTATGCCAATGCTTGTTTTCCAGTGCTCTGCACCAGCACTTAATTGTCTTCACCACACTTATGACACTTTGCCACATGGTGGCGCTGCTCATCTAATTTAGAGATGAGCACAATAATGGTTGTTTATGAATACAATATACATTAAAAAATACTAATACCTGCCTCCCCAGCCATTCCTTTAGCTTTTGGGGACCTGGAATAATTTGAAGTTTCGCACTTGCAGGCAAGAGAGATGGTTAGTAGTTGTTTTAGTACCGTCATTGGCAGCGATGACGGGCCAATGGGTGGGGTAACCTGCAGTGGCCTCCTGGTCAGGGAGCTGGCACTTATTATTTTACAAATTAAGCACTGTGTGTAACATGGCTTTAAAACTAGTTGGCAGCGTCTTAGAGTAAGGTAAAAAAAAACACCAGGCGTAATACTGCTACCATGCATCAACAGTATTTTCAAAGACAATTTTTGCACCCAGTAAAAGTGCACCTCTGAGAATTAAGCTTTCAGAGTCCACGAATATTTCAAACCAAATGTTCATCTAACTGGTGCCTCTCATGGGCCAATGATTTATTGAGAAAATCAGAAATTGCCTGGGGTTATTTATTTTACACTATATGCTAAATCACCCCTGAACCAATATATATATTTTTTGTAAAGCCTCATTAAAATTCTACACTCGCTATTTAATAGCAAACTAATTACACTCCGAGTTATTAAAAAAAAAAAAAAAAATAAGGACATGGGCAAATAAAAACTTTTAAAATTCTGAAAAGATAGCAGGAGAGTTTTTTTTTAAATTTTGCCTACTTCCTGTAGCAAGCATGTGGCCGCAGTAGGGAACCCGCCGCAGTGGCGGCGTTCCGAGGCGTCAGTCCAGCTCTCTCAGCCCGCTGGACCATGACATCGCTTCCAACAGAACGGAGTCCTGGCTTCGACCTGCTGGAAACCAACCAGTGTGGAATAAGACGTGGTGCGCTGTACCTCCTCCCAGAGGGATAGAAAGGCTGATGACAAAGCCAAGGCTACAGGTATAAATAAAAATAAAACGCAATTATCTTCGATTGCGAGCTCTGCAGAAACGGACAAAAAGGGGAGACCGATGCATGAGTCTGTTACGAGTAGGATTAAAAAAAAATCATCTAGAAGGGGAGAAAAAAAATTGGGATATTAAATCTTGCTGTCCTGACGGGGCGCGCACAAATGGCTCTAAGGGGACAATTAAACGCGGAAGCTGAATAGAGGGAGAAGCGATGAGCGTGGCAGACAGGCCGCAGTTTAAAAAGGTGTAATGAAGTCTGGCAGTGATGGATGTCACATCAGCGCCTGGCTCACAATAGGATGCAGATGTATTAATGAAGCATTTGTTTCCGGGTGGCGAACATGGCTCATTGGACGCAGGGATGGGCTCGCTGAAGGCTCAGACGGGGCCGTGCAGCGTGTCGTGGTCTGGAATCATTGCGTGTGACTGTGGACATAAAAAAGAAATTTAGCACCAGAAAAAATAAGAGCCGACGCGGGAAAGTGTTGACGCCGGTCCAAGGATGAGGGAAAGGCCTCCATCCAGGAAAGCACGGACATTTTACTGTTCTGGTACAAGGAAGTATTTACCAGCTGTTATAAACTGATGGTAATGAGCACACACCCCCTCAAAAAAATCTTGTAAACATCCTCTCAGACATAGGTTTGGAAAATGACATAAAGGTGAAAAATAATGCTTGAGTAATACCTTCTACACAAATGAAAAGCACAAAGTGACTAATATAGGGTCGTGTCGGTAAAAGAATCCCAGAAGAAGGAAAACAAGCGCGCGCGGCCACACTAATTGCAAACAGATGGCCCCTGCGCGCCGCTGCTCGCTCCCGCAAGGTGGATGCCAGCACAAGCACAAGTGCTTGAAAAGGGCAGACCAAATCCAAAAGGTCATCTCCTAGAGCAGCGCATGCGCGCTGCCTAGGCGAGACCTAAAAAGGAAGGTGCAAGGACGATTTGTTAATAGCATTGTGTCTTTTTAACAAGGCAAAGCATTCAAAGTGCATGTGCACCCTAAATTTAAAAAAAGTCACAAATCAGTAATGCAAATGCCCTTGTGTCAGCAAAGTAAATGTATCAATAATGCCTGCTTGTTCTCCATTACAAGATATGTGCAACTTCTGCAGTCTAACAAAATGATTATTTGATGCCCTCATCACCAAAACCTAATGGGAACACAAATGGAGCAATGTCACCATTCACAAAATGCCATGGCATTGATGACCAGACCAGCCAAGCAACAGCAAACCATGAAAAACGCATGAAAGCCAATGTCTGAAGGGGACTGGGTCTAAGCCCAGTCTATTTCTGTACAATTTCTTATTCTACTTTCTTGAAGAATTCATAATATGAAGCCTTCCATAAAGCTGTTTTTTACCAGACCTAAACATGACAAATGAAAAAAAAAAAATGAGGCTTGTCTGGTATTACAACTTATACACATAAGCCAAATTTCTACTTTGTGAGACATTGCATATGTTTACTCTTGGAGAAAGTGAGGATGCATTAATAATTTTGCTGTTGTATTTCCATGAAAGACATAATTTTTCTTGTTGGTGAATAGAGTTTTTAATAGGATCTGCTGAATGCGTATAGCTTCTTTCTTAAGAAACCGCGGTATAGTAAGAGTGTTTCTGTGAAGCGAGTTAAGTTATCCTGCTTCCTCCTCGCACTGAATAACCCCTACGTGTACATCTTGCGAATGCGCATGCGCAAGACGTACAACATAGGGGTTATTCAGTGCGAGGAGGAGGCAGGAGAGAGCAGCCATTGCGAGGAGGAGGCAGCCGAGGAAGACGTGGCAGGTAAGTGCCTTTTTAATTATTTTTAATAACTTTGGGAGGGGGGAGGGCGCGGAGCGGGGCGTAGTTCCACAGAGTTTTCTTTAAACTACGCGGAGCACCACTCCACACACTCCGCCCAGGCTTAATTTTACTGACCTCTACTGGTCGTTTTCTATCAAGACAGTTAAATAGAGTCAGTCGAACAGAAAAAAAGTCCCTAAGCGGAAGCAGACAAGTCCTAGGGTTGATCTCCAGAGCCCACAAAGTACATACACATATAAGTATATACTACATATATAAGTATATACCAAAGTATATACAAGAGGTCTCGAATGCTCGACCTAAAAATAATGGCAGACCCGGATGACCTAAAAACATCCACCTAGTCTTGGGTCTATCATTCCGGGCCAAAATTCTGGGCAGCTCTGTCAATAGTCAACTCAATTTATCACTAATAATAATTTTCTGGACGACTTTCATTCTGATGTAAGATATGACTGCAATTTGGAGACAGACATCTTCCAAATCATTGATGATTCTCTTCGCATCCTGGATACTGGCGACTCATGCCTATTGGTTTTTCCTAATCTTTGGGCAAAATTTGATACCATCAAAACCACAATAGCCATATTCACACCTTAGAAGATCACATGGGTATTGATGGTAAAGTTCTCGACTGGTTCAAATCTTATCTAGCTAATCACTCACAACTGATTAAAATCAACAGCTCAAGGTCAAAACCCCTCTGAGTATCCCAAAGAGTTCCTGCAGGCACTGTTTTATCACCTGCTCACTTTAACATTTTCTTGAAATACTGAGAGGCATCCTAAAAGATTCTGACTTTTTGTATCATCAATAGAATGATGAAACCAAGCTCTATCTAATGATTTCCTCTCCTGACAATATAACTTTATGGGCCCCAACTCTAGGCAAAATTCAGTCTTAAATAACTGCTCTTCACATCAAATTCAACCAAAAAAAACAACAGAATTTTTGATGATCTTGTCTCATACCCCGCTACTCCAGGTCAACAATTGCTGACCAGAGCTAAGATTTTAGACTGGTCTCCTATCATTAGTGAAAGTGATAAATCACTTGTCTTCATCCTTGAAAACAAACTCAGTTTTCAACAATATATCAACACCATGTCTAGGAATGCAAATCACTCATCAGACCTACCAGAGGGACTCTGACTATGTGCACTATCTAGCCAAGATGCTGAAGTCCTGGGTGGTTCCCATCTACACTGCAGCACTAACATTCTTTTGCTGGAAACTAGGGGCCTGATTTAGATCTTGGCAGACGGGTTACTCCGTTACAACGGGGATGGATATCCCGTCCACCGAAATATAAAGAGCAACCCATCCACCAAGATGTAAACCAGGCCCTATGTCCTTCAATAAAAACATACCTCTAATCATATATTGATCCAGCTCTGCACGAAAAGTCTGGAACTCTCTGCCCCCAGCCCTCTGTACTATGACCTCTCTGCAGGGTTTGAAAAAGAATTTTAAACTTTTGGTCTTCAACCGTTACTTCATGCCTTCCTCAGTCTAGCTGTGTGACTCATATCTGAGCCTTTGATGTCTGTTTTGGTGCCTTCCCCTGCTAGGCCTGACTCTCACTCCGACCTAAAGGCTTAGCTGACCCCAATATAGAACATCCTTCTTGTTATGTTCTCATCTGTTCACACAGTGTGACTCTGAAATGTAGGCTGCCACAGACACTTGATAATGATGTCCCTAAATTTGTACAAACTGGCTCACTTCACCTGCCCTGACGGTAAGGGCTGTGGCACTAACAGAACACTGTTGAGGTTCGCTTATGTAGTGTATCAAACAAATTTCTTCTTTGTTATGTTATGCATATTTGTATAGCTCGCAATCACCTGTGGAGTATCCTTGCATTTAGCAGGTGAACAGGCATTGCCCGGAGGTGTGTTACTCAAAAAGCAATGTCTTCAGCCTCTTGCAGAATTGAAGCAGATAGGAGGTGGCTCTGACTAGTAGTGTGAGATCGATCCATGCTTTGGAGCCATATATGAGAAGACAACCTAATTCCCGTTCCTGTGAATGCATGGGGTGTGTGCGAGTAGGAGTCTGGCTGAGGAGAGGTGCCTAGTTGGAACTAGATGCAAGTGTTCAGAGAGGCCGGTCCTGTGTTGTGTAGTGCTTTGAATGTATGGAAGAGGAACTTCAGCTGCGTGGTCTTTTGTATTGGAAGCCAGTGGAACTTTCTGAGGTGAGGTGAGGTGAGGTGTGATGTTAGCCCTGTGGTTGAGGTTGAGGATGAGTCTGGCTGCTGTGTTCTGTATAGTATGTAGGCTTCTGCTGAGTTGCTTGGTGATTCCTATGTACAGGCGTTCCCCTAGTCCGATCTGCTGGTGATGAGTGTGTGGGTGACGGTTTTATCTGGTGTCACTCAGGAGTGTTTTGAAGGTCTTCTTTAGTAGCTTCATGGTGTGGAAGCATGCAGCTGTGACTGCTTTAACCTGTATGGACATGTCCAATTTGTTGTCAAAGATGATACTGAGGTTCCGGGTGTGGGAGCTGGGGGTGGGTATGGGTCTGAGGTCAGCCGACCACCAAGTGCAAATGTATGTTGAGTTGTTTTTCCCAAAAATTAGTACTTTTGTCCTGTCAGTGTTCAGCTTGAGGCAGCTGTGCTTCATCGAGGCAGCGACGTTGGTCATGCAGGTGTAGAACTTGTTCCTGGTGTTGGGGGCTTTGTCCATGAGTTGCGTTTCATCTTCGCATGAGAGGATGTTGTGGGTGCAGATGACTTTATTTATTTATTTATTTATTTGATGAGTTTTATATAGCGCTGGGTAGACCCGTAGGTATCAGAGCGCTTTACATAAGGTTCCACAAAATTACACAGTACATTAGATTAGGGTAACATCAGTTGCTAGAAAAACATTTCAAGAGCATGGAAGCGAAGAAGGGTAAGGGGGCAGGGAAGGGGGGGTAGGGGAAGATAGGACAGGGAGACGAAGGAATATCTGCCCGAAGACCAGCTGGGTAGGTGACGGCAGGGGGGGGAAGTCCAAATCCCATCTCCTCTTTAGCTATCAGGTAGCTCCACCGAGCAATGGCCAGAACGCTAGGTCTCTGTGGGAAAACATTAAAAGAGCAAAGAGGACGGGGTAAAAGGAGAGTAGAGGGGAAAGGGTAGGGTCAAGGGGTAGGAGGGAGAGAACGACGGAGAGACGAGGGAAAGTCTGCCCAAAGTCCAGCTGAGTAGGTGAGGGCAGAGGGGAATTCCGCGGCCCATCTCCTCTATAGCTATCATGTAGATCCACTGGGCATTGGGCAAAAAGCAAGGTCTCCACGGTCTCTCGCAGGTTCAGTGACTAGATGGGTAGGCCAGATGGGGGCTATGATTCGAGTTCTGTTCGAAGTCCAGATTTAGTCCCCGAGTAGTAGTACAGGGCGGAAGGGTCCACAGAGGCAGCCATCTTGAGGTCATGTAAAGGGTTATGTCCATGGTGTTACATACCGCCAGTCCCCACTTAATCATTCTCTAAGAGAGGGGGGTGCTTGATGTGCACGCTTACTGCAGGCATCACGTGTGGTGTGTGCAGGAATGCACTCGTGGCTGCATCGAAGGCGCTTTGGCCAGAAGAGTCATATATATGTTAAAGGGGCGGGCTAAGGGATGAGGCTTGAGGGTCTCTGCTGATGAGTTTACATGCTTTCGAGTGTATGGTGCGAGGGTGTGTTTAGGTCCGTTCTGTCAGGAAGGAGCAGATCCAGCGGATAGCCAGTATTAAATGCCGATCTCATGGAGGTGCTTGATAATGGTGGGCTGTGAGACCATGTTGCATAGAGGTCCAGGAGAATGAGGGCCATGGTCTCTCCTTTGTCCAGGAGCATGAAGATGTAGTCTGTTGCGGCAAGGTGAGCGGTTTATGTGCTATGGTTTGGTCTGAATCCAGACAGTGTGGTGCTAGGACCTGGTGGTTGATGAGGTGATTGGTGGGGTGTTTGTTGATAAGTTTCTCAAATAATTTTGCTGGGTAAGGAAGGAGGGAGATAGGTCTGTAATTGGTGAGCTTGCTTAGGTCCGCCGAGGATTTCTAGTGGAGGGCGTTGACTTGGCGGGTTTCCAGGATTGCGAGAAATTGCCTGAGTTGGTGAAGACATCGAGGATGGGGGTCATGGCTTCCCTTGCTGATGGGGATGAATCACTTGTTGAACAGGTGGTGGGGAAATGGGTCTGATGGGGCTCTGGAGAGGATGAACTTCATGGTGTCGGCAGTTTCATTTACATAATGGTGAGCCACGTGATGAGGGTCTATTCTTTGTCAGAGATGAGGAGACTAATTGTGAGGACTGAGGGTCAATTTGAGGGTTGAAGTTGCTCTATATGGCTGTGATCTTGTTGCAGAAATAGTCTGATAGTTTGTTGCAGAGGTCGTGAGAGGGGGTGACGTTGTTGGAGATAGCTGCAGTCTTGTTGAATTCTTTGACAATGGTGAAGAGTTCCTTGTTGCTGTCAGTCCCGCTGCTGATGCAGTCTGTGAAGGCTATGCATTTGGTCTTTCTGATTTGCTGGTTGTAGAGTCTGAGGGAGGCTTTGAATGTGTCCTTGTCTGTGGGGTCCTGATTCGCTCTCCACTTTTGTTCCAGTTGCTTGCAGTGTTGTTTCGTCAGTCTGAGTTTGTCTGGGTACCAGCTGGTTTGTGTTCATGTTGTAGCACTTGAGAGGGACCAGTAAGTTGGCACAGTCAGTGATCTAGTTGTTGACGTAATCTCTTGGGTGTTTTTCAAGCAGTGTCGAGCAGGACCCTAGGTGGCGGGTCTCTGATGGCTCGGGACAGAAATGCTGAAGCTGATGAGGGCATAATCGGTCCAGGTCAGGTTTGTTTACCTTGATGTTTCTGAAGGTGGAGAAAATCACATCCAGGAGGTGGCTGCTGCATGGGGTAATGTGCTCGGTGAGGCTGAGGTTGCTGTGATTTTTTAGGAGGTTGACAGAGTTAGGGTCGGTGTGGTTTTCTAGGTGAAAGTTAAGGTTTCCTAGGAGGATGAAATTCCTAGAGTTGATGATGAGGGGTGCGAGGAAGTGTGTGACATCGCTGGAGATGTTTGTGTGAGGTTCTGGTGCTCTGTAGTAGAGCGTTCCACACAGGGTGAAGCTGGCTGTAGTTTGAAGTTTGAAGGTGAACGGATTCATGTAACTGGTCGTGATGTCAGTGGTGTTGGTACGACCTATGATGTCCTTGAAAATGATGGCCACTCCGCCTGCGATGAGGTGTTGGGTGCTATTTGTGCTGAGGTGGTGGGTGTTGAGAGAGGGAGCATGCAAGAGTACCTGCAGGAGGTGTAGATGAAGGTTCCTTCTGAGTTGTGGGGCATGGCAGTAGAGCGGAGACTTGCAGGTTGGGTTAAGAGCGAGGAGGGTTGCCATGGGGTAGAGGTAGGTGGGTGTAGGATCAGGGGTTCTGGCACTGGGTGAGGTAGAGGCATGGATGGGAGCAGATGGGCCTGCCTTTGGCATCCATCCACGCACCAGTGGTGCATACGCGCTGCCGCTGTCAGAAAGTAGGTCCTTGGGGAGGAGCACGGAGGGTGGTGGAAGGGGCTATGGAGGGGTTGTAGGAGGTGGGAAACAGGCAGCTAAGGAGAAGCAGAAGAGGAGGGAGCAAAGAGTGGGAAAAAGTAGCGGAAAAAGCAGCAGTAAGGCAGTCCAAAAATGGCAAAATGAGCAGAAACAGGTAATGGCACAGACAACAAAGGAAACAGAATGAGCAAGACAGGCAATCAGAAGTGGCACAGGCAAGCAAAGGCAAACGGGCAGAACAGTAGTCGCACAGACCACAGTGGCAGAAAAAGCAGGCAAAAAGCGACAAAGGCACCAAGCACTGGCAAAGCCAATAAGTCTCGCCTATGTAAAGGATATTGGCTTTGCCAATGTCTTTTAGCCATGTTGTAGAACAGAGTGGCATGGAGTACAGTAGAGTGGGCAGAGAGGAGTGGCATAGAGTGGAGTGGTGTAGAGTAAAGTGGCATGGAGTTGAGTTGTGTAGAGTAGAGTAGAGTAGAGTGGAGTCGCATAGAGTGGTGCCGCATTGAGTGGAGTGGCATATAGTAAAGTGGAGTGACGTAGGGTAGAGTGAGGTACAGTAGAGTGAATGAATGAAATTGTACTTGTATAGCGCATGGCTACCCTGAGGCCTCCCAGCGCTGTTTGATAGAAGAGTAGAGGAAAACAGAAGCCGTGATGTTAAGGGACTGTCTTAAAGAGGTAGGTTTTTAAGAGCTTCCGGAAGGCCAAGAGGTTGTTGTCCTTACGTAAGGTGGGAGGAAGAGTGTTCCAGATCTTTGCAGCATTAAACGAAAAGGAGCGTCCACCCCACCTGGATCTTCGAATTTTCTTGGGGGCGGCCAAGCATAAGGAGCTAGATCGCAGGGTTCTGTGAGGGAGATAGGGAGTGACCAAGGAGTGGATAATAGCCGGACCAGTCTTCCGGATGGCTCTATGAACTAGGCACATAGCTTTAAACTGTATCCTAGCCGGAATAGGGAGCCAGTGAAGACTCCTCAATGCTGGTTTAGCAGATTGCCACCGCGGAATCTGGAGAAGCAGGCGGGCTGCACAGTTCTGAGTTACTTGCAGTTTGTGAATGGTGAATTGAGGAGCACCGAGATATAGGGCGTTCCCATAATCAAGGCGAGAAAGAATAGAGGTGCAGTGGCATAGAGTAGAGTGGCGTAGACTAAAGCAGAGCAGAGTAGAATGGCATAGAGTGGAGTTGCATAAAGTGGAGTTGCATAGAGTGGAGTGGAGTGTGGTGGAGTGGAGTGGAATAGCATAAAGTAGAGTGGTGTAGAGTGGGATAGAGTGGAGTGAGGTAGAGTGGCGTAGGGTGGAGTGGTATAGAGTGAGGTGAAGTGGCGTAGAGTGGAGTGAAGTGGTGCGGTGTGGAGTGGCATGGCATAGCGTGGCATGGCATAGAGTGGAGTGGGATAGCATGGAGGGAAGTGAAGTGGCATAGAGTAGAGTACAATGATGTACAGTGGAGTGGCGTTGAGTGGAGTGGGGTAGAGTGGCGTGGAGTGGCATAGAGTTGAGTAGAGTGGTAAGGAGTAGTACAGTTATGAGTGAAAGTAACAAACAAGGAACTGTACTTAAAATCAATACAAATGTATGAGGCATAAAGGGGATGAATGGCTGAAAGGCAATAAAAATTGGCATGTGGCATACAGTAGAGTTGTGCAGAGTGGCATAGAGTGGCGTGTGCAGTGTAGAGGGGTGTGTAGTGGCATATAGTGGAGTGGCTGGCGTGGAGGGGACTAGAGTGGTGTAGCGTGGCATGGAGTAGAGTGGCATAGAGTGGTTTAGAGTGGAGTGGCATAAAGTGGACTGGAGTGGAGTGGAGTGAGTGGAATGACATAAAGTAGAGTGGTGGAGAGTGGAATGGTGCAGAGTGGGATAGAGTTGAGTGACGTAGAGTGGCATAGACTGGAATGGAATACAGTGAAGCGGAGTGGCATGACATGGCATAGAGTAGAGTGGGATAGAATGGAGTGAAGTGAAGTGGCATAGAATAGAGTGCAATGATGCAGAGTGGAGTGGCATGAAGTGGGGTAGAGTGTCATGGAGTGCAGTAAAGTGGAGTGGCATAGAATGGTGTAGAGTTGAGAGGCAAAGAGTGGTGTAGAGTGGTGTCGAGGGGGGTAGCGTAGAGTAAAGTGACATAGAGTAGTACAGTTATGAGTGAAAGTAACAAACAAGGACCTGAACTTAAAACCAACACATAGGTATGAGGCATAAAAGGGATGAATGGCTGAAAAGGCAAGAAAATTGGCATGCAGCATAGAGCAGAGTGGTGTAGAGTGGCATAGACTGGCTTAGAGGGGCATGCGTGGTGTTGAGTGGTGTGTAGTGGTTTAGTGTGGCATAGAGTATAGTGGCTGCCGTGGAGTGGACTAGAGTGGTGTAGAGGGGCGTAGAGTGGAATGGAGTGGCATAGAGTGGAATGGAGTGGCGTATAATACAGTAGAGTGGCGCAGAGTGGCGTGGAGTGGTGTAGAGTGGCATGGAGTAGTGTAGAGCAGAGTGGCGTGGAGTGGAGAAGAGTGGTGTAGAGTGGTGTAGAGTTAAATGGAGTGACATAGAGTAGAGTGGCATAGAGTGAAGTGGCATAGAATAGAGTGGCGTAGAGCAGAGTGGTGTAGAATGGGGCAGTATAGAGTGGCATAGAGTGAAGTCGCATTGAGTGGAGTGGCGTAGAGTGGTATAGAGTGTAGTGGCGTGGAGTGGTGTAGTGTGGAGTAGTGTGGTATTGTGTGGAGTGTAGTGGCATAGTGCTATAGAGTGACACTGTGGGGAGTGGAGTGGAGTGGCAGAGATTGTGGTAGCGTAAAGTGGCTTAGAGTGGATTGGAGTGGCGAGGAGTGGAGTGGTGTAGAGTGGAGTGGGGTAGAGTGGCTTAGAGTGGAGTGGAGGGGGTGGGGTAGAGTAGACTAGTGAAGAGTGTATTGGAGTGGCGTCCAGTATAGAGTATTGTGGAGTGGTGTGGCGTAGAGTGGAGTGGAGTGGCATATAGTGGAGTGGTGTGGAGTGGCACAGAGTGGAGTAGTATAGAGCAGAGTTCCATAGAGTAGTGCAGCTGTGGGTGAAAGTACCTTAAACAAGGAATCAAACCTCAAATTAACCCAAAGATATGAGGCATAAAGGAGATGAATGGCTGAAAGGCTACGAAAATTGGCAATGCTGTGGCAAGCATCATGAAGGTGTAAATGTGTTGGTAGAGTGGCATTCATACATTATAATGGCTTAATCCAACCGATGTAAAATGTAATTTTATTTTAGTTGTACGAGCAAGCGAAACGATGCAGGCGTAGTTAAACAATGTCCAAAATGCATTTGAAAACAGAACGAATGGAGAAAGCAGCACAAGAACTGGAAACAAAGGAAGCATCTTGAAACACATACCTTAATCAGAGCACGATCAGTGGAGGGATACTAATTAAGTTGAATCAATCAGTGCTGGTCCATGAAAAAGAATGACCATGAAGCCAACGAATAGCAATGGGTAGGCTCTAAGCCCTTTATTGTAAACAATAACTCTTTCAAGCGAGAGTACATGCAGCTCATGTGCCGTCAGAGGCAAGACCTAAAAATGGGCAAGACAACCAAGAAGAAGTTGCATTGACATGCAAGGCAAAACAGCGGTGGCACACACAAACAATGGCAAAAACTAGCAGAACCAAGCAGTGGCACAGATAGTCAGTGAGATGAGAAACAGAAAAGAGAGAGATAGACAGCTACAGAGAGAGAGACAGCCTGTGTGTGAGCGAGAGAGAGAAGCAAGGCGGAAAGGGCCTTTCTTCCTCAGAAGGAGGTCCAAGCTCAGGTAAGTTCTGGGGTAGGGCAGTCAGTCATTTGCTTTGAATTGAATTTGTTTACCTACAAGGAATGTATTAGGTTTGATGTAAAACGCACTAGGGCCAGGGCCCGACTGGGAACAGCAAGCAGCCCTGGCAGTTTGCTGCTCGACCGGCCCTGGTAGCAGGGTAGGGGTGCTAGCAAGAAGCACTGCTCCCACTTTTGTTACAGGTGGCCGATATTTTGCGCACTGCTGCAAAACCGGCCCCCCACAGGCACAAAACCGGCACCTGCCCCTCCGGCCCACCGGGGAAATGCCCAGTGCTCGCTACAGCCAGTCCGGCCCTGACTAGGGCCCTGTGCTCTGTTCACTTACGTTGTTTTCTTTAACCCTGGTGCTTTAGGACCTTGTACAATTTGTTTGTCCACTTTGCTTCTGCTTCAGTACCAGCACTATGTTCTGTGTATGTCGCTCTGATGTTCCTGGGCCTTGCAGGTGCTATTTACATTTTTAAATGAATGAATATCACTGACAGAGCGCACAGCAACTTAGACTGCAAAAGAGCAATACAATGTAATGCATACATGGGCAGAATACTAATACAGCATCAAAATACTGTGTCTAAAGGCATATCAATTAATATAAATGTAAAATCTAATACAGAAATACAAGACAAAAATTATACAGATTAGAAAAACAATGTAATTGGAGAAGGTTTTGATCTGGTCTGTAGTTTTTTAAAAAGTCATGAAAGGGAAACGTCTTCACTAAGGGCAACTTTTACATGTTATTAAGTGGTAATGGAGAAAACGGTATATATTGTAAGTTGCTTTTCACGTCGAAATGCAGATGACCTATTGTTATTAGGATTAGGGGCTGGCAAAGGAATTTGCCAAAAGCAGGAAAGCCAAAATCTGTCTTTTTTGTCCTCCTGTGGAGAGAAATGGGTTTGGAATACAACCAAAATCTGGCATGCAGACGAACTAGAGAAATGGGCATATTCCTTACCCGAATACTGAAAATCACCTATATACAGGCGTCCAGCGCCTCTGCAGTCCAGAGAAGAAAAAGCTACCCGTAGAGATTCTGATTGGCTAGCAATAGCCAAGCAGAATGGTTCTAGCACATGAACCTATTTTCACTGATTGAAAAGGAGGCAATCAGTTAGCTAGTCTGGTAGTCCTGGCGAGGCCACCAATTTACATAACCCACTGACTAACGAAGAATTCTATGTAGAAGTGGGCTTCACTTCTACATACCTAACACTACAAAACCATTCCTTGCCAAGCCCTTATTATGATGTATCAGGCTACTGCTTGGTCACCAGTGTTACTAAAGTGGTCTGAAAGGCTTTGTCTGGTACTATGAAAAATAGAGCTTTTGCAATCTTTAGATTTAATTTGAAATGATTTAGTTAATTTATAAAATGTAGGTAGGTCTCAAGGGCTTCCCTTACTGATAAGGGATCAGCTACTGCAAAAGTTCATTACTCGTGATTCCTAAAACTCATATCAACACTTTCCATAATGAGATTGTAAATAAGTTAGGGCTGTGAATTAAGGTTACCCTTCTATTAGTGAATAACTTTGATCTCACTGATGAGAAGTCTTTTTTTCTGTCTTCTTGCCATTGTGACTATCACAGAATGTAAATATGAACTATCTGGTTATCCCTCTGATCACCCAAATTTTGCCATCTCCAACTACAGTTGTTATTCAAATTTACTGGTCTCGCTGTGCAAGTAACCCGTTGCCTAAACCTACATTTGGTGAGCTCATCTAGAACTGCATTGTTATTTGAGCACTATTCTAGGTCTACCAGAAGAGCTCTATGAAGCCACCGCACAAGATGGAGGCATTCTGTTCAGAATATGAGATTCACATTAACGTTTGTCAAATTCAAGAAAAGACACTACATTTCTCCTACGTGAAGGGCCTCATAATGCGCGTTTCTCAAATCTAAAACTATCACCAGCAAACTAGTAAATGTTCAGCACAAGAGCATCACAAAATGGTGTATAACGTTTCTATGGCTACCAATATTATATGTTCAATATCTGTCAACACAACATCACTTACAGATCGTCCAGGCCCTGTTCAAAATCACTGGATTAAGGTTCTGTGATGAGATAAAGGGTAATCTTGATCCTAGATCATATCTACATACTTATCTAACCTGCTGGCTTTGGGAAAAGCTGATCACTTCCCATGACTATAAGTATATCCGCTTAAAGCAGTTTCCAAGTTAAATCAAAATGCTCACAGTCTACCTTTATATTGATGGCAAATCATCATGCTCTCAGTTTGTAGATTTCCCAGGTGTTCATTCTCCTGAGCAAGGCCAGAACTGTAACTAATGGGCGATCCAGTTACCAATTTCCCAGCTCAAGTCCCCTCACAAAGGCACTGTATGTATTAAGTTAACACCCTTAAACCTTGGAATCCCTGTTTTAGTTATGGTACCCAGACTAATGCAGGGCTTGCTAACCTCTGTCAAGGGCTGGGCAAAATGTTAACTTCCTAGGAGAAATTGGTGAAATTCCGAAATTTTGCATTACACAATATTTGTGAAATTTTTAAAAATTTCACATTATGTGATTTTGCATGGTCTCTTCGCCGTATCTCCCAAGATATTTTGACGTGACATATGTCCCTGCATAAAAAAGTCCTTTGAGATACTGGCAAATCAAATTTCACATGACATATTAGTACATTCATAAAGCACCACATATTAGTAGATTATTTTAAAGTTTCACAAAACAATATGCAACTTTCCACACCTTTATTTAGCTATGAAGTCTACTTTAGAATTGGCTTTTGAATCTATCTAGCTGTCATTGATGCATTTTAGGCAAATAACCTGTAAAATGACAACATTTGCCACCATATGTGCCAGAGAAAATGTTTTTTGGGGGGGGCGGGCAAATATGGTCCACTATCGTTTCTGTAAATTCTATTCACTTTTGGCCAATGTTTTAGTTGCTGTTATCGCCTTTTTCATAATGCTGAATTTACCCCACATTAAAAAAGAATAATCCTCAGGGTGCCCTTGAACTCTCTTATACAGTTGACGTATATCATATCCAATTTTGACGAATATAATTATGTCTCTATGCTACCAAATGCACAATTATCAAGGTATTTTACTGTAAAGCCCTTAGCGGAAACCCAAATCCTCCTTTAAATATGCCTTTAAATCATAATAATTCCTTCATTGCTGCTGGCCAGCATGAATACAAAAAGTCAAAATGTTCCACTATTTTTCCACAAATAATCCTTGGGGCAGGACTCCACAATTCCCTGTAAATATGCTGTTAGCTGTATCTACTTTTGATGAATGATGCTTGGCAAATGTTTCTTAAAATGCACCATTGCAGATGGTCTGCTGGTCCGCCCCAGGGGCAGAGGCAGCCTGTTGGAGGATCTTCTGCCTTGGGTAGAGATGTGCACCTGCCTGGTGGGGATCTTGGAGCGGCAAGGGGAGGAGCTGCTGCCGTAGAGGTTGTGTATCAGATTGTCAGAGGGTTCCTCACCATGACATTATTTTGATGTTGATATTCTGGACTCAATGTTTTTGTAACAAAATAGTTAGAACTCTATATTACCCCCAGGTCCCTTATGTCCTCGTCCCAATCATTAACAAAGTGGAGATAATCATCTCCCGACAGAAAAAAAGAAAAGAAGAATGCTGGGACCCTAACCCAAGCCCCTCCCACTGGGAGTACATAAGCAGTACTTATCCAGCATTCCACCTGTTCTTTTTTTCTGTCTGTCAACAGAATTGGGATGTGGATGCTGGTGCTGCTCCTGCTGGGCTTGAGTGGCTTTCTTCCTTGGGATTCCCCGTCCGGCTGCCTGGCTGTGCGGTCGGGGTGTCTGGTGCTCTGCCTCCCGGCCTGCCGGGATTGCTGGGAGGCTTGGTTTTCCCGGCCGGCTCTTGCATGCCGGCCAGCCCTTTGCGGCTGGTGCGCCGGTCTCCCGGTTCCTTCCGGGTTGCTGGGCTCGTCTTCTTGGGGCCTGGCCGGGTGGAAGATGAGCCGTGTTGCCTGTTTCCCTTGCCTTCCTGTTTTCCCCCTGCCCTGGCGGGGATGTGTTCAGACGCCTTGGGCTGGCTGCGGCTGGAAGGAGGGGGGGCCTTGTTCCTGTCTCCGCCCCCCCCGGGGTGAGTCTTGCATAGCGGTTTCTATTTTTTTTTCTAGCACATAAAATAGAAATTACTTAGCAATAACACAAACAGACACAATGTGAGAAAAGATCTGTCCTTGCGCCGCCTTCTGCCTGCCGAGGTCGCGGACAGCTGCTTCCCCTGTTCCCTGCGGTGCGCAGCGGGTTCGCTCCGGGGTCCTTGCCGCACGTCCTTGCTGCTGCCATGCCTGGAGGCTCGTGGTGCTGTTTTCCCCTGTTTGTTGCAGGTTTGCCCCGGCTGCCTGTTACTCTGCCTGTCCCGCCTCTTTGATGTTTTTGGCACTAGGGGGCTGACTGGGCCTGGTGGTTGCAGTTACAGTCTCTTGCTCCTGTGATTTCTGGTGTCAGTCTGTTGCTTCTTGTTGTGGGGAGGGGATGTGGTGTGCTGGCCTGAGCTGCCGGCTTTGGAGCTGGGGTCGCAGGTTCAATTTCGGTTTTGGCTCTCCATCCTGTATTACTGGCGACTCCCTTGCTCTTCCAGTGCCTGCCATGTTTGACTGTGTCCTTACCTGGTGCTCCTGCGACGCGGCGCTGTTGCTTCTTGGTTGCCTGTGGTGGGCGCCGGATGCCGCTGGCTCCCGTTTTGGCTCTGTGGGTGCTGGGTTCTGGGTGGTTGGCTCCACTGGCCTACGGCCATACCACCCTGGATGCACATGTTCTCGTATGCTCTCAGAAGTTGGGCGGGGTTGGGCCTGGTTGGTGCCTGCATGAGAGACAGCCTGGGTATTCCAGCTGCTGTGGGCTTATGCTTCCCACTACGGTCGCTGTCCGAGTGCGGGAGGGCCAGGCTCGTGCCGGGCTTTGGTTCAGCTCGGGGGCGCTCGGGCCCTGCCCGAGTCGCTTCTTGATGTGGCTTCTGCCTGCTACGCACGGTCTAACCTTATGGCCCATGTCTTTTCCATTGCTTTGCGACGCTGGCATTGTGGCTCCTCGGCGCTGTCTTTGTTCTTTGGGGTCCAGGTCCCTGGCGGCCTGGGGGGGGCCTTGTTCCTGTTTCTGGCCCCCCCGGGTGTTTTACGCATGGCGGGGGCTGTTTCCTCTGTGTGCTGTTGCTGGCTGCCTGGTTCCGCTCTGGTTGCCTTGTGCTCCTCCTGTGGTTCCCGTTTTTGGGGCTCGTTCTTCTTTCCCTCTTGTGGGGTTCGTCTCTTCGTGGGACGGGGGGCCTTGTTCTGTATCTGCTGGGCACGCCTCCTCTGGGTGCGGGCCGCGTGGTGGTTTTGGCCTCCTGGGTCGAAGGCATGCAATGGCGTTTGGCCTATTCTGTCTTGCCTTTGGTGCTGGCACTACGGGTTCCTGGCTGGTCCTCCTGGGTGTCTGGGTTCCTCGCCTGGTCGCTTCCCTTGCCGCTCCTGTGCCGCGTTTCCTCTTGGGGTGGTCCTTTGCTCCTCCCTGCCTTTGTCGCTCTTGTACCCTTTGCCATGGCTTCGCTCTTCCTCCTGGGGTGTGTCTGCCCTCTGTGTGTTCTGGCCCGGTGGTTCCCTGGCTGGGTGCCTGCCTGTGTTTGCGGGGCTGTGGTTTCTAGCCCCTCTTTGTCTGGTTTGTCCACCCCCGGTTTTGCCTGGTTGCTGGGTGTGGTGCTGGTTTGGGTCTGGTTTTTCCCTATGTGCGTGTCCGCCTAGGGTTGCCGCGGGCTGTGGTGTTGCTTACTCCTGCGGGGGGGGGCTCTGGGTTTTTTTTTTCTTCGTCAGGCCCTCCCTGCCTCCGGCTAGGTTTGCCTGCTGGTCCCTGGTCTGTTCTGGTCTCGGCCCCTTTTTTTTGGTGGGTCGGGGCTGGTTTGTGGCCTGCTGGTAAGGGCCTGGGTGGTCGGGTGCTCTCGGGTTCTGCTGCTGACTGTTCTCCTCTGCTCTGTTGGGTTTGGGCTTTTGGCCCGGTCCTGTGGTCTATGGCTGTGTGGTCTCCGCCTGTGGGTGGCTCTTCCTTCGGCGGTCGTTTCCTGGTTCTTGCTGGGGTGGGCTGGTTTTGCCCCTCGTGGCCTGGCCCTCCCCTTTCTGGCTGCGCTGGTCTTCTGCCTGGGCGGCTGCTCCTGTCTTCCCTGTGTGCCCCCCCCCCTTTTTTGTGGCCTGCTCTCATTGGTGGTGTCTGTCTCTCCGTGCCCCCCTCCCTCTGTTCGGGGGGGCGGTCGCGGGGTGTTTGTCTTGCCCCTGGGGATGCCTGCCTGCTTGGCTGCTGGTTTCCCGGGGCTGGTTGCTGTGGTTTGGGGGGGTGGTTGGGGGCCTTGTGCCTCTAGCTCCTATGGCCCTCCCTGGCCTTTGCTTTTGCCTGTGCCCTGCTAGGGCCTTCCCCGTTTGGGGCCTTCCCCAGTTGGGGGTTGGGCCACTGGGTCCTTCTGGTCGGACGGGTTGCTTGGCTTCGGCCCTGGCTTCGGCGCTCTGTTGTCCGGGTTCTGCCCTGGGGGTTTTTCCCCTGCTCCTGCCCTCCCTTGGTGGATGCTGGGCCATGGTGTTTGTGGACCTGGGCAGTCTGCTTGGCTTCCGCCCTGGCTTCTATTGCCTCGCTGGCTTGGCTGGTTTTGGGGGTTCGTTTCCCTCCCCTCGGGGGTCGGGGGTTTCTGGTTTGGGCCGTTGTCTCTGTCCCGCCCCTGCCGGGCCTGTGCGGTTTCCGGGTTGTTGGCCAACGGTCTTTGCTGGCCTGTCCGTTGTTTGGTCGGCTGACTGCCTGGTCTCTTTGGGGGGCGTCTCTGGCTGTCTTCTTCTTCTGCCCTGGTCTTTGTGGCCTTGGGGGTTGGCCTCGCCTGTCCCTGCTGCTCTGGTGTTTCCTGTCGGTCCCTGGTTCGGT
Source organism: Calotriton arnoldi (assembly GCA_963921515.1). NCBI lineage: Eukaryota > Metazoa > Chordata > Amphibia > Caudata > Salamandridae > Calotriton > Calotriton arnoldi. Next base: position 293,232 of record CAWUFW010014563.1, read on the forward strand.
TGGGGCCTTGTTCCTTGTGGCGCGTTTGACCTCATGGGGTTCTGGTCTCTGGCTCTTCCCCTGACCTTTTCAGTTTGGTTGGGGTCTGGCTGTCTGGTCCTCCTGGAGTTCTTTCGGAGGCTGGTTTCTGTTGAGTTCTCGGGCCTGCTACCTTCTGGCTCTGTGGGCCTTGTGGGGTGGCGTTCCTGGAGTTGTGTTCCTGTTTCCCCGGCTTTCTTGTGTGTGCCTTGGCTTTTGCTGGCTCTTGGCCTGTTCCTGGGTTCTTGCTGTGGCTCCGCCTCCCTGTCGGGGTGCTTGGTGGTTGTCGTGTGGCGGCTCTGGAGGTTGTTGCTGGTCGTTCTTTTCTGGGGCCTGGTCCTCCTCTGTGGGGTTTCGGGGGCTTTGTCCTCTGGGCTCTCTGGGGGCCAGCTCGTTCTGGTGGGGGGGGGGCTGGTGCCTGGCCGGTTCTTCCCTCCTTCATGGTTTGGTCTGGGTGGTCTTGCCCTTGGGTGGTCCTTGGGTTTGTGCCTGTGCCGTGTTGGCTGATCCTGGCCTTTTCCCTTTTTTACGTTTTCCGGTGTGGCTGTCCGGTGGTGTTGGGGTTTGTCCTCTGGTTGGCCCTTTTCGCCCTTCCTGCCTTGTTGCGTCAGGGGCTGTGGGGCCTTCTTTTCTTCCCTTTTTGGGGCTGCTTGTGAGTCCCTTTGTCTGTCGGGGCTTCCCTTCTTTCTTGTTGGGGCTAGCTCTGTGTCTGTGCTGCTGCAGAGTCCTGTGTGCCTGCCTGGTGGTGCTGGGCTTGTCGGCCTTTTTGTACGGTGGGCTCACGTGGTCGTGTCCTGTTGGGGCTTCCGCTTCTCTGGTCCGCTGCGGTCCGGGTTTTGGTTGCTTTGGCACCTATTTCCCTTTTGGGGCTTTGCCTTTGGGGTCTCTTTGGGGTGCCTCCTTTTCGACTTCTTTTTTGACCTGGTCGCCCTTTTGGCTTGCTCTCCTCCGTTTGGCAGGTTGGGGTTTCCCTTTGGTTGGCCTGGGTCCTCTGTTTCCTATTTCTCTGGTTGGCTACCTCCTTGCTGTCGCCTTCGGTTTTCCTTGGTCCCGGTTTCCGGTCCTTGGTTGTTTCCCTGCTGGCCTGTTCTAGCTTGCTGGCCGGTTGGGCCGCTGGGGGTCTTCTTCTTCTTTGCATGGCCTCCTCGCTGTCCTTTTGTTGTGGGTGGCCTCTGTTGTTTTTTTTGTTTTGTGTGTTCTCCCCCTTCCTTGTTCGGGGGGGGGGCCCTGGTATGTGCTGTCTACCCTCTGTGGGTTGTTCTATTCTTCGGCTTGGTTGTCTCCCGTTTGTTTTGGTGGGTGCGACCCTGCTTTGATGGGGTGCTTGCCTGTCTGGGTGCTCTACCTGTTGTTTCCTGCGGTTCTCCCTTTTGCTTCCCTTGGGTTGCTGCCTTTGGTGTGGTTTCCTGGGTGTGCTTGAGGGTTTGGAAGGCCGGGTTTTCTGATTTGGTATTCTCCACTTTGTTAATGAATGGGACGAGGACATAGGGACCTGGGGGTAATGCTCTATTACTTACCGGTAATCTTCATTACTCCGGGTCCCGTTGTCCTTGTCCCATTCATACGCCCCGCCCTCCCTCCCGGACGGCCGGCCTTCCTGTGGGGGCTTGGTTGTTCAGGCAGAATGCTAGGTAAGTACTGCTTATGTACTCCCAGTGGGAGGGGCTTGGGTTAGGGTCCCAGCATTCCTCTTTTCTTTTTTTCTGTCGGGAGATGATTATCTCTACTTTGTTAATGAATGGGACGAGGACAACGGGACCCAGAGTGATGAAGATTACCGGTAAGTAACAGAGCATTACGTTAGTATGCCGCAGCAGTTCCCCTCACAGCACTGCAGGATTAACAAGCGGTGTAATGTTTAAAACAATTGTTCTTTATTTTATTTTTTATTGAGATAACAAACTCTCAAAGCAGAAGTTTGTTTTCTCAATAGAAGAACTAAATATCCCCACTGCACACACAGTTTTCTCCCTGTGCATAAGGGCCGTTCTGCATTTTTCCTGCCTGTGCCTGCCATGCTTCACATGAGATGAGGGATACGGGCAGGGAATAGGAGTGATGGTTGCCCGCCCTCACTAGGGATGACCAGTATGGATGTTGACTGTGTGCTTGCTTTGTTCCCTGTGCAGCCTTTTGGCTATGTTTGCGCAATGCAAATATCACATGTATATATGCAAATTAAGGGTGGGCGTAGTTCGCGGAGTTGTGCTACGCGACGTTACGTGAAGTGGTAAAACAACTCCGCCGCGCTACGCGAGCAGCGTAGTGCGATAGGAAAATGCTGTTCGCGGTGATTTCACAGTGCCGGATGCTTGTCCGCACTGTGCAATCATTGCAAACGGCATCATGCACAGTGCAAGCGGTCGTTTTCTGCCGCTCAAGTAGATTTTTACTCGAGCGGCAGCTTTCTCAACGCGAATGGGCAGTTTCTCATTGCGAGCAGTCGCGAGCATACGCGACCACTCGCAATGAGAAACCTGACCACCCCGCGTTGAGAAATCTCGCCGGGAGGTTTATTTTCCACGCTCGCTCTCGCCAAATTGATGTTGCCGATCGCAAACGAGGAAAAATCTCGCCGGGATGTTGATTTTGCGCGCTCGCGGTCGCCAACTTGACGTTGAGGAACGCGAGCAAGCGTAACGTAGCGGATTTTCTCTGCACTCCGGGAGATCCATGTAACGCGGAGTGCAGAAAACTCCGCAAACTCCTCGAGCGGAGCGTAGTTCATCGCCCAGGGTTAATGCAAATGCGCTGCAGGTGTAAACACAGTGCTTCCCCCAACACTAAATAGAGTGGGGGGGGGGTGATTTTACCAGGGTTGGAGAAGCACCAATTTAAGGTGGTGCTCTTTCTTTGCCAAATACTAAACAAGGCCCTAGATTCTATGGGCATGCTTTATAAACAAGTAAACAAAAGTTTGAAAACGTAAAGGTAATATTAAATGTTCCTGAAGGAACTGAAATACACCCCACTTTTTACTAAAATTTGAATAAAATAAAATAAAGCTCCTTAATATCTGCCAGTCTAGACTTTCTTCTATATATGTTAGGCAATGGTCTTCAAATGTCTTAAGGGCTCCCTCCTACCCGTGTAAAATAATTTCATTGGTGCCGATCAAACTGACAAACGTAAATTCTTACATTTATTCAGTATAATGATAAATACTACAAGTAAGTCAGAGAATGTTTAGGGTCTTGGAGGCTTACACTCTAACACATACAGATAAAGATGATGTGCAGTGGTGCTCATCAATGTCTCTAACCACATACACACGGGGTAAAAATAGCAACAAGCCAGACATTTCAAATGAGTCACGAGGACATATTGAAGGAATTTCCAAGAAGCAATTTTCCAATGTAGTTTTTCTTACACTCAATCCCATGTGTGAAATTAAATATATATTGTAAGCAATTGAACCAAAATATGCTAATAATTTTAGAGCGTGTCAAAGACATTTTGATAAAAAATGGTGTTCATTCATTCTTACCTTTCACATTTGACTCCTCCAGGCAGTCCTGGAATTTTAGTGCCAAAGCCCTTGGCATGCTGGAGTGTTCGAGCCCCTTCTTACAACATGAAATATGAAGCAACAAGTCCCACAATGCAGTGCACTGTTGGCTAAAATAGCAGGAATGGCTGGAGGTGTTATACAAGAAACTGGGCCACTAGGCAGCTGTGAACAGGTTTAACAATACAAGCATTACACTTATGTTCAATTACCCCTTTTAAAAGTGAGGTCAAATACATGAGTGTGCACATGCTACTATCAGACCTATCACCCGAAAAGTGTCCCCAGCGTATACCTTTATCAGAAAGGAGGGTGAGATGGCAGGTGTTATTAGATGCCCCACTTACACACCTACTCCCAACCAGGACAAGACTGCCAAATAAATTAGATTGTCTATTGCAGAATGGCTCATACCCACTCTATTCTTTCGCCTAATTCACAGTGCTGTTTGTTAGCAGGATGCTTATCTGTGCTCTCGGGGGATATACTAAAAAGCTTCTCTTGGCCACAGCTTGACACCCCCTGACATCAATTTAGCCCCTACTTCCAGTTTGAAGACCTCTGACATAAGCTGACATTACGGTTTTGTATGTCTACATTTCTTTTAGGTTACTACATCCGAAAAGAGGGATCCGATGTATACCTCTGTACAGGGCCCCATGCATCCCTTAGATGGCCGCCTCACCAGACTCTGGAGCGCCATCGTTAAACCGTCTTGGGGAAGCAGCTGGGCTGCCTACTGATTCGCGGGGCATTGACTCCTAGAACTGTCTGCTGGAGGGAGTCTGGATTCATTTCAGAGGAGTAGACTCCCTGAAGTTTCTGGAAAGTGCCACATATTGTGTTATGTGTGAGATGCAGGTTGTTTAGTGTCTCCAGAAATTGCCCAGAGATGCATGTGGCCTCACAGGTGAAGGATTGTGACTCAGCTATACCCGACAGATGAGCCCTAATAAGGGTGAGACCGATATTGGGTTGCTTGTGCTCCAGAGAGGGAGGACCTGGCCCGGCATTTCGGGCTGGACTGTTCCCATTGGAGCATGGTGAAAACTGATTTGCAATGGCTGGGTCCGAACTGAGGTGGCGTGATGTGCAAAATGACATGGACTGGATGAGATCCTAAGTAATTAACAGTGGCTAACATTAATTCAAGCATTACATCAGTCACTTTTTTTGTATAATTTAGAGAGAGAACTAGGCTTTGTCATGAACGTCGGATTCCTAGCAGTGTGTCTAGGGTGAGGATTGGTTGATGGGTCAAGACATGTCTGAGGTTCAACGTCCCTGTTCTAGATTCACATCTCATCGTCTGGCTCATGGTGGCTCTAGACTCACATCTGAGGTGTGCAGAGTCACTTTTTCTAGACTCATGTCTGATGTTTAGAGTTCCTGGTGGCTCTACACTCTCATCTAAGTTTCAGGGCCTCTGTGAGATGCAGCCACCATAGTTAATATAGGACAGTAACTTCGACATGAGGTTAGAACCATGTATAGGTGTCAGTGTCCCTGCTTGGCCTAGACTGTATCTGCTGTATCTGAGGTACTGTGTCTCAATTCTGTGTAAAGGATCCTGAGTCCCTAGAGATTCTAGGGGCACACATGTGGCTTTTGGTCTCCGATAGCTCTAGACTCGTGTGTGAAGTACAGTCCCTACTTGCTCCTGAGACCCTCCTTATTGAACACCCTATGGGGCTGAGACCTGAGGAATACCTGTTATGAAGAAAGTTGTAGCTCTCTTTGTCTTTGAAGAACCTTATGATAGAATGCTATGTTCTTTGTGCCTCATAAAACCCATTAATATGTATTTAGTTTTTTTGAGATGTGCGCATGTTCTAACGGCGGCTATTTTATGCAGTGAAGTCCCTGTGGACGATAAATCCTGGGAGACTAGCTGCTTCCCCGAGCCTGATTTATAGCCCGCGGAGAGGGGCACCTGCTCTCAACCCAAGAGAGCTGTCAGCCCTTGAGAGCTTTCACCAGTCCATAAATGCCAGGTCCGTTCCAAGAGGCTGCTGCAGGTCGACTCCTAATTACATCTCCTTAATGGACTGTGCCTGATCGTATTCAAAGAACACCTCGCTGCCGATTGGCTGCTTCCCGAGACCTGCTGCTGCAGTGCACATGCTCTGGAATCCTGGAACAGCTCCAAAACATCCCTCAAAGAGAATGCTGGGCTACGAGCACCCCTCAGTGTCGTTGGAGCTCAAAGCACCCCGCAGAGAGAATGCTGGGCCACGAGCACCACTCGCTGTGGCGTCTGAGCTCAAACCATCCCGCAGAGAGAATGCTGGGCCACGAGCACCCCTCGCTGTGGCGTCTGAGCTCAAACCATCCCTCAGAGAGAATGCTGGGCCACGAGCACCCCTCGCTGTGGCTTCTGAGCTCCAACCATCCCGCAGAGAGAATGCTGGGCCACGAGCATGCCTCACTGTGGCGTCTGAGCTCAAAGCACCCCACAGAGAGAATGCTGGGCCATGAGCACCCCTCGCTGTGGCGTCTGAGCTCAAACCATCCCTCAGAGAGAATGCTGGGCCATGAGCACCCTTCGCTGTGGCGTCTGAGCTCAAAGCATCCCTCAGAGAGAATGCTGGGCCACGAGCACCCCTCGCTGTGGCGCCTGAGCTCAAAGCATCCCTCAGAGAGAATGCTGGGCACCGAGCAGCCCTCGCTGTGGTGTCTGAGCTCAAAGCATCCCTCAGAGAGAATGCTGGGCCACGAGCACCCCTCGCTGTGACATCTGAGCTCAAAGCATCCCTCAGAGAGAATGCTGGGCCACGAGCACCCCTCACTGTGGCGTCTGAGCTCAAACCATCCCTCAAAGAGAATGCTGGGCCACGAGCACCCCTCAAAGTGACGTCGGAGCTCAAAGCACCCCGCAGAGAGAATGCTGGGCCACAAGCACCCCTCGTTGTGGCGTCTGAGCTCAAATCATCCCTCAGAGAGAATGCTGGGCCACGAGCACCCCTCGCTGTGGCGTCTGAGCTCAAAGCACCCCGCAGAGAGAATGCTGGGCCACGAGCACCCCTCGCTGTGGCGTCTGAGCTCAAACCATCCCTCAAAGAGAATGCTGGTCCACAAGCACCCCTCGCTGTGGCGTCTGACCTCAAACCATCCCTCAGAGAGAGTGCTGGGCCACGAGCACCCCTCACTGTGACGTCTGAGCTCAAAGCATCCCTCAGAGACAATGCTGGGTCACAAGCACCCCTCACTGTGATGTCTGAGCTCAAAGCATCCCTCAGAGAGAATGCTGGGCCACGAGCACCACTCACTGTGAGGTCTGAGGCTCTGAGCTCAAAGCATCGCTCAGAGAGAATGCTGGGCCACGAGCACCCCTCACTGTGATGTCTGAGCTCAAAGCATCCCTCAGAGAGAAAGCTGGGCCACGAGCACCATTCACTGTGAGGTCTGAGGCTCTGAGCTCAAAGCATCCCTCAGAGAGAATGCTGGGCCACGAGCACCCCTCACAGTGACGTCTGAGTTCAAAGCATCCCTCAGAGAGAATGCTGGGCCACGAGCACCCCTCACAGTGACGTCTGAGTTCAAAGCATCCCTCAGAGAGAATACTGGGCCACGAGCACCCCTCACTGTGACGTCTGAGCTCAAAGCATCCCTCAGAGAGAATACTGGGCCACGAGCACCCCTCACTGTGACGTCTGAGTTCAAAGCATCCCTCAGAGAGAATGCTGGGCCACGAGCACCCCTCACTGTGACGTCTGAGTTGAAAGCACCCCTCAGAGAGAATGCTGGGCCACAAGCATCCCTCGCTGTGACTTCTGATTTCGAAGCATCCCTCAGAGAGAATGGTGGGCCACGAGCACCCCTCGCTGTGACGTCTCAGTTTAAAGTATCCCTCAGAGAGAATGGTGGGCCACGAGCATGCCTCGCTGTGGCGTCTGAGCTCAAAGCACCCCGCAGAGAGAATGCTGGGCCACGAGCACCCCTCGCTGTGGAGTCTGAGCTCAAACCATCCCTCAGAGAGAATGCTGGGCCATGAGCACCCCTCGCTGTGGTGTCTGAGCTCAAAGCATCCCTCAGAAAGAATGCTGGGCCACGAGCAACCCTCGCTGTTGCGTCTGAGTTCAAAGCATCCCGCAGCGAGAATGCTGGGCCACGAGCACCCCTCGCTGTGGCGTCTGAGCTCAAAGCATCCCTTAGAGAGAATGCTGAGCCACGAGCACCCCTCGCTGTAGCGTCTGAGCTCAAACCATCCCTCAGAGAGAATGCTGGGCCACGAGCACCCCTCGCTGTGGCGGCTGAGCTCAAAGCATCCCTCAGAGAGAATGCTGGGCCACGAGCGCCCCTCACTGTGGCGTCTGAGCTCAAACCATCCCTCAGAGAGAATGCTGGGCCACGAGCACCCCTCACTGTGGCGTCTGAGCTCAAACCATCCCTCAGAGAGAATGCTGGGCCACGAGCACCCCTCACTGTGAGGTCTGAGGCTCTGAGCTCCAAGCATTGCTCAGAGAGAATGCTGGGCCACGAGCACCCCTCACTGTGACGTCTGAGCTCTAAGCATTTCTCTGAGTGATTTCTGGGCACACATCACCCCTAACTGGTGTGACGTCTGAGCTCAAAGCATCTCTCACGGTGATTTCTGGGCACAAAGCATCCTTCACCGTGACATCTAAGCTAAAAACATCTCCACAGTGGTTTGTGAGCACACAATATCCCTCACTGTGACGCCTCGGCCCAAAGCAATCCTCACCTCGACTTTTTGGTCCAACATATCTATTGCTGTGACGTCTGGGGCCAATGCATCTCCCCCTGTGATTTTTGAGTACACAACACCCTGTATAGTGACATTTTGGCCCAAACCAATCTGCATCATGCTCCAACACATCCCTTACTGTGACGTCTGTGCTCAAAGCATCCTCGTGATTACTTCTTGTTCCAGCACGCCCCTTGGTGTGACGTCTACGCCCAAAGCATCTCCAAAGTGATTGTCGAGCGCACAGCATAATGCACAGGGACATATGGACCTAAATCATCCTCAGGGTGATGTCTGAGGCCAAAACATCTGTCAGTGACTTCTGAATCCAAATCGTCTCTCATTCTGGCTTCTGAGCACAAAGTATTCCTCACTGTATTTCCCTCACAGGGATTCTGGGCTCAAAGCATCTGTCAGCGTTACTTTTGGACCCAAAGCATCCCTCTCAGCGACGTTGTGGCACAAATCACCCTTCGCTATGGTACGTGTGCTCGAAGCAACCCTTACAGTAGCTTCTATACCCATAGCATCACTGAGACTTCTAGGCCCATAGAATGACTCATAGACACTTCTTGGCCTAAAGTATCACTCACTGTTGGTGTGACATGAATCTAACAACATCCTTCACTGTGACTTCTGAGCCCAAATCACCCCTCACTCTGCCGTATGGCCGCAAAGCATCCACCAAGGTGATTTCTGAGCACCTAGCACCCTGCACAGTGCCTTGTGGACCCAAAGCAACCCTCACCATGACTTCTTGGTCCAGCACATCTCCTTCTGTGATGTCTGAGCCCAAATCATCCTCACGGTGATTTCTTGTGCGCACAGCATCCTTCACAGGGACCAATGGACCTTGATTATCCCACACAGTAACTTATGTCCCCATAGTGTCCCTCACAGTTTGTCTCAGATCATCCCTGAGGATGACCTTTCAGCTCAAAGTATACTGCACAGCAACGTCTTGGATCAAAGTATCGCTAACCATGAATTCTAGGCTCACATTATCCCTTTGTGTGACTTGTAGCACTTATTATGACTTCCAGCCCAAAGAGTTCACTGCAAGTCGTGTATTGGTTCAAAGCATTAATCCCTAAGACATCAAGGCTCAAGTTACCCCTTGGTTCAAAGCATTAATCCCTAAGACCTCAAGGCTCAAGTTACCCCTTGGTTCAAAGCATTAATCCCTAAGACCTCAAGGCTCAAGTTACCCCTGAGTTCAAAGCATTAATCCCTAAAACATCAAGGCTCAAGTTACCCGACTGTATCTCTGGCCCCTAATCATCCTTTGTTGTGTCTTCTAGGCTCAAAGAATCCCTGGCACCGACCTCTGGGCATAGATTATCCCTGGCAGTGACCTCTGGGCATAGATTATCCATGGCAGTGACCTGTGGGTGCAAAGTAAATCTCACAACGAATGTGGGGATAAAGGCACCTCGCTGTGACTTGTGAGCTCAAGGAATCCCTCACCATGACTTCTGGTGTTGGCTTAGCACATCCCATAATGTGACTTTTGGTTTCAACGCCTCGTACATTGTGAGGGATGGGCCAAAAGCTCCCTTTACTGCTACTTTTGAAATAAAGGAACCCTTCAAGGTGCTCACATGGAAATCCTATTATACCTTTTGGACTTAGAACTTGCATTACGGTGAATGTGTCAGAGTTCAAAGCATCGCCGAGAATGGCATCTCTGTTCAAACCCCTCACTATCCTTTCTAGGCTAGGCCTTGAGCATCCCAGCTCCCACCAGTGTGCCACCGAATATGTAAGTTCACTGACTCTTGGATGTCTGTAGGGGAGGCAGGGCAGACACACAGACCAGCCCAGAACGAGGACCGGCAAACAGCTTCTTCGCTACATTTTTCAATTGGCACATAATCCAAATAATATATATTAAACGCTGTAATAATGTCAAAATCTATCGTAGTCATGCGTATTTCCATAGTGTGAACCTAACTACACAACAATGCAGTACTTTACAATGGAAGAGGGGATACAAGCACACTCTGGTAGGGAGAGAATAAAAGACAATCTACAGAAGGGAGTAAATCAAGGGGGAGGGAGAGGAGATGGGAGGGTGGAGTACAGCAGAGGAGTGGAAGCAAAGCAGACATGCTACAGCAACTCTGAGATGGCGAGCGAGGCGCGAGCTCAGTAGAGTTAGGACAAGGGGACAGAGGACAAAGGATGGTGCAGTGCAGTGTAGGAAGGAGCCAGGGTAGTAAGGCGCCCAGACCATCCGCAGTGCTATGGTGCTAGGGCACATGTTGGCAGTGGGTGTGTTGGCTCTAGGGTAGAGTAAAGGAGGGAGGATTAAGTCACGGAAGACGGTGTCCCTGGTGATAGGCAAGGGAAGATGCCCAAGATGGTTACTGGGGAGCAAGCTGGGGCACGGGAACCTCTGGAATGCGAGCCAATAGGACGGTGCCGCTGTCCAGGAGAGATAGCACCACCATTGGACGGTCATTTTGAAATTATCCTTAGAAGCAGTGGCTTCACACTGCAGAGGAGAGTCAGGCAGCTGATGCCAGGCAGTGTTGGTTGTGTGCACTATGCGAGCCCTGAAGTCGTGACGTGGAAGCCAAGTGGCTGTCAGCTCTGAGACAGAGCATCCCACTATTTATACACACTGGCCATCCTCAATAATAGCCTAAGACTCAGGGAAGAAGGGGTGATATCTGCTAAACTATAATCCACACAGTACCTTCCATCACCTTGTACCCATCATCACAACTGTCAGCATGTGTAATCGTTGCATGCTATCACACACATTTGTATGGTGGCCTCACTTGGGGAATCCTCATTATCACTAAGAGGGGCACTGGAGTAAAGGTATTTAGTAGAAGAATGAGATGCCTTTCGTCAACCTCAAAAGTGGGTGGGGTTTGCATAATGACTTCTCATTGGATCACCATGATGCATTGCTACTTCCTCTGTGCATGGGGCCAGACCAGTTGGATCCTTTATGGTGTCCAGGTGTCATCATAATTGGTGGTGTGTGCAGCATGAAAGACTGCTGTTGATCCAGCGCTAACAATAAAAATTCTTCTCCTATATGACTCGGTCATCCAGGTACAACTATCCCTCCAATACACAGATTATATCCATATGACAGTGGGGCCCATAACACCGCATATGCATTCACTCACTCATTTATTCCCTGGATTTCCTCCGTCATCAACCTAGGAGAAAAACAGTAGAACGATTCGCTGGAAGGAGACGGGATACCTCTTTTTAACACGACATAATATTTCTCATTCTTTTTAAGGTATTCCGCTCATTGGTCGATGGACCAACTAGTAGGAATCAGTTGATGGTGATTAAGACCAGCTCAATCACAATAACCTTTTAACATTTTACATTAATCATTGAGCTAAAGAACCACTGAGTCATTTGTTTAAAGAGTAATGAAGTTTATATAAAGTTTTGAAGCAAGAAATAAGTTTAGGTTTATTATTCAAATTATTACATTTATCATCATTATAAGAATAAATTGAAATTGCAATGCATACCTATTAGATGGAAAAATAAAGTTCGTCACAGCAAGAACTCCCAAAATCTCTATCTATTTGTTCTGGAAAGACAGGCCTTCTCGTTCATTTCCTCTTCAGTATTTTAAGAATAAAAGTCTAATAGTTCTAAATGGAAAATCTATCTGGAGTAAAAGTTCTCCAAAAGCAGCATCTTATACTCAATAAAAAATATAAAATAGCAGCAGCAGCATCAGCTCGTCAGCATCAGCAGCAGCAACTCCTTACGCAGCTAACAGCAGCCAAAAACAGCAAAAAGCATCTCTCAGCAACCAGCAGCATCATCTCCCTCCCCACCAAGAGTAGGTCTTCTTATACCCTAATTCTAGCTTACTAAATAAAAATGTTGCATCTTTATGGCGTGATTCTCTCTAATTGGTCCGTTTGAGTCCATATACATCTTTTGATCAAACTTCCTTGTTCTAACCAGTTCTTTGTGGAATGTCCATACTTGCATCGTTTCCCACAGTTCGTGACATTACGCATCCGCTTCGATCAGTCCAACTTGTATCATTTTCCGATACATTCTAGGTTCAACAGTTCTTTTGTCCATTTATTCTTTTCGACTTCTCACGCTTCGTGCTGACCCATCTTGGCACACATTTACTCAGTAAGGTCACAATAGCCTTGACCATGCTTTCATCCTAGGCTCTTGGAGCGATCACGTGTCATTCTTGTTCACGGCCTTTCTCCTTGTCTACATTTCCTCAAGCGCATGCGTATTCTAGCTCATGGCGGCCATTTTATATCGCTGCTCAACAGGCCTAAGCGCACTATTTATAAAGATAAACAAAATATTGTTAAAATAAAGAATATAAACCCTTTTGTTTCCTCCCATCATTCTACGTACCCCAATTAGGTATTACCTAGCAAAAAGCAACATATAAAGCCGTCCCTTACTTACCATCGCTTTATTTTGCCACTACACGTTTTATTTTTAAAGCACAAATCATGCATTTCATTATTCTATTAGTACGCAAATATTACGTTTATGTTAGACACGTCAACATTTATAAGTAGATTAATTTGCACACAAAATAGCGTGTTACCTTTACCCTTCACATGTAACATACATTGTTGGTTATTTACTTAAACAAACATGTTTATTAATTATTTTACGTAAATTATTAGGAGGTTAAAATTTTTCATTTATCCTGTTCCATCACTGTCAAAAGGGTAGGAGTCTTTGTCTGAGACATACGAAATGGCATCCAACAGCTTAAGGAAGCCATGCCATGTGGGTACTGACAAGGTACTGAAGTGTTGGTCGTGCATTCCCCATGCCCACATTGTTAGTAGGAATTCTGCCATCTGCCATGGACATGGAGGAAGTTTCCCTGTGGGTTTCTCCCGAAAAGTGGATTCCCCCAAGACGGAGATGCCCACTATGAAAGTAAAAATAACCATCACAGTGTTGGAGAACTTGTAATATGGTGAATGTTCCTCTGCTAGTGTGGTAGATTTTGTACCTCTGTCACACTGGCGGATGTTATGTCCACCATATGAATCCCTACCTAATATGGAACACATTTTTGAAACACACTTTTAATAAGTTGTGTTTGTCACTGGGAAAAATAATGGGAATAAGTAATAATAAAAAATACAGTTACAAGAGAACTATATATTTTTTAATTTCTTCTTTTTATAAGGGGCATGTTCAACTGATCATTATTGTCCTGGGGTGGCATGTGGTAAGAAAAAGGAGACAGGTATCTTTGGACGAGGCTAATGGAAAATAAGTAATGAGTTCTTTGTAGTGGAGAAGTTCTCAAATGTAGAATCCTTCAAACTTTCCAAATGTTATTTGTCGGCTGCATTACCCAAAACAATGGAAGCAATGTTGCAGAGGTAATCAGTGCTGCGAGCACACCAGAACCTATTAAAATGCATGTCTATCTCTCACACTTCCTCATCCATCACCCCACCAAACATCGCATCTCATAACACAATAACTGCATCTCAGTGGACACATTGCACCTTATGGAAAATCTTCCCACATATAGTCAAAGCAAAGACAACACACTTCCAACCACATACCCATATGGAAGTAAGTGCTTGTGAGGATCTGGGTATATATTATATGATATGGCTGTGGGGCCTTATCGTGGACTAAACTTGCAAAACCTGTCTTAGGCCCAGTCAGGCTCATTTGTAAACCTTCAACTCAACCCTGGGTAGCTGCGGCTTCAAGCAGCAAGGCTAAACAAAGGACCTTAGTGTGAAGCATTTAACAGAACCAAACAACGGAATAAAAAAGTCACACAACAAGAAATAGGCACAACAACGATTTGTAAAAATAGAACATATTTTTATGAATGTTTAGAGTCCTTGATCGTCAAAATCCACCAGAGGGTTCCAGAGATACAGATTTTTGAAGATATAAATTCTTTTAAATGCAACTGTAAACACAGTAGTCAACAAAAACGTTGCAAACTTTTGAATACTTTGAAACAGTTAATTTGACGACTCCGGCCCGACTTGGGTGACCAAATCCAACAGGGTGGAGGTCTAGGAGTCCAGTAGGGTTACTTTGGACAGTTACCTGGCCACCAAAGTCATTTCCAGCCAAGTTCCAGCCTTTAGGAAATGACCATTATAGACGACAATGGAGTGGTCCTGATGCTGGAGATGCAGGCAGAAAAGATGCTCAATGATTCTCCTGGAGCTGTGTGGTCAACGGGGGGTGAAGTGCGGTTGATCCCTCGGTCCATGAGTGGGTTGAGGGAACTTTGACCATGACACTTGGGACCCCATTACGTTTTCTCTGCGACAGTAGTAGGCCAGCTGCAGCGGCACTTCCCATCTTGCTTCACAGCGGTCACAGCGAATATCCTTGATGGGGGCTTGTGTCCCTCTTGGGCACAAATCCGATTTCTGATAGCACCTCCAGGTCCGACAGATATGGGTGTAACTTTTAGCTATCTCGGATTCTTGGCATGCCCGGTAGTGACCAGTGGTGATCCCTCAAGAGTGGTACAGCTTTGCCGGTTTGGTCTTCCTGAGCTTTGATGTCACTGGTGCTATTCCAGGGGGCAGGCTGACTGATCCTTCAAGTCATTACTTTGGTCTGGGTGTAAGGAACAACATTTCCCTGCGCCAGGAGTCACAGGCACAGTCCAATCTCACTAGCCCAAAGTGCAGCATGTACAGTCCTTCTGACGGTGCACCCTCTCTTCGTGCATCTTCAAAGGCAGCAGGACACTTGGCTTGGTCCTTTCTCTAAATCCACAATGTACTGAAGTTCAGGGTACAAGGGGTGCCCATTATATCTTGGGAAAGTGCTCCAAGGGGACATAACCGTCACTAGCCAATGAGCTAGTGGGTCCCCTGCTCTTTGGTGATGAAGTTCCGGCAATGTGTGGCATTTCGCAATCCAGAGTGTAACATTCTTGCCACTCTCAAGATGTCAGAACCTTCCCTCAGCTGTGAGGAGCTTGATAGCTCACTCCAGAGGTGTGGCTACCTAAGAGCTACAAGCCCACGGGAAAACCGGTTTGGGAATGGGTTTTCCCTACAGGGGCGTCTGGCATGTATATGAACCAGTAGGGCAGGCAGGCTACTAAGTGGTGGGTGGGTGGGTGCATGCAGGCAAGGCGAGTGGCAAATAATAAAAAATAAAGTCATTTACCTTGCCTGCTGCACATCGGACGTCCTCCTCGGTCCCTCCTCTGTCGGCTCCATTGGCTCCAGCCTCCAGGAAATTCCACTAACCAATCCTGGTGCTACTCTCACCAGCATGAGATCAGAGCCAGGATTTGATGGAGCGTCCTGGCTGGACGATCATTCAGGCCCTTTAGGCCTGTGCTTGGTCTCCAACCAGCTGTCAAAGACAGCTGAGTGGAGAGCTGCAAAATGCGCATGTCACTTTGGCCGCCTCAAGAGAGCCGGCCAAACAGAAATGCGTACTTTGGAGGATTCGTCTTGCTCCTCCAGTCCTCTATGCTGCCAATCGGCAGCAGTGGAGGACACGCCCCCATTTATCGCAGCTGGAGGGTGCTGCGCGCTAAACGTGAAAAATAAAATGGCAATGAAATCATTTCATTGCCAATTTATTTTTATTTTTTTAGCGCCGATGCATCGGGTGGGGGGGGTGACACCCTCTCACCCTCATGAAAAAAACGCCGCTGTTTCCCTCTCTGTCCCTGTCTCCAACTTGTCTACAGGAACAAATGGCATCCTGCTCTCGAGTGTTGTCACAGACGGCCCTTGAAAAGTGGCTTCCCCTTTAAAGCTTGCCTTTTGGGCTAACACCCCGAGCAGCCTACCTGGGAGAGGAGGTCACTGTCTTTGTTCCTGAGCCTGGGATTCGTTCAAACATCTCCCCAAGCGGGCAGAAAAGCTGTCTGAATGTCAGGGACTTTGTGAGGCGACTGGACTAGCTGGGGCACAGAGTGGCAACTTTCTAAAAGTTGCTTAACTTTAATAGTGACATAAATCTCAACTTGGGCATCAAGTCGGATTTAATGCCACAATTAATTTGATACCTTACAGTCCCATTCAGAAGTTATACCAAACAAATATAGAACGGATCAGCCACCTGGCGATTTTTTCGTTTGTTCCTTTTTTCTCCTTTCGTCCCTTTAGGTGTTGTTTATAGGGACATAGGAACCAGCAGGGTTTTTTAAAAGAACCCTCACTCACCTACCTAGTACGTGACATGCTTTATCATTGGGTTCCCAACCCTGGTTGCCGAATGCTTCCAGGGTGTGCTGCAACGCCAGAATTACTGCAGAGCTGGATGTTTTTTTAATGTTTCTTGTGCAAGCGACGTGGTGATTAATTAAAATTGGCTCGGAGGCCCCACAAAGGTTAATTTAATTGAGAGTTTGAGGGTTCCCGGTAAATGTAAAAAACAGGTGGGAGATATATGTGGGATATTAGATTGATCCCATGTATCCTCATTCAGGTTATCCTGGGTGTGGTCTACATGTTTCAGCTACTAGTGGTAGCCCCGGAGGGTCAACGTGGCTTTTGTCAGGACCAGAGAATGTAGTGCACGCATCCTAAAGCCTGCACAGTGAGGGTATATGTAGCAGGTACTTACAGTATATCCTCGCAATTGTTTTTGATCACAAAATGTCTTGTATTGTGTCCTGTGAAAAAAACAGTGAAAAGAAGGAGAAAGACAAATATTTTAATGGTGGTCATACAATTGTAGGGCTAAGTATCCAACTCACTCACAGCCCTTACTTTAAATCGTATCTGGCCCACTCACTTCAGAGGCCTAATTTTCAGCTTCGTAGTCATGAAGCGTGTTTCATGTACATCCATACTTAAACTTGATTCTAGGCTGTCAGGGAAATCTCCATACACGAAAGAATAGCCAATTTACACCACAATTACCTGCCTTATTATCTATTATATTTCTGCAAATTGTCCCAAATCTCTTTGCATGAATCACATCTCCTTTTTCTTTGAAACCATATACATGCAATCTAACAATACTTAATCTCCTCTAGCATACCTATTGACCCTAGCAGCCATCTCATGAACTCACATCCCGCCCACACCCACTAATGAGCACACCTAACTCCTGTCAGTTTAACCTGCCACAAAACTGGAGTAAATGCACCAAATGGTTTCCTGAACAGCACAAGGCTCATGTAAATGATCAACACTGATCAGTAACTACTGAATTAGCCACTAACCTTGAGTTCCAAAGTAGCATTTAACTCACCACAAAGCGCTTCAATATCTCACCAATGCTAAATGAACGCTACACAAATGCAATTTTAAAACATTTTCTGCAGTGGCCTGTCTGATAAGTTCCCACCGTTTTGGGGTTTTTCTGCCTTGTGATACTGTGGATTAAGTTGTGCATTTTGGAGCCTTAAAAGCATGATCCTTGTTGGAAAAAACTAATCTTTCTCCTGTCCTCATGTTGTGTCTTTTTCAACTTGCAATGTTCTCAACATAATTTAGCATTTTCCTTAGCACCAGCTGCTGCTGTTTAAAGGATTTTTAAGGTGAGCTTTATGAGTTGACTTGTTCTCATTGGTGCCAGATTGTTTTCAGTCTTTCTAACTGCAATGCTTATATTAGTTTTCCGGATTCCTGACAGTTTGCTTTCCTTCCTCCATCGGCATTTAACTGTCAGCCTTTTGCCATACAGTTCAATGGTCTGCCTAACGTGCTCAACGCAATAGCGTCTTCACTCTACTAGGGTGAAAATGGATAGGAGCAGGTCTGAGGAATAGATAAGTCCGTCTGAACCTCAGCACTGTTTAAACTCTCTGGGGCTTATTTTCAAGCCCTTGCACCGCCGGTGCATCACATTTAATATGGGAAAAAGTGACGTACTGGCAGCTCAAGGGACTTGTAAATAATTCCCTCTGTCTTCCTGTGAGGTACCAACGATGACAACAGGGCTGTTAGTTACCTGATAGATTTGATTATCCAAAAGTCTGCTTGCCCGGCGTTAGGTACCTTCAGGGGCGTAGCTTGGCCAGTAAGATTGTGTGGGGGGGGGTTAGGGGAGGGGTGAGCGTCTGATTTCCCAACAATCACACTGGCACATAGGGGTCTATTTACCAAATTCTCATGCAGCTGCATATTTACAGAGATATGGCACTATCCCCCCATCTCCCTAGAGCCGGCACACAATCTGGTAGCCGTGTGCCATGCACACACTTTTGCACCGAAGTGCAATGGTATCTGCATGAGTCTAGCATAGGTTTTGTACTGGATGGTTAACCTTCCAGCACAAAATACAATGCTTAGACTAACTTTAAAACTTTTCCCACTTTGTATGTGTGTTGTACAGGCAGCACACATGCAAAGTCGGAACGGAAGGAGAAATAAAAGCATTTCTCCCTGATCAGTGCCTATTTGAAATGGGCATTATTTTTTCATGCAGAACTCTGTCTAAATTTTTTAGTAAAAAAGGCTTTGCGTTAAAAACCATGGGTGGTTGCTTGGGAATGCCTATGTACCACCCATGGACCACCCTCTTGGCGCTAAGTAATGTAAAGAAGCACTATGTGCTGCTTTGCATTAATTTCAAGGGAATTTTCAGCGCAAAACAAGTTTTTCACTGGAAAGTAAATTGGGAAAAAGATTTGTGTCGATTTGCATCACTTTTGTGATGCAAACACTGCACAAAATCTTAGTAAACATACCCCATAATGTTAAAAATACATTACATGACAAGCAGGGGGCACGAGAGGGGTTAAGGGGCAATGGAAAGGAAGAGTAATGCTGATTGGTAGGAGTACTAAGTGATAAAACACATTATTTTGTGAAATAACCAACATCTTTTTCATTCTTCTTCCAAACAGAGAGAGGGTGAGTGTGTGTGCGTTTTTAATCTGTGTGTGTAAACAATTCCTGGTGAAATCCGACAGGCACCTCACCATACCCAACTAAAAGCAACTGTACCCAACTATTTATCACAAAATACATTTACTAGGGGGGTGTAACACCCCAAACACCCCGCTGAAGCTACGCCCCTGGGTACCTTTTTCTTTCAAGTGACACCCCATTCCTTCTAGTGAACCTACAACCACACACTGACTTTACTACCTAGGATAGGTACATATTTCGTTTTATACAGCACAATTGATGATGAAACCTGAAGGGGTTTCTTCAGCTGCCCTTTCATCAGATCTAGCTCCTAGCTGCACCTTCTGTTGATTTTTTAAACTCTTGGACCTCATTTGGGGCCAACAGGGTAAGTGAAGCCCTCTTACACTCCCGCAGTGAAGGACAATTGGGGCTTGGGGGACATACGACAATGAAGTTATGCCCCCTGGATGAATTTGGGCGAGTGGTCCAGTCCAAAAGGACTGATGCCGCCCTTGGGCTATGTTTGGACTAAGGGGATGGGGAGAATATATTAAGGGCCATAAGTAGGGCTACCAGCCACCATTTTAAGGTAGACACAGTGGCTGGTAGGGGATAGATATGAGAATAAAAGAAACCATTTGAGGAAGAACCGTTTTTCTTTGTGGGGGTCGCAACGGAGGACCCCGCGTAACTGAAGCTGCCTGGCTCCTTCATGAAGCTGTCCACACGGATTTGCTGTGGCTCAATAAAGGAGGAGCACAGGTGCCAGCCGAGACCGCTGTGGCAGGCCTCGGAGGGCATGATGGCAGCGGTGTTGGCCTGCTCGCTGCGCGTCAGAAGATCCCCAGGTTGGGCCTTACAGATATGGAAGGGGGCCAGAGAGGAGGTGCAAGATCGGGGCCATGGCCCCCAGCAAGAGAGAGCGGTGCGGCGCTAAGGGCCACGCTATTGAAATATGGTGCAAGAGGAGAGGCAAAGCCCTGGGCCCGGCTGCCATGGTGGGGAGCCCTGGGGCCTTGAGTTACAATCAGGATTTTACTTTGAGGCCGGTGAAAAGTGGGCCAGCTAGTGGGGTCGCTCAGAGGAGGGGGCTTTGCGGCACAGGAGGACTCCAAGGGCATTGAGGTCCCGTGGGGTTTCTGGAAGACTCAAGATCGGGTGCACAGTTTGCTAGTGGGCCTGCTGCACCTATGATAACTGCCACTATGGAGCCTGCTAAAACAGGGGGACCGCTGGGTGAAGCTAGTAATGCAGGTGGGGGCTAGAAGGGTTGCAGGGGATACAGTCAAGCAAGGCATAGTCCTGCCATTGCCAGGGCAAACCAGGTATGGAGTGACAGCGAAGGGGGCGGGGGGGGTGTGGACAGGGGCTAGGAGGAACTAGACCAGGGTAAACTTGACATTTCTGGCCCGCCTGGGGTGGAGTCGCTATCCCCCAATGTACATGGCATGGGCGACGGAGGCAGGGTGCAGTTGGCAGTGACGCAGAGTGGTCATATAGCAGAGGCAGGGGGGAAGTCCTGTGTGGCCGGTGGGGGGGTCAGGTTGAGAGCCACGAAGGGGGCGTTACGGCTTGTTGTAACAGGTGAGGCGTTTCCAGGGACAGGTAGTTGAGTTTGGATGCCAAGTGAGGTAGAAAGGGGAAGGGTAGGCGCAGGGCATGCCAGTACACCAGGCCTTAACACAGACCCTTTAGTTGCAGTGATGGACAGCGGAGCGGACTTATGAGAGTCTGGTGTGGCTCACATACCCCAAGGTAAAGAGATGCATGGTCTGGCGTGTCCAGCCAAATGATGTTGGGGGTTGAAGGCAGTGCCAGTGGAGGAATGTCTGGTGGGGCCTCTGCCTTGGGCAGCGTGGGTGGGTATTGTGTGGCTCGCTGCAAGAAGATGGAACACCATCCTCAGCATGCATGGTAGGATGCCAATATGATGGATGCCCTGCCGGGCACTAGTGGGTCTGCATGGCTGGAGTGTGTGGGAGTGAAGATGGAAGGTATGATTTTGGGGGACGGTGACTTGAAAGAGGGGGAGTTTGTTGAGAGCGAAGATACGGGGGAGTCTCAGGGTGGCCATATGGGAGGGCCTGCTAAACAGGTGTCTTTTAGTTCTCCACAGGACAAGATGGGGAGCAGGAGGGCTATGGTGCCTCGAGATGCTGACGCGGAGGGATGGCTAGTTTCCACGCGGACGCCAATACTGCTCCCAGGTAAGCATGAATAGGTGAGGTGGAAAAGGGCTGGTCAAGGGTGACCATCACCGGGATGCTTTATGGCATTGCATTTGTGAGGAAGATGTTGTGGGGCTATGCGCCCTTGGCTGGGGAACTGGGTTTGCAGCGTTTAGAAGGTTGGGCGTGGGAGGCTGGTCAATCAATCAATCAATCAGGGATTTATAGTGCGCACTACTAATGGAGGTCGGAAGTAGAGACCTTTGGATTGGCCAGTTTTTTGCAAAGTGATTGATGCATTGCTGGAATTGTATTCTAGCCTTGAGGAAGCTGTCTTGTTTTCTTTTCTCATGTGTTCCATGTTTTTTGGGGTCTTTAATATGCCAGACCTTCTGGGGTGAAAAGGGGTGACGGGTCTATGTTGGTTGGAGGTGCAGCCCGGAAAAAGGGAAATTCTGGTCAGAATTCAGAGGTCTAAGGTAGATAGAAAAGGAAAAGAGGCGACAGTGTGGTTGCGGCCACATCAACTTCGGCAACGTTGCATGTTATATTGGTTTTGGCAGTTAACGAGACGAGCAGGAGGAGCACAGGGCATGTTTTTTCTGCATGTCTTTCAGCTTTTACGATTATTGTGAAGGACTTTGGGGCAACTGGGGCGGCCGGCAGAGGAATATGGGGCACATTCTTTCAAAATTGGAGCAGCTACTGAGATGGGTAAGTCTGGGTGGGGAAAAGAGCAGATCAAACGGTTGGGGCGGTGGTTGACGGACTGCTATATGGCTTGTGTGCACATTGGGTAGTGTTGAGGTGCATGTTACTGTCTAATTGTCTGTTTTTCTTTTAAGATTCGGTGCACAGAGTGCTGAAATGAGCGTCTGGATTGTAGAAGACTCTTTTGTGAGATGGGCGGAATGGCAGGCAAATGGAAGGGGTTTTAGGTCATGGCTTACTTTGTCACAATAGGGGATTAAAGTTACAGGTTTGGTAAAGGGGGAATGTTATCGGCGGAACTGCTTCAGCGTTTGAATTGTTTGAAGGGTTCAGGGGACTGCCCGGATCCATTGGTCATTCAGTTGGGGGAAAATGGCTTGGTTCCGAGGAAAGATTGGCATTGTTGAAATTCATGAAGGCAGGTTTGGAGGAGATATGGAAGTTCTGGGCAGGAACTCATATTTTGTGGACAGAGCGGGTTCCACACCGTAGGTGGAGAGAGGCCGGTGTCATTGACAAGACACGGAAGAAAATCAATAGGGAGATGTGGAGGTTTTGTTTAGAGAGTAGGCTGGGGAGAGTAGTACATTCAGATATCAAGTTTGAAGTGGCACATTTTTTCAGGGACGCTGATGTGCACATTTGGTCATGGGTATGGAATGCTATTTATTGCTGTTGAGAGAGGTGGTGGGTGAGTCACTGGGTGTGCAGTAGTGGCCAACGAGTTGAGGATACGTTTGTGAGGCTGCAGTGGGTGGGGCAGAAAATCTTCACTGAAGCTTTTGTGTGTGGTGTTTGAAGAAAGGTTCAGAATGTAAAGTGCTGTGCAAGAAATATGGTCAAGTTCAAAGGGAAGTATTGGGGGTACATTTAGGGGTGGGGGTAGGAGAAGCCAATAGGTATTTCCTGTATTGCGAAATTTTAGTACTGTAAGGCATTGCTGCCTAGGTTTTTTGGTTAATGTTTTTTGTGATGCGTACCTGCCTCAATAAAGCCGCCTTTTCCACACTAAGAAGTTGTTAGTACACATTTTTTGCATTCTCTCGCCGAATGGGGGCTTGGTGGGCATACAACAATGAAGTTATGCCCTCTGGAGAATTTGGGCGATTGGTCAGGTCCAAAAGGACTGACGCCGCATTTGGCTACATTTGAGCTAAGGAGAGGGGGAGAATATATATATATAAGGTCATAAGTTGGGCTACCAGTCATCATTTTAAGGTAGACAAGGTGGCTGGTAGCGGGATAGGTAGGAGAATAAAAGAAACAAATTCCCCTCCACAGCGCTCTCGAGCAACGTGTACTACCCCCTGATTGGCGTCACGCCGAAACTGTCCTGTTTCTCAAACCTGGCCGCCCTCCGGAAGACCCTTCCTCATATCGTCCTATTTCCCTTATACATTTTGAGTCCAAACTTCTAGGTAAAGTTCTCGTAGACTGCCTTCGTACGTGCATTCATGAGTTAGTCCCCCCCGATCAGTCCAGCTTCATGCCACATCGGTCCACCCGACAAAATATCCGGCGGGTCCATAATGCTTTAGCAAAGGCCCCAGAGTTAGGCCGCCCCGCAGCCACCCTGTTGGCCGATATAGATAAGGCGTTTGACTCTCTAAGTTGGACATACTTATTTCAACGTCTTAGATCCATTAATCTCGGCCTGTGATTCCTGGCATATGTTCAATTACTTTATACCGACCTCTCAGCCTCAATCCGTATTGCAGGACACTGGTTGGCCTCCTTCTCTATAGGCCGCGGCACACGGCAGGGCTGCCCCCTGTCCCTGTTATTGTTCGCCCTGGCGGTGGAGCCTTTGGCGGCCTGGGTGCGACGTGATCCTCTGATCCGGGCGTTTGAGTGGTCCCAGACACAATCTGATAGAATTGCATTATATGCAGATGATGTGCTATTCCTCAAGACCGACCCATGGTTTTCGGTACCCCGATTCCTTCAGATTCTCCGGGTCTTTGGAAAGACTTCGGGACTCTGTACAAATCCTTCAAAACCGGTACTCTTCCCAATATGCGGTGACCAGGGACGCGGAACATGGGCCACACAGCTGTC
This sequence comes from Calotriton arnoldi, assembly GCA_963921515.1. Lineage (NCBI taxonomy): Eukaryota > Metazoa > Chordata > Amphibia > Caudata > Salamandridae > Calotriton > Calotriton arnoldi. Next base: position 317,214 of record CAWUFW010014563.1, read on the forward strand.
TCACGCAACAGAGGGGTTTAAATACGTAGGAGTTTTTATCTCACCCTGCCCTACAATTTCGTGGACACATAACATTAACTTACTCCTTACTAGTCTACGTGAAGAGACCGCAATCTGGTCCCATCTACCGTTATCATTATATGGGCAATCGGCAATTTTTAAAATGGTCTCCCTACCCCGAATACTCTATTGGTTACAGAATTTCCCGTATGGTATCCCGCGTGCATGGTTTGCCAAAGTTAACGCCATCCTAAATAAGTTCTTGTGGCATGGTGGCGCCATTAGTGTGGCGCTACGGACGTGCACGCAATCAACATATTGCGGGGGCATCGCAGCTACGGATTGCTACGCCTATTATGCGACATCCCACCTTTTGACTATAAATGAATGGTGGTACAATTCGCCTATGGACCCAGCTTTTGCGCTTGAACACATAGCTATAGAGGGTATCCCACTCCTGCGGCTCCTACATAGCCACGTGAATCTGGACTTCCTACCCCCATCTAGTAAAACAGTAATCCAACTTTGGCGATACACAATCAGAAATATGGGCTGGTAGGGCCGTTTGACACAGACGACTCTCCTATGGCATGGCACATACTTGCGCCCAGTAGCAGCACTGTCCGGGTTTCACAAATGGGATTTGTTGGGTATTTCCACTTTGAGGGATGTCATGCAGGGCACTACTCTTAAATCATTTCAACAATTACAAACAGACTTCCAGTTGCATCGGACGCAGTTTTACAAGTACCTCCAGTTGAGGCACACCTTGACGCCCCTGATCCACTCGATCAACACCCTGCCAGAATTTCATCCCCTAGAGGGTAGACTACTGATGGGGGACTTAGGAGCACATAAGATTCGTCAGATTTATCAGACATTAACCACCCACACCCGCACTACATTACATAAGACCAGGGAGGCATGGGAAGACGACTTATCTGACATGACGGACAATGACTGGTCGGAGGCCCTCGCCAGCCCCCGCGGTGAGGCGAGGGCCACACGTTACCGCCTCATCCAATTTAAATACCTTCACCATGTATATTTCACACTCTCCCGCCTATGGAAGATAGGGGTCATTCAGTCCCCCACATGCCTCAGATGCGGGGAGGCAGAGGGCACTTTCCTACACACAGTCTGGGGATGCAGCGTGTTGCAGCCTTTTTGGCATAACGTTGTGTCCTGCTTGGGACAGGTCTTATCATGGGATCTACCATTTGACCCTAGGTTGTTCCTGCTTCAGAGCACGGAAGGGATTGGCAGGAATCATTACAAACAGCATTTGCTTTTCCTGGGCATCACACTTGCAAAACGCGACATTGCCCAAACCTGGAAAGAGACTTCTCCCCCAGCAATAGGTGGGTGGAAGAAGGCAATGGACGGATGCATGGGAGCAGAAACTGCGGTTTCCAGGCCCGAGGTTGTCCTCGGAAACATAGAAAAATATGGTGCCGTTGGGCTATAGACCAAGGCATCGATTTACCCCCCTATTACAAACAGACCCTTTATAAGATTTGCATTATACATCTATCTGATCATTACATTGCTCAAGTCATAACACTATCGTCCGTGTATACACATATTTAGACATCCTGCGCTCAGTGTGGTCTGTGGTAGCCTGTGTCATGTCTCGGTTGTTCAGCCTGCAGGTTTCGCAGGTTATATGGTTGTATGTAACTATTGGCCTTTCTGATTTGATGTGTTTCTATAATGTATGCAGTGGGCTTCGGCCCCTTTTGTGCCATGAAAATCTAAAAAAAATCTGTTTAAAAAAAAAACAAAAAAAAAATTCCCTCCAACCCTCCCCCAAACTAGATAAGAATTGGGCATGGTTTTTTTTGGTTAGGTGGTGAATTCCTTGAGAGGTGGCGGCTATATTATCAGGACAAGTGCACAGGGACTGTGTTTTGTTATGTGTTGTTGCTTTAGGCAGGTGTTGTTAGGCATTTGAAGAAAACCTTAAGCGGTTTGTATTGTGTTGGGGGTGGATAGAAGGGGAAAACGATTAAAAGGGGTAGAGTTATTTACTTTGCGGAAGTTGAATGTTTTCATTTTGGAAGAACCAAAGTTGCTTTTGGTCAAGTTCATAATGTAAAATGCTGTTCAGGAAAGGTGGTCAATTTCAAGGGGAAGTGTTGTGGGTACATTTAGGGGTGGAGGTTGGAGAAGCCAGTAGATATGTCCTGTATAGAGAGGTTTTAGTTCTATAAGGCATTGCTGCCTAGGGTTTTTGGGTAATGTTTTTTGTGATGTGCACCTGTCTCAGTAAAGCGGCCTTTTCCACACTAAGAAGTTGTCAGTAGTAAATGTTTGAGCCTTCTCACCCAATTGCCAAATTAAAAGATTCCTACCCTCCTCGCTTGATCTCTTTTCCAAAAGTCAATGTGCTGCTGCATGGCGGATGCATTTTCGGCATAGCTCAATGCCGAATGGACTGCCATATTATAATTGAGCCAGGTCAGCATTTCTTTGTGCTTTTTATAAATAAACCCTCTAGGTGTGTGTGTGGGGAGGGGGTGAGAGGGGAGGTTCTGATAAGCAATCCAAAGAAATGTCTGTTACTCAGAGAGGTATTTCTATTCCTACCGAGGCCCGCCAAGATACTGGGCACCGGCATGAAAAATCTGATGCAGACGTTGCACCGTAAATAGGGTGGGGCTTCCGTTGCTGTGACCTGGCGACCCTGTGGCAGATGGGCTGCAGGGTCAGGTTTACAAGAGTAGAGTCAGGTGAAGCTCTGCTGTCAGAAACCCAGCAGTCCCCACACCTGCAATTAGAGTCTATAAACTGGAGGTATAAAATAGAGTGCCGTCACTTTTTCATGGATAATCTCCATGTGAGAGGCTGGCTTAGTATATGGTGCACACTTATTTAAGTGAAGCACCTTGCACTGATTTAGACAACCCTTATGGTGATTTTAGTGGTCTTAGACAACCATAGAAAGCTCTCTAAGTGGTAGCTATGGAGAGCAGCCTTCAAGCTTATTTTGAAGGAGTGTTAAGCAGCTTGTTTTACCGGATCTAATAATGTAGTGTAGGTTAAACAAAAAAGAACCACACAGTGTATATATAAAAATATGTCTATTTATTACACAACACTCACTAACACATTGGAATATCTCCTACCCGGCGATATAAACACAAATACACAAGAATACTTCAATAGTAACAGGTAAGTAATCACAAACTATAGTGGTGTCCAGTGGGAGACCGAACCATATATTAAGAAAGTGGAATGCGAACTGCGACCGAAGTCGGGACTTGAACCAGGAGACTCAGAGGAGCAGGGAACACAAGGAACCACCCAAGGCAAATGCCCAGGAACCCCACGGAGGCTGTGTGCAGAGTGAAAACACAGCCGCGTGTCCAATAGAAGTCAACGGGGAAGTCGCAGTTGCAGTTTGAAAGAAGAAGGACCCTTCCCAGTGGACCCTGAAAAAACCCAGTGGAAGACAGAAGGTTGCAGAGTCACCCCACCCATGGATACACCAGGAACCAGGATACCTACACCAGGGAGGCCGGGTGCATAGGTGCGAAGTGACGTAGGAAACCGCCGTAGACCACAATGGAGGACTGCAGTAAAGATGCCGCTGGAGAGGACTGTGCAAGAGTCCGGTGGAATCCAAGGGTGGAGTCTTGAAGAGGAGAACCTGTAAGCAGAGGAGATAGTGTCTATGCCACTCGGAGGTGACCAGGAGGCACGGAAGAGCAATGCCCACCGATGAAGGAGGTTCAAAGGAGTTGATGGTGACCTTGTCGCTGAAGCTGTGAGGACCAGGTGATGCTGAGGAAGACCAGGAGCTGTGCACGAGCTGTCCCACATTGGAAGGCAAGAACCAGGGGGTCAGTGTCTGGTTGGAGCATCAACAAGCTTTGGAGCTGCATCAGGCATGGAAAGTGAAGAAGGAGCAACATTGGGACCAGCAACGTCCAAGGGACTCACCACCAGCAGGAGAGTCAGAGCAGGCCCCAAGCAAGCAGGGGAGCCCACTGAAGCAGGAGAAGACCCTCCGGAGGACCCACAGGCTGAAGGCACAGGAGTCGCAAGAGGATCTTGAGCAGCACACCAAGAAGGAAGGCCCACAGTGCAGAGGATGCAGTGAAGACACTGTTTTGGCAGGAAGAGATGCTGGAGGCTGGAGCTTCTTGTAGCCCGAAGATCTTGGCATCGGCAAGTCGACGCGGTGCACAGGGGTTCAGTCTCAGCGGTTCCGACGAGGGATACTGGCCTCAAACTTGCTGAGAGGACAGGTCAGGCCTCATGGGAGTTTCAGAACTACCACCTGTGATGCTGAGCCTTTTAAAGTCCGTGGGACGTCAGGAGCAGCAGATCGGTCAGCTTCGTTGCAGTGCCTGCAGATGCAGGGGAGTGACTCCTTCACTCCAAGGGAGATTACTTCGGGTGTACTTGATGCCCACAGGTCTGTTTAAGGAAAGACACAGACGACGAAGAAGCCTTGCAGAACAGCAAGACCAGGACCAGCAGGAGTCTTCCTGGATTCAGTCTTGGTTCCAGCAGAAGTCCAGGACAGTTAAAGTGTCCAGACAGTCGAAGAGTGACGTGGTTTCAGGCTTGAGTCTTGTCCCACGACGAATCTGAATAGCCACCCACAGGTAAGCCCTTAAGTACCCTAGGGGAAGGGTTGGAATGACTATGGGGTCCCTCCCAGAAGTGGGGCTGGACAGAGGGGAGGATACTCCCATGTCCTTTGCCCAGTCTTGCACCAGAGCGGGAGCCAAGGGCTCCCTGAACTGGTTCAAATTGGAGTATTCAAGGAGGGCACCAACTGTGCCCTTCAAAGCAGTCTGGTGGCGCTGGCAAACTCCCCCACCCCAGCCCAATACACAAAGTCCTGTGGGGAGCTGGTCACACCTCCCTGTGACAGGAAACCTATTGTTATACCTTCCTTTGCTCGAGCTCAGCTCAGCAGCAGGAAGGCAGAATCGTGTCTGGGGTCGGCAGCAGCACTAGCTTGCTGGCAGACCCTGAAAGGCTGTTCCCGGGAGTACTGGGGGCTTACCGGAGGAGCCCCCCAGTCCATGGAATCATACCTCCAACACCGGTAAAAGTGTTGGGGTATGATTCCAGCATGATTGATACCAAACATGACCAGGTTTGGCACAGCCACTATATAGTTAGCTATCGCGTAATGACGGATGGCCACTATATGTATCAAAATGGCTGACCCCACTTACAAAGCCTGGAGAATTGACTCAGGGGTTTGTAGGGGTGTCTTCCTCATGCAGGGGCACCGTCACACTTATAACCCAGCACCCTGCCTTCAGGATTGAAAGGCCTGCCTTAGGGGTGACTTATAGGGTTTAAGTGTAGTGACTTCAGATATAAGAAAACTTATATCTGTCGTAAGTGGTGCTAGCACCAGCTTACACAGGCTGCAATGGCAGGTTTGTAGTCACAGTTTGAGTGGTCTCTCATGGGTGGCACAGTAGGGTGGCACAATACATGCTGCAGCCCATGGGAGGTCCCTGGTGTAACTATGCCCTGGGTACCTCCGTACCATATACTAGGGACTTATAGGGGGTACACCAGTAGCCAATTGTGGAGGTACAGAAGTACTTACCCTTGTCAAATCTAGGGAGGAAGCACAGTGACTGGGGTCCTGATTAGCAGAATCCCAGCCAGACTAGTCAAAAACACACTGACACCAGGCAAAAAGTGGGAGTAACCATGCTAGAAGGATCCTACCTTCTTACACTCCTGCTTTGCCAAACCTTAAATGATTCCATAATGCTGCCCTTGAAGACACAATGTTATTTATTTTGATTTTTATGACAGATTTGACCCCACGCTCTAGGTCTTCTCACATCTGTCCACAGACCTCTTTGCTTCCACTCAGCTTTGCTTTCCTTACAGAATCCTGTACCTTTCACTCCATGCCTTCACCTTACCTTTTTAATCAAACTTATTTAGAGTACACAGACCCTAAGCTTGGCCCATGCGGCTGCCAGGCCATGCGGGCATCTACTTCCAGTTTTCTGTTTTTAATATTGTGTTTCATTCTGTTACTGTTTTACCTACCACCCCTAGCCCTCCAACCCCCACCTGAAGTCTTCATAAAAGTAGAATTTCCATCAGACAGAGATTGATTTGAAGTGCAAATACACTGCCATCCTACACTGGTGTAGTTATAGAGCAACCAGTAGATCACAAGCTATCAGTAGCTCATTGACACTTTCAGAGTAGCTCACAGCATTAAGTTATATTTTTTTAAACCACAGGTTCACATTTTTCTTTAAAGTTAAGTGAAGGCTGAGCTTATTTTACATTTTTTCTGAAGGCTGCAGATGGCAGGCCCTGATATAATGAGCAGTGCTGGAGTCAGATTTATGACCCAGGGCACAAGGGTGAAGAACTGAAGCATGAGGTATTTAACTCTTAAATAAAAGTCTTTGTCAACTCAATATTGGAGCATGAAAACAAAATTATGCTTCTGAACTATTTAAAATGATAGAAAATTAAAATGAAAAGTTACCTTAATGATTAAGTTAACTCTTCATTTAATTTGCTCCCATTTCAAAGTGTCACATTTACAAACAAAAGGCCTCTTTCTCCTGTGGCCAGTAGACACTGTGCCATATTTATAACTGAAAAATACAGACCTCTTTTTTAAATGGGAAAAATTTAAAGTGAAGAAAAATATTTCTATGAAACATTAAGTCTAAATGTTTTTCTCCACTTTCAATTAAACCAATTATGTCTTAATGTTTATGAAGCATGCTTCTTCACTTTAAATTCCTCCCATTTAAACACATGACTATTTTTCTGTTATAAATATGGCACCTTGTTTACAGGCCATTGGGAGCAAGATTACACATTTCCAGAGGTAGAGGAGCACAGGAGCCAATAGTATCATCACAAGAGTCCCATACACTTAGATAATAAGGCATATATTCCACAATACTGAATAATAATATCTTGTTAGCATATGAGAAAACACAATTATTTCTTTTTATAAAGACTAAAACACTTGATGTCCTTATTTCTTCTTCTTTTTATTCGTATATTCTTGATTCAATATACAAAGAAACATGAAATGTCCAAAACACACAGCCTACACGTTTCGTCCCAAACACCACAGGACTTCTTCAGGGCAATAATCGTGTATGAAATTGTCAAAAAAACCTCTAGACAAGACAATTCTACTCTTGTGGAAGGGGGCGCATCAATCCTTCAAGGACGTGTTCTAATTAGTACCCAGTAGACAAATATTCCCAGAAAAAGTCTTAGTCATAGCCTAGTCTGCTGGTGATGTGGGTGTTTTCTGGATTCGTTGGAGATCCATTTTAATGTTTTGCGGAGTATTCGGAGGGTGTTGAAGCAGGCTGAGGAGACGGCGTTGATCTTGCGGTTCATAGTGAGTGATGAGTCCAGTATGATGCCGAGGTTGCATACATGGTCTGTCGGGGTGGGTGGGTTTCCAAGGGCAGGGGGCTACCAAGTGTCGTTCCAAGCTGAAGGGGTGGAGCCGAGGATGAGAACTTCTGTTTTCTCTGAGTTGAGTTTCAGGCAACTGTTCTTCATCCAGGTTGTGTCGGCTTTCATCCCTTCTTCAAAGTTGTGCCTGGTGGTGTTGGGTTCCTTGGTGAGTGAGAGGATGAGCTGGGTGTCATCGGCATAGGAGATGATGTTGAGCCCGTGGTTTTTGATGATGGTAGCGAGGGGGGCCATGTAGATGTTGAAGAGGGTGGGGATGAGGGAGGATCCTTGGGGTACTCCGCATCTGGTCTCTGTTGGTTCTGAGAGGTAGGGCGGGAGTCTGACTCTCTGTGTTCTGCCTGTGAGGAATGATTGTATCCAGTCTAGGGCCTTTCCTCAGATGCCGGCGTCGTGGAGTCTAGTGGCTAGTGTGCAGTAAGAGACGGTGTCGAAGGCTGCTGATAGGTCCAGGAGGATGAGGTCCGCAATTTGGCCCTGGTCGAGGAGGGCGCAGATGTCGTCAGTGGCGGCGAGGAGGGCGGTCTTGGTGCAGTGGTTGCTGCGGAATCCAGATTGGGAGATGTCTAGGACATTGTTGGCTTCGATAAAGTATGCTAGCTGGGTGTTGACGGCCTTTTCGATGACCTTGGCTGCGAATGGAAGAAGTGAGATGGGCCTGAGGTTCTTGAGGTCCGTCGGGTCTGCAGAGGGTTTCTTGAGGAGGGGGTTGACTTCGGCGTGCTTCCAGTCATCGGGGAAAGTGGCGGTCTCAAAGAAGCAGTTAATCGTTGGACGTAGTTTGGGTGCGATGGCTGTCGCGGCCCTGTGGAAGATGTGAGGCGGACCCCTGTCTGAGGCTGCTCCGGAATGGATGCTCTTCATGGTCTTTAAGGTGTCTTCTGTCGTAAGTGCGGTCCAGGTGAGTAGAGTCTGTTCGGTGGCATCGCTGGGGGTGGGAGTTGAGGCGGTGCAGAGGTCTTCGCCATCGAAGTTGTCATAAAGCGTCTTGGTCTTGTGGTGAAAGAAGGAGCTAAGTCTGTTGCAGAGGTCTTGGGATGGTGGGACGTCTGTTGTTTCGCTGTCAAGTTTGGCAAATTCCTGTATGATGGAGAAGAATTCCTTGGATTTGTGGGTGTTGGAGAGGATTCTGTCTTGGAGGAAGTTCTTCTTAGTGGCTTTGATGAGTTGGTGGTGTGCTGTGGTGGCTGTTCTGTACGTGCGTGTTTCTGGGGTTTTGCTGTTTCTCCAAGTCTTTTCAAGTCGTCGGCAGGAGCGCTTGGATTCTTGGAGTGCCATGGTGAACCAGCTTGCTGGAGGGGGGCAAGTGTGTCGGCGCAGTTGGTGATCAATCGGTGGAGGTTGCTTGCTGCGGTGTTGGCGTCTGGCGTGGTTGGGGGTGTACTACTGGTGAGGGTGGATGTGAGGAGTTCTTCTGTGGCTTTGTTCCAGCTTCTGCGTGGGAGGCAGAGTGCGTGATTGTATGCGGTGGGTTTTCTGAAGGAGGTATGGATGGAGTGGTGGTCAGTACAGAGCAGTTCCGTGGTGTGGCTGAAGAAGACACTGTTTCCTACTGCGAAGATGGGTCGAGTGTGTGTCCTGCTGTGTGAGTGGGGGCGGAGGCATCTTGCCACCAGTGGCTGGTAGACAGGGTGCCATATTTATAACTGAAAAATACAGCCATTATTTTAAGTGGAAGAAATTTAAAGTGCAGAAAAAATTTCCATATCATGAACATTTTTGCAGAACATTTTCTGCACTTTAGGTTTCTCCCATTTAAAAAAAATGGTTATGTGTTTGTATTATACATGTAATGGTGCCACATATGATGAAAGGAATTCCAGTGCCACAGGACATACGGCACAGGCCCCCAGTCACACAGACACATTTATCCCATTCATATGCACATGTATCCCCAAAGACCACACTCTCACTAATTCACGTGGAAGTCCTGCCATAGTGCCCCTAGTCAAAGTATTCTGTTCAAAGCATAGTATCTGATTCTATGGGCATTAGGCTTAAAGTCAATGGAGCTGGGTGTGAGGGTGTCTGGTAACAATGCGTAAGTTGCTTATCATTCATTAGCTCACAATGATTTTTGCTGATCAGAAGTAGCTCTCACTACAGAAAAGGTTGGAGACCCCTGTCATAGAGTATGTCAATATGAAAAGGGGTTTGGTTGCATTCTATTTCCCTTTACTGATAATTCACTGAGTCAGTGACTATTTGAGTTAACCCAACATTAGGCCATAGGCTCGATGAGTTACTAAGTCGATGGCTTGGACCCAGCCTGGTTTACTCAGAACTACTCAGAAGCGTTCAGATCTGGCAAAACCCACCCAAATCAATTGAGATCTATCCAGATGTGGCTTTCATACAGGACACATGCATATGTTTCAGATCCAAAATGAACAGGCTAGCCATGCATGGTTTTCTGCTGCCCGGACAGTGTATCTTCCAGTATTATTTCATCTCAGTGGGATGTGGTGCCACCCCTCTGCCCTATGGACAGTCTCATAGTGCATCGAATGCATAGTGGAATCCCTTTCCCACTGTTTGGCCATCTCCGCCCCTGACTCTCTGGTGAATCCTGTTTGCCCAGTCCATTGTGTCATTTAATCCCTGGGTTTTCAGGCTCTGCTGTCCAAGATCCTGCCTATAATCTGAAAACGGTTACTGTGCCTGGACACCGCCTGTCCCATATTCTTATTTAATAGCTTTTGATATTTTTATCCCAGTGCTGTACACTGAAGTAATTACCCACATCTTCAAGAAAATGATCCATGAGTGTGCATTACGCCAGTACTTCATCTATTCAATTATACTCAAAGAAATCCCTAAAGTAAATTAGGATAAGCCCCGGCCTTGGCGCAGGGATGTGTCCGTGGCGCGGCCCAGCAGTGGGCTAATCCCCGCTCTGTGGGACCAGTGGCCGCTCGCTGATGGCTCCCACGCCTGCGGGCCAGAACCAACGCGGAGGACAAAGGCGGCCTAAGCCATCCATGGGTCAGAGGAGCGCGGACGAAGAGTGATGCCGGCACACGGCCATCCTGTGCGGGGCCTGACAAGGGCAGGGATTTATGTCAATGAAAACATGTCAGCATCATGAACCGATACAGGAGAGCTGTGGAGCGAAAACGAGAGGGCGGCCTTGCTTTTTATCCTGAATAACCAACAGATGCTGCTTTGAAAAGTCAGCAGCCGCCACAGACTCGCCGCTCAGGTGCTCACGGCCCAAGCGCCAGGGTGCTGGCGCTTGGGACGTGCACCCAGGTTTTCAGTACTAGCAGTAAGTACTGTCCATCCCAGGTTAGCCCATCGTAAGCCCCTCCCCCGGCAACGGTCTCACGGCCAAAACAGCGTAACTGACGATGGGACGTAGCTATGCCTGAGTCCATGATGAGGCAGCCTTACTGGCTGCAACATCAGGAAAGGATCAGGAGTGAGAGAGGGGAAACTAGTTCATTGCCCTCGCTTTTATTAAAAGACATGCCCCACCTTCATGGGGGTACATGGCAGGGGGCCAAATTGCAAACCTTCGAGCCTAGTGCGCCACCGTAAGAGGCAATGATAATTCTTTATGCTGCAGGAACATAAAAGTACTGAAGGGCAGGGTAAGGAAACAAAGTGTTAAAGAACTCTAGCATAAAAGGACAAATGCAAGATTCCAAGCCGTTTGCATACATTTTGGCAAGAAGGCCTAGTTTGAGGAGCTACAAGACCCACTTGTATGAAAGAGACCTCTCCGGGCGATGCTCTCTAATGTGTATGGTCCATTGCACTGTCCGTCACCCAAGGCAGGTGACTACCTTGCATGCCAATAGGGCCTGTGCAGGGGTAGTAACTGCAACGTGGTGTAGCAGGAATGTCACGAGCCCTAATGCAATGAATGATAAAAGACCCCATTTCTTGATGGGTAACAAAAGACCGGTGCGACTGCCCCTGGTTTACTGATAGCAACGCCCATGGAGCTGCTACCCTACACTGCTGCCTCCAGCCCTCGTCCTCCTCCTTTCAATGCTTGGCTTCCTGACAACCAATCAACTTTTTCCTCTGCGCTTTAGAAGCTTTACAAACAGTGACGGTGATAACAAGCTCACTGGCTTTTCACAAGGGGTCCTTTAATGCACTGTAATCAATTAAAAAATGTATTTGTTAAGTATGACGTAGCATACGCTTTAAGGCGCTACAAATAGCACTTCAGCATGACAGTACATTTCTGACGGAATGTCCTTCCTGGTTTCAGCTCTTGACTAAGCTATCTTTAGAGACTTGTATTTCATTTCTCTGGTTGTGTTTCTCTTAACTATTTGTAATCTGTAGAAATCCATTTAAAAATCAGACAAACGTTTCTCCGATGCTTCCTTGTGCATGGCGGCTCTGTACCCTCTGGTGTATGTGGTGTGAGAATGAAGAATGCTGGAGAGGACCGCTGCCACCACACTATTCCTGCAGAGCACTAAGTGTGCCATGTGAGGAGGCCTGGAAGGAAGCACAACAGGAAAGGAAGGGACTCACTCAGTCATGCAGGAGTCAGGTCCTAAATAAGTGACAGCGCCTGCAGTAATAAGACTGCTGTGTTCCTGCTCGGGAACTGATGAAGAGTGAGTGCCTGTAAGATCTGGGATTCCAGAGTGGGGTTCTCTCCTTCAGATAGACAGCTGAGAGTGGGTAGTCTGCTTGTATGCTGTCTATGGTGCAGCCCTGCCGGATGTTGGTGCTTGCTAGAGGTAGCAGGAAGCATAGATCTCCCCTTTGAACCCTAGTCTGAAGCGGGCTCCCTCCTTGTGGCTGGATTGAACCCCAGGGGATCCATCGGTTGGAAGGTCTCGAAGTAGGCCAAGTCTGAGCCACCTGCATGCAGATTCCACAGTGGTATCCAAGTCACAAAGCATCTTCAATGGCGCTTGGCTCAGCAGACAAAGAGGATTCACTGGTGCAGTAAATGAGGTATGCACTGAGGTGGTGTCATGTCCAAAAAAATAAGAATGATTGGAATTCTACCCCGAGCAATTTCCAGTGGTAAGACTATTTGCAAGCATTCCTCCCATCACCTTTTGTGTGTTTGATGTAATGCCCTAAGTGGCCAAGAGTTTGCTCAGCCGTGAGTTATGTGTTCATTGTACCACTGAAACCAAGCTGCACCCGACTGAAGAGGCCCAACTAGGCTAAAACCTGTCCTGGGTTCTTGTGTTCTGGTTCCAAGAGGGTCTGGTTTGGAAGTTCAGGCTCGATGATTCCTATTGGAGTAGGACCAAGGCTGATTTGCATATGACTGCGTCTAACCTGAGGTGGCATAGTGCGCCTATTACTAGGAATGATACACCGAGCGATTATCAGTAGTTAGGCCATGTGCAAAAATTCCTCCCATCAGCTTTTGTTTTTTTAGGTTTACGCACTGCAATACACCACTGATGGGCTACCACCCTCAGCCAGTGAATTTTACAGAACCAGATGAATTCCTGCTTCAGTCGGGGTAGACCTTGCTCACTACATTCTCCCACACCCATGACAGATGCCTCATGTTTAATCTAAAGCAACTCAAGTCGAAGCCCCTAATTCTGACTGAGAATTAGGCAGCTCTGGCGGTAGGAACCTAACACCCACTTGCGTATCCACATAGTGTCTTATTGTGTAATGTGCTAGCCGGCCCACAGTATGTTTAGGACACTGCTGAGTTATGCACTGCCCCGGAAGCTGCCTGTGCCCGTGGTGATGAGAGGAGTTGTGAGTGGTACCTCATTTGTGTGAATGTGACCCACAGAGGCAGTGTCCAGGGTACCAGCAGTTGATGTTTTACCTCATTTGAATGCGTTTATGTTTACTAAACAAGAAAGGAAAACAGCCAGTGAGTTCATAGCTGCATCTCCCTGATGTATTCACAATAATAAATGGAAGACACATTTTGCCCACCTCAATGGTCAGCTTCATATTGACCATACATTACACACATTTTAGTACAAAAAGTAGAGAGGCAGCATAGTCACTTGCCAGATAACACATTCAACGAGAGACATTTGACACTGAATAGATACTTGTGGGTCTTCGTTGTAGATATGATTATTTGTGCTTTTTTATGTATTTTCCAAGGAGTGCAGCCAACGCATTTCACCATACAAAGGCTTCATCAGGGCAAGAGATCTGAACCACTGGGGCACACAATATGTTATGTTATGTTATGTTAATTAGATTTCTGAGGTGTCCTGGCGCTATGCACTGCCTGCAGGTTAACAGGGAATATGATCAATGAGTGAACAGCCAAGTCTTCAATCCCTTTCTAAAAGAAAGAAGATCCGCTGCATTCCTCAGATGGAATGGCAGATCGTTCCAAGCCTTGGATGTGCATGTGATAAAACTCCTACCTCCCCAACTAGCCTTTTTAAATGTAGGGATTTGGACATTTTTTGCTCCGGTGGACCGAAGGGTCCTCCCAGGAATATACCATTTAAACTTTTGCCTCAAATGGTCAGGGCCTGTTCCGTTAAGGGCTTTGAAGGCGATACAAAGGGCCTTAAAACGTACCCTTTGTTTCACAGGAAGCCAGTGTAGTTGAATTAATTCTTTTTTAACAGAGACAAATTTAGGTGTCCCTGACAACAGCCTCGCTGCCGTGTTTTGTGCTATCTGAAGCCTGTTAATATGCTGTTTTTGGGCATTCAGATAGAGGCTGTTGCAATAATCCAGACGTGCCATAACAAGTACCGTGACCACTGTCCTGAGGTTTCCTACTGAAAGATAAGGCTTTATTTTCCTTATAATTCTGAGTATCAGAAAACAGGCGGATACCACGGAACTTATATGCTCACTAAACGTGAGTCTGTTATCTACTGACACCCCCAGATTTTTTGCTTTCAGGGCAGGGGTGGGGCAAATGCCCAAATCTGCTGGCCACCAGTCTGGTGTCCATAAATGTGGGTTATTACCAAATATAATAACCTCTGTTTTGCTTGTATTTAATTTTAGGCAGTTAATCGACATCCATCCTGATATGGCCTTCATACAATCATGAAAACGTGCTCCTGTTTCCTTTTCCTCACCATCTCTAAGGGATAACACTATTTGAGTGTCATCCGCATAGGAGGTGAGTTGGAAACCAAAGGATCTTATCAGGCCAGCCAATGATATCACATATACATAAAAAGTGTTGGACTTAATGAAGGTCCGTGGGGCACCCCGCAAGGAAGGCAAAACGGCTTGGATTTGTTGTTGTTATTCTTGGCATGGAGTAGAGAGTATTGTAATCATCCACAACTAAGTCCCGATGACAAAATATGGTTCATTCAAAAGTCAGGTGTAAAAGTGTCAATCATCTGTTATGAACGTTCGCAATGTGCGTCCAAAAGGTGAATCCTACCGCAATCCTGTGGTTCACATATACCAGTCAAATCTCTTTGATTGTATCCGAGATGTGTTCCTCAAGTCAAGGGCTACACTACCCCCACAGGGACCACTTGTGTCTTTACTAATAGTCCTTCCCAGGGTTGCCCCTTATTCCTAAGAATGTGGTGAAATATCAGCAGTGTCCATTTATAGGTATATTCTTTTCACCCTCCATATTTGTCTCTCTGCAGTCGTGTCATTCTAGCTGCCACAAGTGTTGGTACATGCAGTGAAATGCTTTGAATAAGAAGAGAGGTGAAGGTTACAAGACATGTCAGGGCACGTCTGTGTATATTCCAGTGCACAGGGGCTTCAAGGACCCTCTGCAGAAAGTTGGCCATTCGCATCCTAGGTAATTGGTTGATTGACTGTAGGGCTTTTAACACCATGCCCTAGTCTAAAATGCCACTGCCTCATAGAGAACACTGCAGATTGCGTCTTGTTGATAGAACGTATTGTGGTGTTGCTTTTAGTTCCACATAATGTGACAGGTGGACTCAATCACTAGGACTCGCCTAGAGATAGCTTCAGCTGTATTTGGTCAAAGACATATCGTTGACTATACAATGTACCTAGAGTGAACCTTGGGTCCGCCCCTTGCTCATGATTAGATAGCTTTTGTAAGAAACTGGTTATTTGTTGTGGGGGGTAAATACCCACCTCAAGCAATAATCACAACCCTTGTCAGGGTGAACAATCAAAGTTACTAAATAAACCTGAGGTCACCCACTGGTAGCTATGCAGAGAGCAGATAGACTTAGCTTAGATGCAATGTGTAAAGTATTTATGCAGTACTAAAAAAGCAATAAAGTCAAAATGCAAAACAATAAACATCCCACAATGAATTAGAAAATTAGAGTAAAATGTAATAAACAAAATGACACTAAATGACAAAAATCCAATTAGAGGAACTGGAGATATGAATTTTAAACATTTTAAGTTGGAATAATGCCAAGAAGCACAAAGTGTCAATAATAGTCACTGGTCTCATTAGAACAGGACCTAGAGACAATTTGACGCTGACTGCGATGGAGCGCGGGTTTGATTCACTAACCAGGTTCATCCATGTCAAAAGTGTTATCTTCTGACTCTATTCCTTTAAGTCCCAATCCACCACAGGAGTGCACATCTAAAGACCCCCAGGATCTCAGGGGAGGAACTTAGAGACTAACAGGGTGGAAGACAGAGTCCACTCTAGGTCAAGTTGCCATTGATCAGCTGGGCAGTTGCAGCAAAAACCTCTTAGAGCTTGCTGTGTCTCTTTAGATTGAGCAGGAGGTAATCCCTATGACCCTTAGAGTCCACTTCTTTGTCCTGGGTACCATAGGGAAAGCAAGTCCAGTTGTCTAGGATCTTCTCAGACAACAGGTTGAGTAGCACAAGCATCAAGCTGCCAGGTGACAGTCGAATGCTTAGAGAAAGGCCTCAGGAGGCTTTAGGCAGGCAAAAGGTAGCTTTTCTAAAGTACCTTTTCTGTAATAGTTAGACAAAATTCGACTTAAGTTAAGTCCTTGATATATTTCTCTAGCAAAATTTGCATTGTAAGGTGTTATAAAGTAACCCCATGTTTCCCTATGGAAGCATCCTGTCTTACTACAGTGAAAATAGAATTATTCACTGTAAGGACAGTTTTAAACTTCTATGAGTCCTACTTTTAAATACCATGCACCCTACCCTATGAGCAATAGGGCCTACCTTAGGAGTGACTTATTAATATTTAAAGGCAAGGTTTAGGCCTGTCAAAATGGTTTGACAGGTCAAGTTGGCAGTTTAAAACTGCACAGCCAGGCTACAATTATCGGCCTGGAGACATGCTTTACTCTGTCACTGAAGTGGTTGGCACAACAGGTGCTGCAGCGCTCAAGTGACATTTAGCTTACAGACTCTGGGTACACTTTGTACCGTATACTAGTGACTTTTAGGTGAGTTAAATGAGCTGATCAGATGTATACCAATTTCATCATGTTTAAAGGGGGAGCACAGGCACTTTATTTCTGGTTAGCAGGGGTAAAGTGCACAGAGTTCTATAGCTAGCAATAGGGTCAGCAAAAAGGCAGCAAACCGCTCAGGGTGACTGTGAGAAGCTGGCCTGGTATATGATGTACACTTATGTAAGTGGACACCCTGAACCAGTTCAGACAACCCTTATGGTGATTTAAGAGGCCTTCTTAGACAACCTTAGAAAGCTCTCTAAGTGGTAGCTGTGGAGAGCAGCCTTCAGGCTTAGTCCAGAAGGAGTGTAAAGCAGCTTGTTTTACCAGAATGCAATCTTATAGTATAGAGTAAGTGAAAAAGAACCACACAAAGTATTCATAAAAATATGTATTTATTATATAATACTCTCTAACACATACAAATATCTCCCACCCAGAGATATGCACAATGCACACAATACTTTGCAAAGAAGCACAGTAAATAGCATGTAATACACAGTGGACCCCAGGGGGGGGACCAAACCATATACTAAGAAAGTGGTATAAGAGCCAGAACTCAGATCAAGACAGCGTCGAGAGGACCTAGAAGTGCTGGGGACCCAAGGAACCACCCAAGGTGAATGACTAGGAACCCCATTGAGAGAGTGTGCAGTGTGGAAACACAACCGCGTGCTCTGTACAAGTCTACGTGTAAGTCGCGGTTGGATTTTTAAAGATTAAGCACCCTTCCCATTGGACCCTGAAGAAACCCCATGGAAGACAGAAGGTTGGAGAGCCATCCCACCTGTGGATACCCTAGTACTCATGTTACCCACACCAGGGAAGCCGGGTGCGTACGTGTGAAGTGGTGTCGGAAACCGCCGTCGAACCCAATGGAGGACTTCAGGAAAGTGCTGCTGCTGAAGAAGGAGAAAGTGTCTGGTGGAATCTGAAGGTAGATTCAAGTTGAGTGGTACCTGCAAGCAGAGGTGACAGAGTCTATGTCACTCAGGAGTGACCAGGAGACTTGGAAGACAAATGCCCTCCGATGGCGGGTGTTGCAGGAGAGGTGACGAGGACCTTGACTCTGCAGCTGTGAGGACTGAGCAACGCTGAGGACATCCAGGAGCCGTGCACGAGCTGTCCCACAAAAGATGTTGAGTGCTGTGGGGTCGGTGTCTGGCGGGAGCACCAACAAGCCTTGGCAAATGCAACCAACGCAGGAGCTGAAGAAGGAGCAACGTCGGGATCAACAAGGTCCAGGGGACTCACCACAAGCAGGGGAGTCAAGGCAGGCCCTGAGCAATCAGGGGAGCCCAAGAGAAGCAAAGGTGACCCTCAAATGGACCCACAGCCTGGATGCACTGGAGTGGCGAGAGGACCCCAAGCAGCTCATCAAAAGATGCAGGCCACGATGCACACGATGTGGTGTGGCCCAAGATTCTTGTCCCAGGAGATGCTTGAAGTTGGGGCTACTTGGAGCCTGAAGATCTTTTTAGAAGGAAGCCAACAAGCCTTTGCAACTGCAAGTTGACACAGTGCACAGGGGTTCACTTATTGCAACCCCCACAAGGTATACTGGCCTCAATCTTGGTGAGAGGGCAGGGCAGGCCTTGGGAACTGTGGAAAACTACCACCTGTGTTGCAGAACCTTTCGGAGTCCGGAGGATCTCAGGATCAGCAGACCAGTCGACTTAGTTGTGGTGCCTGCGAATGCAGGGGAGTGACTTCTTCACTCCAAGGGAGATTGCTTCAGGTGTCTTTGATGCCCACAGGCTTTGGAAGGCTCCTGTATGGTGCACAGGTACAGACAATGCAGTAAACTGAAAGGGAGACAAAGTCGAGCCCAAACGAAGTCCAGCAAAGTCCAGAGTGCCCAGACGGTAGAAGAAGAAGTGGTGTCTGATCTGAATCTTATCCCATGACGAATCTAGGGTCCTATACCCAGGTAAGCCCTTAAGTACCCCACGGAAAGGGTTGGTATGATTCCGGGGACCCTCCCAAGGGAGGGTCTAGACAGAGGGGAGGTTACTCCCATGGCCTTTGTCCAGTTTTGCACCAGTGCGGGAGCCAATGGCTCCCAGGACTGGTTTGAACTGGACTATGCATAGGGACACCAACTGTGCCCCTCATGCAGACTGAGTGGCGCTGGCAAGCAAACCCACCCTGCCTGAATCCACTACATCCTGTCTGGGAGGTGGTCACACCTCCCTGTGACAGGATGCCTATTGTTCTGCCTTCCCCTGCTCGAGCTTGGCTCAGCAGCAGGAGGGCAGAATCATGTCTCTGGTTAGCAGCAACCATTATGTGCTGTCTGGTTCTGGAAGACTGGTACCGGGGACATGGAGAGCCTAACGGAGGGCTCTTCCAGTGCTTGGAATCATACCTCCCACACAGTTTACGGTGTGGGGGTATGATTCCAACATGTTTGATACCCCAAACATGATAGGATTAGTTGCACCAGTTTCGAGATGGTCATCGCATAATTACGCGGTGCACCTCTATATGGTATATGGCTGCTTCACTGACAACCCGGGAAAATGGACTCCGTAGGCAGTAGGGGTGCCCTGCTCATGCAGGGGTACCCTCTCACTTAGAACCAAGCACCCTGCCTTCAGGATTGCAAAGGCCTGCTATAGGGGTGACTTATAGGTTTTAAGTGCAGTGACCCTAGATAGAGGAAACCTATATCTTAATTAAGTGGTGCAAGCACCAACTTACACAGGCTGCAATGGCAGACCTGTAGTTCCATTTTGAATGGTCTCCCATAGGTGGCATAATGCATGCTTCAGCCCATGGGGGACCTCTGGGGTACCTATGCCCTGGGTACCTTAGTACCATATACTAGGGACTTATAAGGGTACCCAGTATCCAATCTGGGATGTACCTAAGTACTGAACACAACAATTTAAGGGAGAAAGCAGAGAGACTGGGGTCCTGTTAGCAGGATCCCATTCAGACTAGTCCAAAAACAGCTTAGCACCAGGCAAAAAGTGGGGGTAACATTGCAGAAGGATCTTACCTTCCTTCAGTGACCCTGCATAAAGGGCAAATTTCCAACAGCTTTCTTCTCTATCTCAGTTCTCTACTCCATACTGGATAACTTGCCTGTGCCTTCTAGTGTGAATCTGCTGTCCTAGCACCGGGACTCTATAAATACCAAATAATAAATAATAATAATAACTTTCCTCCCAATTCTTGCATTTGTCCTGTATCTGGAATCATTTTTTACATTGATTTTGACACTGTATGACTTGTATCCTACCACTGCTGACAGAAAGTTGCTACTTTTTTAATTTGTACTTCAACGCTCCATGTGAGTGTGTTGCTTTCCTTGCTCTCTTCCCTGTACTGCCGAACAGTCCCCACTTTATTTTCTTTTATTATTTTTCTTTTCCTTTTAGAAAGGGCCCTGCAGCCGCTACTGTACTGCTCACGTTTTGCCATTAGCTCCAGAGCCCTCAACTCTTCCCTCTCCTGCCCCCCACTTCCCCGTGTCTATTTTTTAGGTCTCGCCTAGCGTTGCAGCGCATGCGCTGCTCGCTTTGCGAGGCATGCTGCATTAGGGTATGTTTTAGAAGTTGTGTAGAAGCTCCGCCATATTTTTCATTGGCTGGAGTCATCGTCCATGGTAAATGCTGGCTTCCGATTGATAATGAGGCTTCTTAGTCCCTCCTTGTTACCGCCCTGTCTCCTTTTGTGACCGCCCATCAGGACTGGATCGTTTACTTGCGGCGTTACACTGAGTCGGTAAGCACTATATTTTTTTCACAATGGCGACAGCTTTTTTTTGTTCATCGCAGTTAACACGCAATGCGACGCTCGGGGGCAGCTGTGTTGAAAAGCTGTTGCCGATAAGCTATCTCTGCTTGAGGATCGGCTTGTTTTCATTTGCGGGATAAATGTGGGCGACTTAGTTTTCTCTGAGAGGAGGCAGGCGAGGTTTGTCTCACATGGAAGAGATACTGGTCTCATTTTTCGTATATTAGTCATACATTGATGGCAGGTGATTTTATTGAGGCAAACGAGAGGATATGTAAACGCAGCAGAATCCTTTACCTTCTGCACAGGCCTGCCCCGAGCCCCCCAGCTCTCTCTTCTAGCAACAGGTAGGCAGGTACAAGGCTGCCCCCCCCGAGGTGTAGGACAGGTGGAAGGAAGGCAGCAGCAGATCAAAGCCCCCCTCAAGCAGTCGCCTCCTCTTTTGTCATGCACAAGACCCTCTTGGAAATGGCCTAGCGCCCCTGAGAGCCAACTGCTGGAGTCCTCCCCCTCCCCGCACACCTCTCCTCTCCTTCAAAAGGATCCCGTGCCCCCTCCTCCCGCTTCCGGGAGCATGCACGGTCTGAGGCTGCAAGAGGCGCAGGCAGACAGGACAGGCACCAATTTCTAATGGTTTTATGGTGGGCGGAGGAGTGTGGTCCAGGGTCGGAGAACAACAGGAAGCGGTTCAAAGATACTTCCTTCCTGCTCGGTCACGCAGAACAGTCACGCAGGACAATTAGGGAGGAAGGTTGCACCAAACGACTAGGCCTCATGAAAGCTCTCTGAGCAATCTGCCTTTAATGCACTACACAGCACCTGGGATCCTTCCAACTCGCGAATGCGCCACTTATTTACCCCACTAATGTACTCACTCCTCACCATACACAGACTTAAACTCGCCCATTGTGTTCTTAAACCCCCCATATCCGTAACATGGCCTCCAGACCGCAGACCACCCTCAAGGTGCATGGGCAAGCACCCTCCCTCCTCACAACACTTAAACTCCAGCAGAGCCTACTTTGACAATAGAATACAGAGACCAAAAAGAAGATGGGTAAAAAAAATCACTCACCGACCCCTCATCGTCCCACAAATCATTTGTATTTCTGACCAACATTATCACCTGCAAGTTGCAGTACACGATCAAATTATAGCAGAAATGATATTGCCTAGCTGAAGAAAAGTTAATTGTGTTTGTGTGTGTTTTAAAGAAAGGAGGGCTAAGGTGGGCCACTGAGGGTAGGTTGGAGAATCACCCCGTTGTGGGTGAGCACCATCCCCGGGGAGAGGAGGGGGCGATTGCGTCCTTTGAAGGCACTAGAAGGGGCCTGAAAGCGCAAGTGGGCAGGTCAAGGTGAGGCCCCATGGCAAAACCTCATAGGATTTGGCGTTCAAAGGTGGTGGGGACCTGATCACCAATCCGTGGTCAACACATCCGCTGTATCCCTTCCCCACATAAAAGCTGCAATTGTGTGGCACTAGTCGTATTAAGATCTGTTCACTATAAAGATACTACCCACCCACGCCACAATAGTTAGACCTAAAAAGGGCATAGTTGAATGGGTAAGGGCAAGAAGCCATGGGGTACTTGGGGAGGGGTATATGCTGTGCTCTCTCCATGACCTTTCCTTTACAGCCTACTGGCACCATATTGTCACAGGCAGGCACCAGTGGAATATAAGGGGATGTCTGGAACTAGTGTTAGCACTTTTCTTCATACAAATCTGGAGCCCATAAAGCGCTATCTGATGAACGGAAGTTCACAACTAAGGCTAGTCATCAAGTAAATACAATTAAATAACGCATAGATATCACCAATAACACCAATAACACCTTCACATGTTTATAGTGGCTCTCTCACAGAAGGTAGTGTTAAATTATATACTTTTCCCAGGAAGTTGTATAAACTTAGCCTTGAATTTTAATGTGAAGAACCATA
Source organism: Calotriton arnoldi (assembly GCA_963921515.1). NCBI lineage: Eukaryota > Metazoa > Chordata > Amphibia > Caudata > Salamandridae > Calotriton > Calotriton arnoldi. Next base: position 339,648 of record CAWUFW010014563.1, read on the forward strand.
ATTACAATATGTTTGTTGCATTACTAACAAGCATTTGCAATGCAATAGGTCTCGCATTTACACGAGTTTAAGCTATTGGCATTGTAAATAACAATGCCTTTAATTTATGTTTTAAAAACCAAAAACCAAAATAAAAGGCATTGTTATTTGCAATGTCAATAGCTCAAACTCGCGTAAATGCGAGACCTATTGCATTGCAAATGCTTGTTTCTTACCTGTTTAACTATTTTTGTGAGGGCAAAGCAACTGCAGACTGCCACTAAGTTTCTCACTTCCCCACTTGCGCAGCATCCCCACATACTTTACTTTTTGATTGCCAATTGTCCATCTGCCATCTTCGGATCATAAATTAATAAAGTATAAGTCAAAATCATTTCTAGATAGCTGCCGCGTGTGAGCATGCATGCGCATACACCTGTGACCAACTTGAACTGTTTTTTATAAATCCTAGATGGCTGCCAGAGTGTAAAATTTCTTTTTTATACTTATAACAATCCTTCCAAGCTTTCTGCACATTCACGCACATGCATGCATATTCGCAGGTGACCATCTTAGAATAGTTCTGGCCATAAACTATGCCAAAAGCAACAATCATTAGCAAAATCAATAGCTCAGTACCTGTATTAAATGGTGAGACTTATTTGCTTTACCGTTGATTGTTTTTTGATTCGTGTTACACAAAGCCTTTCCCTCTTGTATTATCAGATTTAAAAGTATTACCTGACGATTTGACTAACTTTTTAATTGGCAGCTTATTTATTATTTCCAGAGATTTTAATTGAAAACATTTGGATAGCAATCATGCAATGTTGTCATTATTCAAGTGGCAGTGATTATTTCCTCTGTTTCTCATGTGTTAATTGAAAATCCTCCAATTTGTGAAATAAATGCGAAATGTGGAACAAAATCTGCAAGTAATTTCCTCCATTATATTATCCCAATGATAGAGGAAATTCCACTAGTGGAAACTCCCCCATATTTAGCATTTCCTCCACAAAACAGAGGCTCATTGTTTTAGGAACTATTAATGTTCATTACTTTCAATGCATGTCAAATACATTGTGAAAAAAATCTTTAAACAGGCCGAAACATGTCTGCAGGTGACCAAAGAGATGTCAGTTTTTTTATCAGGGAAAAATCTCTTGTAATGTCCTATCATGTCAAGCCACGCCACGCCATTCTACTCTATGCGATGCTATGTTCTATGCATTGGTTTTTCACCTTGTATTTTTATGGCCACACCATTTGCTATTTGCATGGCTTTGGCCTGCAGCCTGTCTAAAGGGGAGGGTCCACAAGCAGAAGGGGAAGCCTGAAGAACAGACTCTGATCCTCAAAGTGGTGTCTTCCATTTCCTGATGCCTGTCTGTCACTCCCAGAGTCTGTGTCTTCTGCTCCCAATATCTGCGTTTGTGTCTTGTGTTCCAAGTTTCTTTCCTTGTATCTAGTTTTCTCTGGGATATTCTTATGTCTTTTGTTCCAATGTAAATGTTTGTTTTGTTTCCCAGTGTCTGTGTTTGAATCCTGGTTTCCAAGTTTCATTGCTTGTGTCTAGTGTTCCCAATCCCCATGTTTATCTCTTGTGTTCCAATGTTAATGTTTGTGTCTTGTTTTCCCAGTGGCTGGTTGCGTGGATATATGTTTAAAATGGACTCCAGGTAGGTAGGTAAATGTACACTCCAAACAAGTTGATTAACATCCCCGTCTCCTTGTGGTGCTGCACAGAATTGTGAGGCTCTGCAGGAATCAGAAGGAAGGCATTCCCACCCATCGCCAACCTTCTGGATTCAATGGGTAAGCACAAACGTTTTGAACCCATCCCATGCAACAAATCCAGTCAAAGTCACATGGGAGACCAGGATTGATATACGGAGGCAGCTCTGCATGGCTGCTGCCCGTTAGGATGCTCTACGAAGAGAGCATCCCAAGCGAAACCCGAGGTGGATGCTGCGCATTGCTTTGTGTTTTCTTGCCTTTGGCACCACTCACCATTTCCACCGAGCAGATTTTCATTGCCGTGTGTGTGACTAAAAAGAGCAATGTGCCCTCAGTTTAGGGAAAAAGGATAGGCGATTGAGCAAAAATGTTTACGTGTATTCATGTGTGATAGTACATGTAAACCATTAAGTTGAATGCTCCTGCCTTTGAAAGTGAGCTTTTCCAATTGATATCTTGTATAATATGGGACATACAAAAGGTTACATTTTAGACTTTTCTCTTTAAATACCCAGTCTCAGTAGTTTCATGCTTAATCATTTCATGTGATATAAATCTCCACTTCCAAATACTTCTGCCTGATTTAAGTACTAAAACCCCAATTTATTCACTGTTATCTTGCCTTTAAAATTGCCCTTATCTGCAAAAACACAAGGACCATGGCAGCTACTTTTCCTGATAAAGAAAGGTAAATTTGAATACACTTACATTTCAAATGTCTTTTCAGGCTGCACTCCAGACATGGCCTTTGTGTAGTGATGCCCGTCACTGCAGGGCTGTCTCTGGCCTGAGCACCCGCAGCGGAGGCACAAAGAGGTGTGAGGGCTATGCACTGAAGTGTGATTAAGGTAGACAAATGCTTGGCCTTACCTAAAGGGTCCCCTTCAACCTGCAGCTCCACCCCTACTCACCCTTAGCATCTACAGAAAGGGCAGAGCTTCAGGAAGTCTAATGAGCAGCCACTTGCTAACAAAAGTGTTCATTGAATTTGTAAAGGGAGCCATTTCACCACAAGCTCACAATCAGCTGCTCCATTCGGGAAGGTCATTTAGCTGCTCTTGTCACTTCACTAGAACCTGTGCCCAATGCACAGAAGGCAGAAAGAAAGGTGGGGAGAAAAGGAAATAAAAATGTAAAGGGGGCTGAAACAGGAACAAGGATGGAAGAAAAAAGTGAAAGAGCAAGCAATTAAAAAGGGGGACAATGGGAGGACAAACATGGAAAAAGGAAAAGAACTGAGTATACTAGAGGGGGAGAAAAGGAGAGAAGAATGAAAAGAAATAACAGAGCAGAAACACATACAGAGTGGAATGTGGATAAAGAATTAATGTGGAACACATTGGACAATGCTAAATGAGTGGAAAAGAATATATCCCAGTTTAAGGGAAGGAATGAGAGAAATCAGCAAAAGATAGCAACAAAGGGCAAAGGTGAAGTGAAGGGCTGCAGACAAAGGGAAGCTGCTTGAAACAAAGGGCAGGAAAGGAGAGAAAAGTTAGAATAATGAAAATAAAAAGAAAGCAATACAGAATACAATACAGAAGTCTTGCGTGCTACAGGTTAAATATGAGTGAGATACACGCATGGGGTGATGCACCTAATGCAGAGTAGTGTGTGTAATCTACCACCCGCCGACTCTAACCCTGGTGAAGTAGTTCAGTGGTTGATATACTGACTGCAGTCATAAATGTGTAGGCTGCAGGTCACCGGTCCTAAAACCATTCACAAAGCCTAATGGGTTAATGCACATACTGTTGAGCTGTACGTTTCACATCTCCATCACAGGCATCAATCATAGATAGATCATAGTGTTTAATGCCCTTGCTGCAGAAGTGTGTATGTTGCAGGTTTCGGTCGTAGTAACAGGTCTCCCACCTGGGTAGGGCACTTCAAGGTTGACTTATGTATCAGCGGAGCCCTAGGGTTAAAAAGAAATGGTTAAAAAAAGAAAAGAAAATGTGCATTACTGCAATGCTGTAGGAACCAATAAAATGCTTGCTTACGGTGCACCTTGAAAACTAAACAGTAGTGTGCATGATTTCATCATTCGGTGTGGACAAATCTGTGGATTGCTGCATGCCAGCATTTGGGTACATTTGCAGGATTGTAGCAGGCCAGAGTCTGAGGGCTATCGCAGACATGTAGAGCAATGTGCATTGCTGCCAGTGTGCGAGCCGGCACAGGTGCGTGAATGTGTAAAGCTAAAATCTGCTTTGAATATCAGGCCCAACCCCCCACACTCCATTAGAAACTAATGCTATATGAAAGGCGTCTTCGGTTAAATGTGCTTTGAAAGTTCCTCTCTGTTAGTAATTTAAAAAACAAAAATCGAGGTGAGGCGCAATTAGTTTTAAATTGTATCAATTATTCAACCAATATTGACGTAGTGTAAATGTGATTCATTTACAATAGCCTGTCTTAAACATAGCTCAGATTAGCAATAATTATGCACAGAGTTCTACCTTTAGTGTACTTATAAATATACCATTTACTACAACATTTCAGTTAAAAAGCATATTGCTGTGTTAGTCAAAGGAGGCATAATGCAACATCTACTGCTGTGTAATTTTGTTTGCTGTCTCTGACTCCATGTTGTTATGTTTGCCAGTCATTGTATGTTGTGCTGTTTGCCCTTGACTGTGGTTCAGTTGTTGCAGCCTGCCTCATCTTCCTTGCAATTTGTACTAATGGATGTGTGTCGCGCTGGCGCTGCAGTTGTGTTTTATTTTTCTGCATGTTGCAGTCCTGTGGTGTGGTTGCGTGTGTGTGTCTAATCTATGCCCATCATTAATTGATGCTGGTGTTACCAGAGCATGTGCCCTGCTGCCCCTTTGCATATACACAATTCGTGCCCATATGCAAAGAAAAAACCTTTCACTCTCTCCAATGCACTACTTTCTCTCACCCTATACATCTCTCAATAAATGCTCTACCTCCACTCTGACTTATCCCAAACCTCATTCTACTACTATCATCTCCAAAATAACCCTTTCTAGACTCTTTCCTCCTCTATCCCTCCTGGCTCACCCCAAACTTCATTCTCAAACCCTTTCTAAATTCTTCTGAGCCAAGAAAAAAGACAACACAGTGTCCTTTGATGTAAATGGGAGAGAGACAGAGATCCCCATCTGATTGCTGAATGTCAAAAAGTGAATCCAGATAACTTGGAATCAAGTCAAGTCAAGTCAAAATAAGCTTTATTCGAACTCACAACATGAATCATAAAAGCTACAAAATACATCCATAACAACATTTTTAAAAACCAATATGAAAGTTAAAACAGGATTAAAAAGCTAAAAAGACTGCGGTGCACAAATACAATCATCAGTTACACAACTTGGAATCAATACAGGCTTCCCTACTTGTCCAAATTGTGTGATCCTAGGTAAATATTTTATTTCACTGAGCTTCCTTTTTCTTTATTATCACATATGAGCGCACTTTTAAATACTTGAGTTTATGATGTGAACCGTAAAATCACATCTTATATTTAATTTAATAGAGTTTAATGCTTCACCATCTATAATGAGAATATATGCTATGTTTAGCGTTTACAAAACTATTGACTTGCCTCTTAGTTCACTAATGCCATTGTTGTTGGGGGGCGAGCCAGGAAAGTTTCTAAAACTGATTACTTTTTATAAATATCTGCCTATACAGTGATATAATCTGATATACTAAGGTGAATGGCTTCCACATGTTAAAGAAATACACTTTTTTGAACTTTGAAGAGATTGTATCATATTTTTACATTATGCTTGTTGCACAATATGCATGTCAAATGTTTTTATAGCTCTGCCCATGCATGGACTCTTAGAGCCAAGACATTCCCATGACTCAGCTATGGCAAAGCTCGCCCTATTGATTTGCCTGCCCGTCCTCCTCTATTTGTGACTTGGGCTTAAAACATGGAGCCCGTCAGTCACTTGATAAAATGATTTATAAGAGGCTAGGAGTTGAAACATGTAGCCCTGCCCACATGCACAGATTTGACGGCTTCTTGTAGCAGAGATGAAGAAGTGTGAATGAAGTAAAAATACATTTAAAATAAGTGATCAGAGGGCATGGGATCCAGGCTGTTGTGTTGTACTTGACCACAGTCATGAGTTCTGAGAGAGAACTGCTAGACCCACGTGGGATGGGCAGGGGTGTAGCTTCAGCTGGGGTGGTAGGGGTGTGACACCTCTTAAATGGATTCTTGGTTTGGTAGTGAAGTCTAGGTGCCCTGAGTGGGATTTGCTATGTCTGTGTTGGTTTTCCTTGTTGTTCTCATTTCACTAACAGGAATTGGGGTCTTAAATATATAGTGACTGGTTTACCAAAAAAAGTAGTAAATATGCATTCATAATAGCACTCCTGCAAAAGGTGCAAATTTACTATTTTTGGGATTCACAAAAATTGGCAATAGTAGGCTTGGAAAGCTGCACCACCCTCAAGTCCATCAATGTCAATGTCCATCAAACACCCATACGATGATGGGATGAATGCTTGCAAATTGTCTAACCAGGTGCAATTGCTTGGGGTAGCATTCCAACCCATCATTTTTCATCCACTGAGTCTCTCTAGACAGAGGCCCACCTAATGCAAATCAGTACTGACTCTGCTCCTCGTGGAAACCATCCATCCTGAGCCCTGGTCACATCAACCCCCCAATATCACTGATTCACACACCTCCAAAACCCACTGACTAAGCCCCACCTGTGTGGATTGGGGTGCATTGTTCCCAAAACACCAGGAAGGCACATCTAGAAATATTACACACAGCTCACACAAATTTGTTAACATAAATTGGATGGTTCTGTTAAATCTATGGATGTGCATTTTGTTACTGCAACATCATGAAGGGCACCCTATCAATATTGCATACAGCTTACCCGACCGGTACAAAAAGAAACAGAGGCATCAATGATTATTCAGCCACTGGGGCCCAGTGCCTAGAAGATGAAAAGATTGAATTGACACTAACAGCAAGCCAACTAATAGATGGTAATAATATGCACGCAAAATCAACAGCTCTGTCTTGCACACAATGTACAAAAGTTGTTCACAAGATAATGAGATGTCTCATAGCAGTGAAACATTGGAGGAACTGAAAATTGATGTGCAGTCAGTCAAAGATGCTTTCACACGGTACAAAGGTGGCAAAGGATACTGTCCAAATGCATGAAAAGGTTGATTTGTACCACATATTTCTATCCCATATTACCAACTAGTCCCACACCAATATGAGAAACCCCTACCAGATATCTCCACAAAAGGGCCCTGCACACAAATGCCTTAGAGACCATAGAGCATGGAAGAGAAAGACCAAACATACATACGCTCCGAGGATTAGTGAGGCCTTAAATAAAGTAGTCAAAGCATGCTTATCTAATAATGTGGCCTAATGACAAAAGACTTTAACATAAACGGAAAATACATTGTATTAGGAAAGAAATACTGGGTTTTTCAAAGACATTAAGACCTTGTTTGCACACAGTGCTAAACCACACTATGGCCTGTTATGCCCAGATCTGTGACTGGGGGTGAGTGTCTAAAAAGTTTCAGCGCCCCGTCCATCATCTCCTTGTGTTTTCTCTGTTATGCGTAAAGACATAGCTGTGATTAGACCAACACACTAACTCATTTGCCAAATCGAAACACTGCCTGCAGGCTGCGCGCACCAGCATTAGTCAGCCCATACCCTACGCTTCTGTGTTATTTATAGCCAATTTCAACAACAGACTTAGGGGCCGATTCCGATCTGGGTCGGAAAGCTCTCCGACCGATCCGGATCCGGATTGTTTTCCGACCGAGCCGGACTCCTGCAGTCCGACCGAGCAAGTACGATGCGGCCGCATGCTGCCGGACTCGGTTCGGTCGGACTCCCATTGAAGTCAATGGGAGCCGGTCGTACGACGCTTACATGGGCTCCCATTGACTCAATGGGTACGTTGCGCAAAAGGGTGCCCCCAGTAGTGGGTACGCGTTGGTGCCATCCGCACCGTACATGCATGTATAGGGGGGACCCATGGGTCCCCCCTGTGTCCGTCTCGTAAGGCTATGGGTGAAGGGGGGTCCGGCACGGACCCCCGAAGTCCGCTTCCCAGAGCGTTTACGTGTCGGAGGCTCCGACTCGATCTGGCTGTCCGGATCGTGCATCGTACTGGCTCAGTCGTAAAACGTCTCCCTTGCACGGTACGAATCGAGTGCGAACGAGTCGTACGGAGCAGTTCGGACCCGGAAAAGATTCGGTCGGCGATTTCGCGTTCATTCGCATTGTACTTGGGCGTCCGGACCTCTGTACGACTCGGTCGGAAACAAAGCCTCCGACTCGGATCCGGTAAAGCCGAATCCGATTCGGAGGCCTTCCGACCGAGATCGGAATCGACCCCATAGTGTCATGGGTGATATCGCAACTAGTGGAAGAAGAAAGCGTGACCATGAGGTTTAATTTTCAAATGCTGTCCCCACAGGAGCAGCACTACACCAGTGGCGAGTGGAGTGTGTAGTATCCTGTTCATGTTAATGTTCTGCCATTTTCACCACCCGCTCAGCCAGAGTGAATGTGCTGTGTGCTGCATGGAATGTTGGAGTGATGATGCGTATTGGAATGTTGGGGGCCTGTGAGGTGAAGTGTGACAGTTGGAGAATGGGCTGAGCAGCAGGCAGGCTGCTCCTGGTGGGGCTGCTTTACAGAACTTAACCAGCTGCTTCACTACAACTCCTCTACATGTAACTTACTTCAATACATCATCTTGAAATACATCCTACCTGCGTGGACCTCGTTACTACATTATTTTGGCGACGAGTTGGTGACTACCTACGTGCTACAACCGGATTTCAGGGACCTGGCGAACAAAAGAGGACCTGAAGATGGAGCAAACTACAGAGCCTACAGATGGTGGCAACACAAAGTACAAGAGGAGGTATCCACAGGAAAGAAAAAAATAAAACAAACAAGATACTGAGGAGGCTAGTATCTGTGTAATGACTCGAACTGTGGTGAATTACTCGATGTTTTTGTTCTCCTCATCTATCGCTGCGTTCTGCCTGAACAGTGGGCGTTAAACCGTTTATTTGGCTGTAAAAAAAAAAATGTGCGCGTGCATTTTACCTCATTCTAGTAGCCGCGCAGGTCTCCAAGAGGATCCTCTGTGACGTCAGGCATTTCACCGCGCCAGAACTGGCTGAGTGACACAGTTTGGCGCACTAACGCGCTGGGAGCCACCTGGCGCTGCGTATCATACGTGCCGCCATTTTTGGATCTTTTGCTGTAGTCTTCTGTAAATGATCGGTGCCGTCCAAAGGCAAAATCGCGTCTTTGCAGCATGCATTGCCATGTAAAGGTATGATGAAGATTTTCTTGTCCCTGACTCGTCTGTTATTTTTGGTTGAAGTGGCACGCACTCATCAACCAGCAGGATGTAATATATATAATATACTATGGTGTGGGTCAGTACTCTGAGCCGGCAGTGCACATGTGTACACAGCTTCTTGGGACAATATTGTGATGGCACATGGCACCATACGATAAGTTTCAATCCAACAGACTTCCTGTGTCAGTCATTGCAATGACGTTCATGCGTTTTACAGGTGAATGTCGAGCTAATTTCTTGAACTATATGTCTAGTTATGGGGATAATGTCCACATCCCCAAGCTTAATTCTCTATTACATTTTGTGTTCCTGTAAAGTCGCATTACTTGACATTTTAGGCAAAGTATTCTTTGTATTTACCTCATGCTTGCTAGGGTTAATATGCCTTCGAGAATTCCTCCTTATCTTGGCTCAATATACCTGCTGTACAGTTTCTATAGCAGTACTTGGCTGAGGAGTTTTTCAACATTACTTATTCCTCTCTGTAGCATCTAGTTTTAGCTACTACTTTGTTTTAACCCCTCTTACACACAGTACCTTAGACTTATTGACTTTATTTCCTTTCTCAGGGGTTTTGTGTTGTATAACCCTCCCACAGTGTATCTGCTCATGGGTGTCAGTCCCATTTACATTACCTAACCTCCCTTATGTCAGGAGTTGGTCTTGGGGGTCAGTCCCACTTACATTATCTACCACCTTCATGTCGTGTAGGTCATGGGTGTCAGTCCCATTTACATTATCTACCACCCTCATGTCAGGGGTAGGTCATGGGTTTCAGTCCCATTTACATTATCTACCACCCTCATGTCAGGGGTAGGTCATGGGTTTCAGTCCCATTTACATTATCTACCACCCTCATTTCAGGGGTAGGTCATGGGTTTCAGTCCCATTTACATTATTTACCACCCTCATGTCAGGGGTAGGTCATGGGTTTTAGCCCCATCTTCACGCAGTAGTGGTACATTATTACCCTTTCTCAGGGTGTGTCTTATAGGGTGTTAGTCCCATCTCTGCCTGTGGTTACCCTCACTCGTGGTTGTCCCTAATGGGTGTCATTCCCATCTTCTACATTATCTTTCCCCTGTTGGGGTACAGATTATTTTTAGTCCACTCTTAGACTTTGCTGTTATTCATACCCTTCTTTATGCTTATATTATATTACATTGTCAACTTTGATAACGCAATGCTACGCTTATAGACTTTGCTGTTATGTACTCGCAACGTTATGCTTATATTTTATTACATTTTCAATTTGAAAATTGTGGAGGATGAGTAATACTTCCTGTATTTTCTTCTCATCTTCTCTGTTTTCTTGCTTGTTCAGTTCTCCTTGTGATGTCCTATCTTCTTTTCATCCACGGATTCCAGACCACACTTGGTTGTCGTTCTTCCTTGTCTATAGTCTTTCCCCACTGTAGGGTCTTTCTTTTTCTTCTATGTTTAGGAGGAGATCCTCCCACCTTTACTTTGTGTGTCTGGGTGTATAGCTTGTGTTTGTTTGTGTCGTGCTATTTCTTCCTTCCTTGCATGCCTGTCTGGCCAGTGGGTGTGTTTGGGGATGGTCATTGGTGCGTCTATGTCTATCTGCTAACTCGTTGTTTATTACGCCTTATCACTGCTCTCTTCTCTTTCGTAATTCTTTGTTGGAGAGGATGGGTCATTTCTATTTGTGTATATTTACCCATCGCTTCCTCTTCATTTTCTCCCACCTATCTCTTTGCTCTTTCCTATTTGTTCTTTTCTATTACATTTATTCTGTTGCATTAGTGCTCCTCTCATTTATTCCTTACTTGGATTCTTATTGTTATATCTTATTTAAGGTACAGGACTTATGCTTCTGTTGTATAAGAAAGGGGATATGTAGTATCCTGTTCATGTTAATGTTCTGCCATTTTCACCACCTGCTCAGCCAGAGTGAATGTGCTGTTTGCTGCATGGAATGTTGGAGTGATGATGCGTATTGGAATGTTGGGTGCCTGTGAGGTGAAGTGTGACAATTGTAGAATAGGCTGAGCAGCAGGCAGGCTGCTCCTGGTGGGGCTGCTTTACAGAACTTAACCAGCTGCTTCACTGCAACTCCTCTACATGTAACTTACTTCAATAAATCATCTTGAACTACATCCTACCTGCGCGGACCTCGTTACTACAGAGTGCCTTACTGTATATTGGGCACTTGTCTAGTTGCAAGTTTTATTCCCTGTTGAAGAAGAGTTTGAGCTGGCCTCTGATGAATTTGTGAAGGAAATGATGTAAATGGTACAGGAGATACATATGCAGATGGTATAGTCTGACGAAAGTTGCCAGACAATAATGTTTTCTGAAAGCATTCACAAAGTATTTGGTTGAGCCAATCCAAAAAGCTGTTACATGTACCTCAATAATTGAATTATTCAAGCAAGGCACCTTTTGGGTCAAGCCAAAGACCTCTATGATAAAAATGTCAACAATGCCTCCCAAAAATGGTCCAGTTGGCTGACCAAACCTATGTAATGTAATGTAATGAGATATTTGTAAAGCGCGACCGTCACTCCGGGGAGCATCCTGGCGCTGATAGGGTTACTAGATAGGAACTAAGGATAGCTGAGGGCGAGAAAGATGTTAAATGAATGTTTTGCACAGTGTATCTGAGGCTGAGAAAATCCAAGTTTTCAGGGCCTTCCTAAAAAGCGTTTCAGATTGGATGTGACGGAGATGGTTGGGAAGTTGATTCCACGCTTTGGAGCCAAGCACTGCAAGCGATTTCCCTCCTTTCGAGGCATATCTGAAAGCAGGGGGTTTTAGCAAATTAGCGTTGGATGATCTGAGGTTCCGGGTAGGGATATAGCGCATTAATCTGATCCTATGATATTGAGGTCCTGAGGAGTGGAATATTCTGAAGGTGATTATCAGAATCTTAAATAGAACTCTTTTATGTATAGGTAGCCAGTGTAGTGTTTCTAAGGCCGCCAAGGCAGATGATCTCCTGGGCCATTTTAGCACTAAATGTGCTGCTGCATGGTGGACCATTTGTAATTTGTGTAGAACTGACTTGTTAGCCCCTGCATAGAGGCTATTGCAGTAGTCCAATCTAGACGTGATTAGGGCCACCGCAACAGCCGGTTGAGCTGCTAGGGGAAGCAGATCAAAGAACTTTTTTAGTGATTTTATGATGTGAAAGCAGGTTCCAGCAACTGCTAATGATTGTTGGTTAAAGGTGAGTGTGGCGTCAAATTTGATTCCCAAATTTCTGGCTGCTTTTACTGTGTTTGGGGGAGGGGTGTCAACTGGCCACCATAGATTGGGAGAGAATGCGTTCCCTTGTCCCAGTGGTAGTATTTCTGTCTTTTCAGTGTTACATTTCAGATGGTTGGTCTTCATCCATTTGAATGTGGCTGTAAGGCATAGTCGGAGATTTTCTTCCGCCTGAGTGGTATTCCTGTCCAGGACCAAAATTAACTGCGTATCGTCCGCATATGAGATGGTGTCTATATTAAAGGACGATATCAGGCTAATCAATGGATGCATTAAAGAGCATTGGGCTCAGAGTGGACCCTTGAGGGACACCGGACAACAGGGGTTTTTCTTTTGACTTAAAGTGACCAAGAGTGATCACTTGTCTGCGATTCTGCAGGAACGCTTTTAGCCAGGTTAAGGCTGTATGAGAGATGCCCTGGGATTCGAGACGGTCTAGCAGGATAACATGTGAGACCGTGTCGAATGCGGCCGATAGGTCTAACAGTATCAGGACCGCATTCTTCCCTTGATCAAGAGCTGCTCTAAGAGATTCAGCCGTATACAATAAAGCCGATTCTGTTGAATGTTGAGGTCTGAAACCAGATTGGTTGGGGTGTAGAATATTTGATTCCTCTAGGTAGGTTACGAGTTGGAAGTTGGTGAGTTTTCCAGTGATCTTGCTAAGACATGGTAATAGGGAAATAGGGCGAAGGTTGGAGAGGGTGGTAGGATCTGGAAGTTGTTTCTTCTGTAGTGGCTTAACTGCTGCAAGCTTCCATTCTGCAGGTATTTTCTCCAATGACAGGGAGGCATTGATTATACTGTTTATTAACGGGTTTACGATATCGATTAAGGTGTGCAGGATCAAGGGAGGGCAGGGGTCAAAGGGGGAACCTGATTTGATGGCAAGGATTGCCTGGCGAGATTGTTCCAAACTGATATATTCAAACCTATAAAGGTTCAGTCTTTCTTTCCCTGTGACAACGTTGTTATTGGTGGAGGGGCAGGAAGATTATATAAAATCTCATTGTAATGATTGAACCTTCTGTTCAAAGTAGTCTGCTATACTATCGCAGAGTGCCTGCGATGGGGGATCTCTTGTTGCAATGATTTTGGATTTGTAAAGGTGTTGACAATTTTAAAAATAGTTTTTTTGGTTTGAGCTTGCCTTTTTAAGCACTTCAGTGTAGTATGCTTTTTAGCTATTTTGATCTGGATGTGATAGTTTTTAAGCGCAGACTTAAATTTGATTAGTTCCTCCTTCTCATAGTTTCGACGCCATCTGCGTTCTAAGGTCCTATCACATTGGCATATCTCAATAGTACATTGAAACTGGCGAACTTGTGTCCTTCTAGTGCATATCTGCATGGTAGCCTTCTGTCTTAGTGATGGTGATAGGCTGCACTACAAACATTCCCTTTCATGTGTCTTGCAGTTGCTGTTTTCGCTGTATTTATACTTCTATTGCGAGTGTAAACTTCAGTAATAGCAAAAACACATGACATGTCTCCGTACAAGCACTAGCTCAGACAAATATCTTCTTGTTCTTCCAGATACTGCAAAAGTCACCAGGTCAAGTGTCAGCTGCAAATGAGCAGAACCAGGGCCTTTGAAAGCCCCACCTCCTTTAGTCTGGAGCAGTGAATTAGACTAGAAAACTCAGTCTTCTGAAACATATACTCCCTTGATGGGCAGACAATAAAGTGTAACTAACCTTGGGCACTAAAGGACGAAACTGATGCAATGATGGATGTCTTGCAATAGATAGTTGCATTCTTTATGGATTGGAAGCATTTCCAATAGGGTTGAAGCTGCTGAGTTACATAGCCTGGAAACAAAGATGGCCTTTGTGAGGCTATATGGGATATATGGTGAACACTGGAGGGAGAATGGGTGCTTTGGGGTTGCCCATAAATATCGATGAAAGTGTAGTGCTTGTACACATTGGGAAATGTTTCCACACTTTTCTAGTGGAAAATCCCCCACAGGTTATCTTCCCTGAGCCCTCTCCTTTTTAATATCTATGTCACTACCGTAGTTCAATTGGCAGGGGACCTGGGTGCAAAAATCATCGCTTACGCTGATGACACGCAGCTTCTGTTCACTTGGAGAAAAAATGACTCCATTGACGCTGCCCAAAAATGCCTGACTACAGTCTTCCATTGGTTGTCCTCCGCGCAACTTAAGTGCAATGAAGAGAAATCCGAAATCCTTCTCTTCGGGAAGTTTCCCTCCCACTTTAGAGGGCCGTCCGGCTCAGCTTTACCAGCTTCTACAGGCCAACCCGTTAAAAACCTGGGGATTTGGTTCGAGGAGAACCTCACCTTCTCAACTCAGATTAAGAAGCTGGCCGGGACGTGCTTTGGGCTTCTAAAAACTCTCAGGAAATTTCTTCCCCTTCTTCCTAGGCCGACAAGGGAAATGGTCACCCGGGCCCTTATTCTATCTCAGATAGATTATGCCAACGCGCTCTATGTTGGCATTCCAGGCTATCTGTTGAACAGGTTACAGGTGGTTCAGAACGCGGCAGCCAGGCTTCTTCTTGACATTCCTGCCAGAAGCAGCGTGCGACAACATCTGAGAGCGCTGCACTGGCTGCCTGTAGCGGAGCGGGTGAAATTCAAATCCCTTGTAATAGCTCACCACGCTCTTCACGCTTTAGGTCCAATCTATCTTCAAAATCGCTTTTCCTTTTACGCTCCATCAAGACTACTCCGTTCCACGCACCATCTCTTGTCTACGGTTCCCCGATTTCGATTACAGAGGATGGGGGGCAGCTCACTTAGTATGAAAGCCACTCTGGCCTGGAACGCTCTACCGCTTGCCCTACGTAGCATTCAGGACCCCGCCCTTTTAAAAAAAAAACTGAAAACATTCCTCTTCAACTAAGCAGGCCATGTTTCACCTCTCAAGGTTCGCGCCGGGACACTCTTGCAGTATCCGAGCGCGGTATAAATGGAAATAACATAACATAACATGTTATGCTCACATGAAACTTTGTCTGTATACTCTTAACTTCTGAGAGTGTTTGTCGTGATGGGGAAGCTAAATTTGCTGTGCTGCACAGTTGTGAGGCCACGGTAAAAACACAAAGTGAGACCACTATGGCAGGCATACCAATCCATCAACTGCTACTGCTGATTTCAGTGGGTTAACACAAAAAATTCAAGCTTATGCCACGTGGGAAATCCAGAGGAAGTCTCATGGAAGACCAAGGGCACTATACCTGCTTCTGCCTGTGAGGCAATGATTGTTGTGTTGCCAAAAAGGGTAGGGACTTGCTGAACATTAGACCAAACCTCTATCTCTGTTGAAGGTGGAGTTCAGGATTCTAGGGAATCTTCTGGCGAACAGAGTATCAACACGTTGATGATCTCCACACCAATCACACCGGTTGTGTCCCAGGGAGCCACACTCATTTAAATCTACGAAGGCTTTTAAAGGTACTAGACAGCACCCCTCATACATTTCCACGATCAGCAGTAGCCTCCTTGGACATTCAAAAAAGCCTTTAACACCTTTTCTGTTTGCGGTATTGCAGGGGATGGGATATGAGAGAACCTTAATTAAATGGATACACCTATTATACAAAGCCTGGTGGACCAGGGTTACAACAGGACGGGTATTCTATCCACCAATGGTGATTCAGAAGGGAATGCGTCAGGACTGCCCCCCCCTCCCCCACCCCCTACTACTTTTATTCACGATGGCGATGGAACCCCTTGCGTGTGTTCTATGGGAAAGAGTGAAAGACGAAGGTGAAATATTGCTGTGTAGCACCCACATGATCTTGATGTATGCAGATGACGCCTTGTTATATCTCCGAGAACCACATCGGAGCCTTCATGGAGAAATGAGAATTCTAGATGAATTCAGATTGCACTTGGGCTTGAAGAGAAACTGGGGAATGTCTTGTTTGTTCCTGGTGATCCTCAATGCTGATCGAACCATCCGGTCTCATTGGGTTTCCCCTTCAATATGAACCAGACAACTTCATACACTGAGAGGAGCAGATCTACCTTGGGTGTGAAAGGCTGGTGACAGGAACTGCGGGAGGATTGTATCCAGGATTCGATCATCGATACTGTTCTGGACCAGGCTCGCCCTCTCACCTATTGGGTGAGTAGCCAGTGTCAGGAGGATTATATTGCCCGATTGTTTCACCATTTCATGGCAATACTGGTGATTTAAAAAAAGGTGTTCATTACAGAGCTGGGTGGCCTATTGTCGGATTTCATTTGAGCAATTGATAGAAAAAGAATATCTGGTGTTAAAGTAGTGCAGCCATGTGGACAGTCAAAATATCGATTTTTAAATATCGAAGCACAGTTATCTCGAGTTTCAAATATCGTAGGGACAAAATATCGAAGTCAAGAATATCTACAACCAGAATATCGAAGTTAAGGTAAGAAATATCGATGTTGCAAATATCGATGTTAGTAATATCGATAGTTAAATTATCGATGTTAATAATATCGATATTTATATGAGTGTTATGTATTTTAGTATGTATTTAATATGTATGTGTTCTATATTTTTTGTTAAGTATTGTACTGTTTTTTTAAATATATGTATACATTTTTTAGAAATTAGTAATTTTTTTTAAAGTACATTTTGCGTTTTAGTACCGTAGCGGGTTGTGGGTTTATAGGGGAACAGGGTGGGAAGTATTTTAATTATAGTAAATCAAATAATAATTTTTAGGAATTATTAATTTATTTTAATTAAATTTTGTGTCTTATTTCTGTAGCCGGTTGTGGGTTTATAGGGGAATAGGGTGGGAAGTAATTTAATTTTAATAAAGTAATTATTATTTTTTAATTATTGTTATTAATAATTAATTTAATTTATTGTTAATTAATTATTGATTGGTAATTAATTATTATTAATTGATAATTATTTTATTTGTATTAATTTATTATTGAAGTGGGTTGTGTGTTTTTAGGGGAATAGGGTGGTAAGTAAATTATTTGTAATTAAGTAATTAATTAAGAAAAATTGAGTATTGATAATTAATTTTTTCGGTAATTAATTTTTAATTGGTTATTAATGTTTATTAAATATTATTTATTGGTATTTATATATTTTTTGTTAATTAATTATTAATTGGCTATTAATTTTAATTACATATTATTTATTGGTATTGATAATTAATTTTGTTAATTAATTATTAATTGGTTCTTAATTTTTTATTAAATATTATTTATTGGTATTGATAATTATTTTGTTGTTAATGAATTAATAACTGGTTATTCATTTTTATTACATATTATTTATTGCTATTGACATTTCTTTTATTTAATTATTAATTGCAAATGAATTTTTATTAATTGATTAATTGAAAATTAATTTAATTGTGTGAAATTTTATGTGGAGTGTGTTGTGTGTTTATTGGGGAATAGGATTTGAAGTATTTAATATTATTAAAGTAATTATTATTTTTGATATATTTGTAGATTTTTTTCTTTCAAAATTTATTAATAAATCATTATTTAATTACAATATTTATTTCATTTATATGTATGTTATTTTTAACATCTACGTTGTCCAACGCTTTCCCTACTGTTGCACTCACTGGAGTGGGAATAGTAATTTTTACCCCTACGCTATCCAATGCTTTCCCTACTGTTGCACTCTCTGGAGTGGGAATAGTCATTTTTACCCCTACGCTATCCAGCGCTTTCCCTACTGTTGCGCTCACTGGAGTGGGAATAGTAATTTTTACCCCTACGCTATCCAGCGCTCTCCCTACTGTTGCACTCACTGGAGTGGGAATTGTAATTTTTACCCCTACGCTATCCAGCGCTTTCCCTACTGTTGCACTCTCTGGAGTGGGAATAGTAATTTTACCCCTACGCTATCCAACGCTTTCCCTACTGTTGCACTCACTGGAGTGGGAATAGTAATTTTACCCCTACTCTATCCAGCGCTTGCCCTACTGTTGCACTCTCTGGAGTGGGAATAGTAATTTTTACCCCTACGCTATCCAACGCTTTCTCTACTGTTGCACTATGTGGAGTAAGTATATATATTAATTTATATGTATATGTTTAATTTATTTTAACATTTAATGTATTAGTTATTATTTTTAAATATCTTTTAATATTTTTAACTATATTTCTTTTAATTATATGTATTATTTACTTAATTTTGCATTATTATTAAAACATTTAAAAAAACGATATTTTTAACTTCGATATTTTTGACAACTATATTTGTTTTTCGATATTTTTGTACTTACCTTTATGTAGATTGGACTTCGATATTTTTGACTTCAATATTTCTGTGTCGATATTTCTGTAGGTCGATTTTCTGTCCGTCGATATTCTGTCATACATTCGTGCAGCCAATCTCGGAAGGAGGCCTTGGTGCACCAAATTTTGAAGTCTATTATATTTCTGCACAAGTGATATGGCCAGTGTGATGGATAGCATGTCTGGGAGATTCAGCGAGTGCACAGGTTGGTTCTTTGGTGGGTGACAGGACATAGAAGGTGTGCTCCTGGGAAGTAGGAGGGGGAGCGGTTGTGGAATTGGGGCGGTTCACGTTGTGAGGTACTTTTGAGCCAGATCCTTTGCCAGGTTTCGCTGGTGGTATACCATGCACATCAGAGACACCCCTATGGTGTATGCCAAGGCTTTGCGATCTTGTGGTCCATTACAATCGAGAAGCATGGACGGAGCCAGACATTAGGGTCGTAGGGGACCTTTATCTGACAGGCACACTTAGTTATTTTGCGGACTTGAGGGAAACCACATGTATATAAGTGGGACAATTCATGGCACATGGTGTCATGGTACCAGCCGCAGGGAGCACATGGGGGACAGAAGATATGGAACCTGAGCAGCCTACAGCACTAATAACAATGAAGAGGGTATGCAGTTCCTGAAGTGGAAGGCAAGAAAATAGCGAGAAAGGTATCAATCTCTGGCTACCAAAAGGAAGGATGGGGAATCCTTCCTTTCGGAATTAGGGCCCTCACACACCCAGCCCGCTGGGTGTCATGCTTCATCATCGTGCATGCTCCTCGTCGGGTCGGCGCTGCAATACCCGACGGGCACCCTCAGTGGGGGCTCTTTGGCGGAGATCTTTTATTCCTGCCGTTTAGTGAGGTGCGTGTGAGGGGCCCTATAGTGTAGAAGTGCAGTGTTGTGTATGGATCTCAATAGAGACAAGTGAATTAAAACAGGTCGCTGGGAGAAACAGGGCAACAAATTTAATATTCCTGTCTCCCCACCTGGTTAAAAATGGAAAAATGGCAACTGTCTAAAGTGATGTGAAAGGCAGTTGCTCTTTAAATCATACGCTCAACATGTTTCTTGCCCTGGTAGTCCCTAATGGATCAAGCGGCAATTCATCAGGACCTAATTATGGGTTGGAAATCTACACTGAACCACTGGTAATGGGGTATGTTAACCTGGATATTACCAGTCTTGTCACATCGGTGACGTGCAGTGTCCGTGGGTGCTGTAGCCAGTCTAAAAGATGGGAAAAATGAAAAACAAAACATCTGTTTACAACATGTCAATCTTACTAAAACCATTTAGTAGCCAAAACATGCTGTAGACACCTACTCGTATTGTCATCGCTATATGATGTACGCGTCCCATCTAGTATAGGGCGTCGATATAAACTTAGAGAGCACAAGGTATCACGGTCGTGATATGTTGTAAATCATGTGAGGAAACAATGCAGCAGAAAGACAACGTGAGAATAAAAGTTAAAATTAAAAATTTGAAATTAAAAACCACGGTGAGGCAGCAACATCATCCCAGTAGATTGCGGATGTACACACTCACCGAAAATCAATTAAAGGCCAGCCCCATCAGATAACGGCAAGGAATGGACACGTTCATTCAACATGTGTCCTGTATGATGGGGAAATAAGGTAAGTATGAGGAAGTACGATGGATATGCCAAGATTAATTTGAAGTATCTTAGGGTACACACCCCGTTCGTTTAAAAGCAAAAAGCGGCGAGCCACCTCTAAGGCTGGTGTTAACAAGCAATCCAATACCTGAGGGTCGTTGTCCCCAGGTCCCGATAATGGCAACATAAAGCTAGGAAACCAGACCGAGCGTCGCTAGATCCCGGTTGCGGGACCCCGCAATTAACTACGGCCCACAGTTCCCATGCTGTAATGACCAAAAAGTGTGAGACACTGGGAGCCTGAATCCAAGTTATAGCTTGTTACCGGTCCCCATCAAACATGGGGAACAAATCAGCAGGCCCAGCGGTGTTGGCCGCTAAAGACCCCAAACCAACTGGCTACAGCACCCACGGACACTGCACGTCACCGATGTGACAAGACTGGTAATATCCAGGTTAACATACCCCATTACCAGTGGTTCAGTGTAGATTTCCAACCCATAATTAGGTCCTGATGAATTGCCGCTTGATCCATTAGGGACTACCAGGGCAAGAAACATGTTGACCGTATGATTTAAAGAGCAACTGCCTTTCACATCACTTTAGATAGTTGCCATTTTTCCATTTTTAACCAGGTGGGGAGACAGGAATATTAAATTGGTTGCCCTGTTTCTCCCAGCGACCTGTTTTAATTCACTTGTCTCTATTGAGAACCATACACAACACTGCACTTCTACACTATAGGGCCCCTCACACGCACCTCACTAAACGGCAGGAATAAAAGATCTCCGCCAAAGAGCCCCCACTGAGGGTGCCCGTCGGGTATTGCATGGCCGACCCGACGAGGAGCATGCCCGATGATGAAGCATGACACCCAGCGGGCTGGGTGTGTGAGGGCCCTAATTCCGAAAGGAAGGATTCCCCATCCTTCCTTTTGGTAGCCAGATATTGATACCTTTCTCGCTATTTTCTTGCCTTCCACTTCAGGAACTGCATACCCTCTTCATTGTTATTAATACTAGGGCCTGTATGCTGGACCTTTATTGCCCTTTTTTGTGTCTCTCCTTGTTGTTTTACAGCCTACAGCACTCACACACATACTCACATTGGGTGACAGTAGGAACGCTGTCACATTATTGTACACATTGTTGACAACAGCCTTTTGTGCAGAGTTATCTTCTTTGAAGGTAAATTGGGAGAAATGTATTCAGAGGCATCTTACAAATGCTGAATGGGCAGGGCATTGAGTTACCCTGTGAGGGTCCAGAGAACCCAAAGGTTCAAACACACTCAAATATATTATTTACATCAGACATATCAAGCACCTCACAGGACTGCTAGGATGTTTCCAGAGGCAGATGACTCTTGCCCCATTGCTGACAGACACATGCTGGATTTTACTACATGGTGTGGGATTGCGCGCAGATACAATGGTTCTGGTCCCGGCTTCTTGGAGTCATAAGGGATAGTATGGGCACCGAAGTCCCTATGGGTGCTTGTTGGGCCAGATGCCTCGCTCTAAAGCTCAATGAATATCTGTTGCTTTCAGGATTTTGCTATGGTTTTAGTGAAGCTGGATATAGCCATGGCTTGGTAGGCGCACTAGCTGCCTACGAGGGGCAGGTGGTTGTTGGTCAAAAGAAATGGGACAATGGCAGAGGTGGGCACACTCCGGGGAATGAAGGGGCGGGTGTGAGCGTGGTTGTGATTGGTGACTAGGAGGGATTCTTACTGGGCATAGGAGCCAAATTAGATCACCTTCCACCGTAGACATAGATACTGGACTACATCGCTGGACGCCATCCTTTGCGATGATGTGGTTGACCTTCTTATTAGTCATTGCTTCCTCTCCTCTTGTAATGAGACAAAGGAATGTAGAGATTGAATGGACTCAAGAGGCATGGGAGGTCTCACCCATAGGAACAGTCTGTCCAAGATCCTGCTCTCCATGGATAATGTATGGTGAATTACTGGGCTCTATGTAATTACACCTGCTGATTCTCGCTCTGGGTGGGGGTTCATAGCTTACTTATTGACTTTACGCTTGTTTCGATTATGCAATTTGCTGCTCTGTATTTTTTTAAAGACGGTAACAGATTGTGAACAGGCAATTTGTAGATGGTCTGTTGCTTATGTCTAAGAACTATTGTGAAAACTCAATAAAGAGCCATTTTTTTTTAACTCTCCCGGGAGACCATGATTAATAAATTGTCTCCTGAGTTCCACGGTTCTTTGCGTGTGCCCAGTGTTCTCAAAGTTTATGGTTATGCTGAGTTTAAATATTAATGTTCGTATCTTGTGTTCCTGTGTGTTTGCGTCTTATGTTCCAAGTTTCTTTGCCTCTGTATAGTGCCCCCTTTGTTTATGCTTATGTCTTGCATTCCAGTGTTAAATTTTGTGTCTTTTTTTCAGATGTTTTGCTTTTCTTTAGTGTTCCCAGTGTTTATAAATACGTCATGCGCTTGAATGTTAATGTTTGTTTTTTGTTTACCCAGTGCCTGTGTCTGTGTCCTGATTTCGAAGTTTATTTGCTTGTGTCTAGTGTTCCTTACATACATGCCAATGCCTTGTCTTCCAAGGTCAATGTTTGTGTTGTGTGTTCCCCATGTCTGTGTTGTGTTCCAGGTTTCTTTGCTTGTGTCTTATGTTCCAAGTGTCTGTGTTTGCGTCTTGTGTTCCCAGTGTCTGTGTTTGTGTCCTGTGTTCCCTGTGTCTGTGTTGTGTTCCAAGTTTATTTGTTTGTGTCTTGTGTTCCGTGTGCCTGTGTTTGTGTCTTGTATTCCCTGTGTCTGTGTCTTGCATTCCAGGGGGCATAGTCTCAAGGACTTATCGCCGAGTTAGCGGCACTTTATCACAGCCAAAGTGGCGATAAATTCATCGCACCATTCACAAGCTGGTGTTAACAGCCCAGAACACCATTTTACCCGCGATAGCATCCGCAAAAACATCGCCACAGATGACCCCCGCAACTATCGCTAATGAGATGCAGAGTAGGTGTACCCGTGCAAAAGCCGCGAAAACACCACTCCGCAACATTCTCAACGAGCAGCCAGATCGGCGATAAGACCACAAAACAGGCGTAAGGCCCGTTAGCAGCAGGAAACTAACACCTGCTCTGACCTGGTGCAAAGTCGGACCACAGCCTGCACCACAAAATGGAGCCCAGCCCAGAGCCACACCTGAAGGGCAACAGATGCCATGGAGCCACTGATCATGCAGCCCGGAGCCCCAACAGGACCCCCCTCCCAAACCCCCCTTCCTGGCCAAAGACATGCCACATCAACTATACGGAACATGTACCAAATAATCCGCCAGATGTCGCACAATCACATTTGGTGGCATGCATGTGTCGTCACAAAAATGAGCATCACACATCCACCTTCGATGTAATAAATGAAAATGTATTCAAAGAAACACAGAACAGAAATGAAGACACATGGCAGCTCCCCTCGGGACAATCCGTAGGTCACAGCCTGCAAGACAAAAATCATGATGAGAAGGTGTGTCTTGCGCACATCAAAGGACAGAGAGAGAGCGAAGGAGAGAGAGAGAGAAAGAGAGGGAGTGAGAGAAAGACGGACAGAGAGGGGGAGCGAGAGAAAGACGGACAGAGAGAGGGAGCGAGAGAAAGACGAACAGAGGGGGGAGCGAGAGAAAGACGGACCGAGAGGGGGAGTGAGACACAGATAACAGAAGAGATGGACAGAGAGAGAGAGTGCCCACAATGCGCACCCAGGCCACACTGCCCACCTGCTGCCACAGGTGTGTCTCCAACCACGTGCCTGTATGTAGTGCAGTTCACCAGGTCACACATCTGAAACAGATCCGTCATCTGAAACAGAGTCCAGAGACATGAATGGCAAAGTACACACAATTGCCCAAGACATCATCGCCTGTCCGCCCCTGCGCACCCAGGCAGATGTACCCCAGCCCCTACCGCCGCCCAGCGGTGCATGCCCGCCCCTGCGCACCCAGGCCTCACTGTTCACCTTCCGCCCTTGGCGTGTAGTAATGAGGGCCCACCACGTGCCACTGCAAGCCACATGCCCGGGGCCCACGGACATGGCGCCCTCCACATCATGCAGCCCGCTCCGCAGGCCACCAGGTCTCACATATGATTCTGGGTCTTGATTTCGCCATGGCAGAGGACATACCAGTGCACCGGGCATCATCGCAGGCTGCACACCCGCTCAGCCCTTGAGGTGCCACTAACTCTGTGATCCGGGATGCGACGCCACGAGGCGGTATCTGGCCTACACTGCCGTCCAGCAGGGCACACAAATCCTGAGCAGTCCGGACGGCCGGGATGGGGCATCGCAGGCTGCACACCCGCTCAGCACTTAAGGTGCCCCTACCTCAGTGCACCCAAAGTCACCGTCCCGTGGCGGTGTGCCTGTGCCGGCCGCAATGTATCCGGTGCCACCAAGTCTGTGTCCCAAAGTCATGGTCCCTGTATGATTGGGTATCATGTTGCGGACGCCATCATGTCACCTCCGGTCCTGGGGAATGTGATGTTGCAGGGCCCGAGGTCCTCATGCCTACATTAACACCACACGGACGCACCCAGATAGAGAGTGGAAATGGCATCGAGCACGTGCGCCCGGCCCTTTTCATTGCCAGGGTCACATGTCCCGTGACGCGTGTGCTGGATGGGTGTGGTGTGGGTGTAAACCAGCCGTGAGGGAGTGGCTGTGGCATGCTGACAACTAGACCTGTGAGCAGCAGATCACCACAGGAAAGACAGGGGACATGTAGCATTGCCGTCCCCCCCTGTGAGCGTAAGTGGAGTGGGCTGGCCTGGCGTATGCCAGTCCAGTGTAAGGGTCTGTATATGACCCCGGGGCCCTGAGCGTGGTTCCGTACTGGGCTGGACAAGGAAGTAACTCATGCATGTGCCCCTGTTGTTGTGTCAGCGTCACCCGGACCGCATTGGGCAATGTGTCACCCTGTCCTACGACATGAGCCACATGGACGTAAGAGGAGTCCAGTGAGTCCACATTCATCCATACTTCCACACTTAAAAGACCATAGACATGACACATCTGTGTGTATATGAATGTTTAATGCACATTCAGTGGAGTGTTGCATCTGGAGCAGTACAGGGCCATGCAAACCCCACATGATGATGTTGTCTCGTGGAGGTCCAGCCAGGGTCCTCTAGGGAATGACAAGTCCAAAGGAAGAGGACAAGTACAGTCTGCAGTCTGATTGCTGTGTCAATGGCGATCAAACATCATATGGCAGTCCATGTCGAGGTCCAAGGTGAGTGTTGCAGAGTGCATCGGGGGGACAGTGGAAGGTGAGGATGCAGAGGGCAGTACCAAGCTGAAGCCAGACCTATGGATGAGATGCATGCTGCTGCATCATCCTTACCACGAGGGCAGTATCATCCGCATCTTCGTTCTCTGCTGTTTCATGTGCCTCACGTGTGGGTGGTGGTGTTCTGTCTCCAGCACTGTGTGGCAGTGACACATCTGTGGCCGGAGGTGGAAGGTCTGCCGCACTGTGTGGCACTGACACTTCAGGGGGCGGAGATGTGGATGGAGTGGTGGCAGCAGCATGCATCCGCACCAGGCCTTGTGGCAGCAATGCCATGAGGAGGGTCCTGAGGTCATTGAGGAACCCAGCTACCTCTCGCTGGTGTGCAGCCGTGGAGCCGCTTGTTCCGCATTCGCCCGCTCCATGGTCTCCATTAACCTCCGCATGTTTCCCAACTCCCGTGTGACATCGCTAGAGCCACTCTGACTGGACAGTTGTACTATTCTCTGAGTCAGGGCTCCAGCGATGTCAGCCATGGTCCGTTGGAGAGCATGGAGCGGACTGTGGGTGTCCGTTAGGGACCGTGAGTGGTCCCTGATGGGACTTAGACACCCACGTATGGCATCCAGTTTGTCTGCCATGCGGTCGTAGCCCACCCGCACCTGTTCAGCCAGATTCTCCTGGCACCCCAAAACACGGCGTTGGAAGGCCATGTGTTCTCCGTGGGGGTCCTGGGAGGCAGAAGTGGTGGTGGGTGCTGCCTGCTGCGTGGTCTGTGTAGTGGGTGGGGTCTCCTCGTAGCAGCTGGGCTGCCCAGCTCCTGGAAGTGGGCTGCGGAGGCTCTCCACGAGCAGTTGGAGGGCATCAGAGTCGAAGCTGTGGTCGTCCTCTTCGTCTCCAGAGAAGAGAGGGTCGGACTGCTCCGCAGGAGGTGTTGATTCTCCCTCTGCAATGTGAAGGGGAGATGCAGTTTAACAATGTGTCCACATGTATGTTGTCGCATTGTACATGTTTACATACAGACAGCATGACTGGGTACATTGTGGCTGTTTGGGAGGAGCTGCCTCTTTGTTGGGGGACAGTGGACATTTCGACAACATCACGGATGTGTGTTTGTACTTGTACATTATCAATGCACATATCCCTGCAATGCCAATTGTGATTGGCCAGTGTCTGCACCCAAGCGGCACCAGTAGTGTCCTGTGTTCTGTTGTAGGTGTTTTGCGGATTGTGTCACATCGTTGTCAATGTAGATGTGCTCTGTATGTGATGTGTGTGCTGCATTTTTGGGGAGTCACCCCTGCAGCTCAGATTTTGCTGCCCCTTATCACTTTCATGAGGTGTGCCTCTGACTTCTGTACTTGTACAGTGTTGACATGTTGCATACTGGGGTACGTTGGTCTCTTGGTGGGAGTTGGTGGTCTGGGGCATGGTGTGTCCGCGATGTGCTCAAATTAATTGTGCATGTGTGCCATTGTGCCCATCTCCCCCCGTCCCCCCAGGCCCTAGTGGTTACTCACCCTGTTGCTGTTGTGTCGGGTCCTGTTGAGCAGTGTCCGGGCCCCCAACTCCTGCCACCGTCTCCCCACTGATGACTGTGGACACCATTTCCTCCATGTCGTCCAGCTCCTCCTGTGGCGCTGGGCTCCCACCTCCAGTCTGCATTGCTGCCTTCAGGTTGTTTGCGAGTTTCTGCCTGGTTTTGCGCTTGACATCATTCCAGCGCCTCTTGACCTCGCCCATTGTCCTCTTCAGCACTCCGACTGCATTTACCTTGTCCACGATGGACTGCCATAATGTATTTTTTGTTGCCAATGACACAGTGGAGGTGACGAACAGTTGTTGATGGTGTTCTATCACCTCCGTTATCAGGATCCTGTTTTCCAGCGGACTGGACTTCGTCTTCCTCTTCTTCTTGTCCTTGCCCTTCCCTGACCCCGAAGTCCCAGGATGGTCCTCCGGGGGGCTTGTGGGGTTCTGGCTCTCCTCCGTACTTGCTCCGGCAACGTCCATTGTGCTTCGCTGTTGTTTGGCATTTGTTTGTCTGGTTTTTTTCTGCTTTTATGATGATTGTTCCCGCCTGACGCGTGTGGATTGCAGGCCAGTAGCTGGGTTTCGCAGATTTTCGTATCGCGATTGGCCTCATCGCAGCTTTTTTTGCATTGGTGTTTCGCATTTTTGCGGCGTGGCGTTGATTCTAACGCGGTCAGTTGGCGCGTTATCTGGGGAGTATCGCATGGGGCCGCCGTGTTGTGAATACTTGGTTAACAAGGCGTTAATTTCCCGCGATGGACTGCGATATGCAAAGTTGCGTTAAGCTAAATTTGCGGTGGTTATCACACGTTCTTGGGAATATGCCCCCAGGTTTCTTTGCTTGTGTCTTATGTTCCCAGTGTCTATGTTTGTTTCTTGTGTTCCCTGTGGCTGTGTTGTGTTCCAGGTTTCTTTGCTTGTGTCTTATGCTCCCAGTGTATATGTTTGGGCCTCGTATTTCCCTTGTATGTGTCACTGAACCATGGTAGACGTAGCTCCATTTCTCTCAGTTGCAGTGTCTCTCAGTGCTGCCATGTCCTTGCGTCACCTGTACCAAAGTGACACTGCAGGTGCCAGGGGGTGCTGGTGCAGATAGGTGCAGTTGGTACAAAGACCTCTATCCTGACCTATATACTTTACAGACATCTAATTAGGTTCAAACTTACATGTATCCCAGAAAAGTTTATATAGTTTATATAGTATATAGGTCAGGATAGAGGTCTTTGTACCAGTTTGTTGTTCCCTTCCCCCCTCCTCTCAGACCTTAAAGTATCCTAGGGGGGCCTCTTTTTCCAAACAGCAGATAGGTGCAGTTTCCAGTCAGTGGTGTTGTGTCGAGATGAATGCAGGTGCTGCACGGGTTGACACTCCGCTAAGTATGGAGAGTGCTGCGGGCCCGGGGAGTGGGGCAGGTGAGTGTGCGCTTGCCTGAATGACGGAGACCACACTGTGATTTTAATTAAGCACTGTCGCGCACGGTCTCCCAACTGAGAGCCCGCTCTGTGGCTGTGCACCTTTATTTTACACGCCCACGCAGTGTGGGCGAGACCAACATCATACACGC
Organism: Calotriton arnoldi; assembly: GCA_963921515.1. Classification (NCBI taxonomy): domain Eukaryota; kingdom Metazoa; phylum Chordata; class Amphibia; order Caudata; family Salamandridae; genus Calotriton; species Calotriton arnoldi. The sequence continues at coordinate 368,160 of CAWUFW010014563.1, forward strand.
CGTGGGGTAAGCCAGAGCATACCCCAGGCTATATGTAACAATTGCGGGCATCCTGTGACTAAAGTATTGTGATGGGCGATACTACATTCCTCCCAAAACAAAACATTAACAACTACGTTCAACACCATGCCTTAAGAACTGGGATGATATAGGTGCAGGACCTTTAATACATACGAGTCCCCAACAATGTTGCAGTCCCACCGGGTAGCCAGTTCATAACAAGACCTTACACTGTGTTGATGTTCACCAGGCTCCGGTGTTCAGGAGCAAGCTTCTAGCAGCGATAGTCTCTCAGTCTGCTGGATCACTGTGGGTTGCCCCTCAGACTATACTTGGTCCGTGTCTCACGACTGGACTCGCGGGCTGAGTCTGTACTTGCTGAATTATCCATTGATTCTCTGCTGGCCTCAGGATTCCTTCTCAGTGAATCATCCTCCTCTTGCTCGACATCTTCAGGTTCCACTTCTGACCATTCGTCCCTGTCCGGACAGTCCAGTCTCTCATCGCCACCCTGGGATGTTGTGTTGCGTCGGGGATGGAATTTCTTAAATGCCGAGACGTTCTGCGTTATTGCTCCTAGACCCTTCTGGGCCGTGACTTGTGTTCCTTTCATTGAGGTGATACACCACAGTTCCTTCTTAAACGGCAGCCTGATCTTGCTGCCTGGGTGTCGATCTCGGACTAGCACGAAATCCCCAACTTTCACGTTGGAACCTTTTGCCCTGCGATGCCTGCTGGCTTTGTCATTCGAATTCCTCCTCCGACTGTACACCTCTTGATCGTTTATGGCCGCCGGAACCCACTTTGGGTGATGAGGTATGGAGTCAGTGACTACTCTCCCCATGGAGAGAAAACTAGGGGCTCGACCGGTGGTAGAATGGGGGGGGGGGTGTCGGTAGTCTCTCAGGAAGGAGTAAATGGATTGTTCAGGAGGTTCACCATTTGCAGAGGCAATTCTGATCACTTTGTTCAAAGTCCTCATGAAGCCTTCAGCTTCCCCATTGGCTTGAGGCCACTTGGGGGTGATTCTACTGTGGATGATCCCCATCGAAGTGAAGTAGGATGCTGTTTCCTGCCCTTGGAAGGGAGGACCATTGTCGGTCCTCAGCTCTTTGATTAAACCGTGGGTGGCTATTATTTTTTCTAGCTTCGGTATGACTTCCGAGGCACTTAGGGAGGATAACACTTCTACCTCCGGATACTTCGAGTAATCGTCAATTACCACTAAAGTGTGTTTCCCGTCCGGAGGCTTCCAAAATCCTCTTGGGCCCTTGGGACCTTGTTCTGTTAGTATGGGTGCTGGAAGGCTTAACTCTCCAGACACTTGAAACCATGAACAGGACCGCACTGTTTCCTCTACTTTCTCATCCATCAGGGTGACCCACACCTTGGTTCGGAGGCGGTCTTTAGTTTTCACCATCCCTTGATGTCCGGCATATGCCAATTGTATTACTCGATCAACCAAAGTTGCAGGGATAACTAGGCGATGGCCACATAACAGGCACCCATTAGGATCAGCACTCAGTTCCTGTCATACCTGGTACAAGCTTTCCAGCTCCCGCCGTGTCTCTGGGGTGAGAAGAGCCCATTGGCTTTTTAGCTGATGCCACTTGTTTGTCTTTACGGCCTCCAGAGCTTTTTGCAAACACTCGTCATGGGACTTGGCTTGACACAAGTCTTCCAGCGACACTGGCATTGGGCGAGACCGGTCCACTACATAACGCACGTATTCTTCAGTCTCTTCCGAATTCTCTTCTTCACCGGGCATGGCCGCCCGAGGATGTCGGGACAGGTAGTCGGCAGGGTTGTTCGCCCCGGGGTGATACTCGACTTTACAGTTATACTCTTGCAGTTGAAGCATCCCTTTTGTATTCTGGGTGGAGGTTTTGACGTAGTCCCCATGAACAGAGGTATTAAAGGCTTGTGATTGGTTGTGACCAGGAAGGGCTTCCCATACACATACAGATGGAAGTGGCGGCACCCCCAGTGTATTGCAATGGCCTCCTTTTCAATCTGAGAGTACCTCTGCTCGGTTTTGGTCAGTGATCTACCTGCGCAGGTCACTGGAGCCCATTCTGTCTCCTCGCTTGGCCGCTGCATTAAGACAGCACCCAGCCCTCGAGGGCCAGCGTCCACTGCAATCAGGGTGTTTTGTTGAGGATCAAAATATCGCAGGGTGGTGGAACTGGAGAGGGCGTCTTTAGTAGATTGAAATGCAACTTCTTGTTTGGGACCCCACGACCATGGAACAGATGCCTTGGTCAACTCCTGTAACGGTAGCGTTAGCGAGAAGAGATCTTTTATGAACCGGCACAGTAGTTGACCATACCAAGAAAACTGTGCATCTCGGTCACACTGTTGGGTGCCGGGGCATCTTTGATATCCTTCACCTTCTCCGGATCTGGGGCCACACCCTCTGAAGAGAATATATATCCAAAGAATTGTAATTTCTGCTATAGGAACTTGCATTTGTTGTGGTGAAGAGTGAGTCTCGAGTCCTGAATCCTCTGAAGCACTTGTCGAAGTCTGGCATTATGTTCTGGTATCGACTTGGCGTGGATCAGAATGTCGTCACTGATGTTGACCACCCCCGGAAGGTCAGCGAGAGCTCTTTGATGGTGTTCTGGAATACTTGGGCGGTACTTGACACTCCGAAGCTCAGTCGCCGGTATTGCCGTAGCCCTACATGTGTGGAGAAGGTCGTTATCTACCTTTACTCTTTGCCCAGAACTAGCTGGTGGTATCCAGAGCGGAGATCAAGTTTAGCAAACCAGCTGGCTCCACTGAGTTCACCAAAGAGGTCATCAATGGTGGGAGTGAGATACCTTTGCCTTTTAATCGCAGCATAAGGGAGGCGCATGTCCACGCAAATCCTCACCTCTCTGGGTTGCTTCGGCTTCCGTGCGACAACGATGGGCGACACCCAGGAGGTGGCCCCTTTCACCTTCTCTATGATGCCTGCTGCTTCCAACTTATTCAGTTCCTTTCACACCAGAGGCCTGAGGTGAAATACGATGAGCCTGTGCCGAAGGGCCACAGGTTGTATAGATGGGTCGATGTGCAGGTGTATCTGTTTTCCTCATAGACATCCAATGCCATTAAATACCTTGGGAAATTCATTAAGGATGTGACTGATTTCTTTGTGGTGTATCCCAAAGGCAAAGGTGACTATGCCTAGGGCCTCCGCTGACCGGCATCCTAGGAGCATGCCGTGACCTTCGTCCATCACATGCACCTTAGACTCGACTGAATTTTGTTCATACATGAGGGTGGTCTTGAACTGGCCTCTGACAAGCAGTCACTTCTGCCCATACGCAAAAACTTTGATTTTGACTGGAGCTAAGGACGGCAGCGAGTTCATCTTTCAGTAGGCGTCTGAAGGCATTATGATAATGCTAGCCCCCGTGTCCACTACCGCAGTGGAGGGGTGTCCGCCCACTAGTATGTGGCATTGGGATAACCGACTCGATGGCTGGGCCGCCGTGCCAATGGTGAAAAGTGAGTGGACAGTGTGTTCTTCGCTCTCATCATCGTCCATGTCACTGCTTCTTTCCTGGACGTCCGGGATGTTGTTGATGGTGGATCGCAGGGTTTGTCCTTTACTGGAGCGGCATACCTTCATGAAGTGATTCAGCTTTCCACAAGCTGTGCACTTTTTGCCCCTTGCCGAGCACTCAGAGGGGCGATGGGATGGTCCCCCACAGTATCCACATGACTGTGTCCTCAGGTTCCTTACCCTGTTTGACTGCGACGGCGTGTTTGCTGTGATGGCATTAACTGGCTCCGTCTTGACAGGTTTTTGAAGGGCAGCCTCCATGTGCGCTGCCCGCGCTCTCGATAGTTCTTTGGTCCTGCCAAGGATGAGGATGTCCGCTAGTGATTTTTCGGACTCTCCAGGATCCGTTCTCTCAGTTTAGCAGAGGCACATCCTTGAATTATCTGCCCCCTTATCTCTTCTGTCTCATCCTGAAAACCACTCGTGCTGGCTAACTCTTTCAAATGCGCATGAAGCACATCAAGGTATTCTTCCGGCTGTTGCCTTGCCTGCCTGAATGTGAACGTTTTATAATCCTGATTGGCCATAGGTACAAAGTGAGTTTTTAGGCAATGAGGTTGAGGTGTGTCTTGGGTGCCCCTTCCACCACCACATATTTTGTAAATGTCTCTCCCTCCTAGATGGAGCAGCATGGCTTGCTTTTGCTCGTTGTCAACTTTTGTAGCTTCGAAAAACAGGAGAACTCTTTCCACCCACTCGTTCCACTTTGGGACTTGTGCTAATGGGGCCCCTTCCACGATGAAAGGCTCTACTGGAGGAATCTGAGCCATTTAGCCACTCTGTATGTGCTGCCCCTTTGTGTGCTTTGCTTGGCGTAGGGATTCGGCACGTGGCCCTCTCTCCTTTTGTGGGTGATACTCACTTATGGGGTGGCTGCACTCTATAGGCGTTTCTTGTCTCCTCTTTGGTGTTTTTTTTTTTTTACAATGTCTGAATGAACCCTCAGCCCCACTCACAGTTCGTTGTCTCTGTCTCTCTGCTCCAAAGGCTGCATCGGGTCACCGTTGGCCGTGGTTTACTGCGGCCTAGACCTGGTAAGTCTCCCCGTGGGCCGGGCTTTCACCGCTATAGACCGACAAGCTGCTCTGGTGAGAGGCCTGTTCCGAGGCGGTGAGCAGCGCAGGAAACCTCTCAGGGCTTGATCGAGGGTGTGGTCCTCCACCGCAGCACGAGCACTGCGCACACGTGGTGATGGTGCAAGGCCGCCACAGGGCACGACGGGTGGTCCGAACCACCCTCGTCGCCAATGTTGTGTCGAGGTGAATACAGGCGCCGCACAGGAGGACACTCCGCTAAGTACGGAGAGTGCCGCGGGCCCGGGGAGCGGGCAGGTGAGTGCGCGCTTGCCTAAATGACGGAGACCACACCGTGATTTTAGCTAAGCACTGTCGCATGGGGTCTCCTAACTGAGAGCCCACCCCGCGGGCGAGACCAACATCATACACCATCTGGGACCTGATCGACAGCCTCTCGCCCGACGTCGCCTTCCTCATGGAAACCTGGACCAATGCTACCTCCGGCCCCGACATCACCACCGCCATCCCCGACGGATACAAGATCCAGAGAAAGGACCGCCCCCACCGCCCAGGAGGAGGACTCGCCATCGCACACAAGACCCCCTCCGACTCTCCACCTCCAGCACGAACGACCCCCACTGCAACACAGAACACCTCCATTTCCAGATCCAGACCAACCCCAGGACCACGCTACGCGGCACCCTCGCCTACAGACCCCTGGGACCTCACACCCAGTCCGCAACTACCATCACCGACCTCGTCGCACCCCACGCCATCACCTCTATGGACTACATCCTACTCGGAGACCTGAACTTCCACCTCGACAACTGCAGCGACCCCGACTCCACCACCCTCCTTGACAACCTCTCCAACCTCGGACTGAAGCAGCTCGTCAGCACCCCCACTCACAGAGCAGGACACACCCTTGACCCCATCTTCGCAGGAGGGACAAACATCCACTTCAACCACACTACGCAGCCCCCCTGAACGGACCACCACTGTGTACACTTCACCTTCAACACCACCACCGCACCCAATCCCGCCCCACGCCCGCCACGAAGGAACTGGAGCAAGATCACAGAGGATCACCTCAACACCACACTCCTCCTTGACTCCCCCTGCGCCTCGACCGACCCCGACTCCGCAGCCAAAGAACTTCACCGCTGGATCTCCAGATGCGCCGACAAGCTCGCACCCCTCCACCACCTGGCCAAACAACGCCCCCTGAAGGCCGCCTGGTTCACCACCGAACTCCAAGAAGCCAGGCGCTCCTGCAGACGCCTCGAAAAAACCTGGCGAAACAGGAAAACCACGGAAGACCTGAACAGGCACAGGAGCGCCCTGAAGGAATACCACCAGCGCATAAGAGACACCAAGCAGTCCTTCATCAAGAACAAAATCCACACCAACGCAACCAACCCCAAAGAACTTTTCAACGTCATACAGCAATTCACCACACCCCCCAGCGTAGCCACGGACGTCACACCTTCCCAGGAACTCTGCAACAAGCTCAGCTCCTACTTCCATCTGAAAATCAAGGCCCTCTACAACAGCGAACAGACGCCGGTCACCACCCCCCTCGCCACGACCGACAATGAGCCAACCCTCGCGACCTGGAACCCCGCCACCGTCGAACACCGTCGAACACATCACCGCGACCATGAAGAACACCCACTCAGGAGCCCCCACGGACCCCTGCCCACCGCACATCTACCACAGGGCCGCCATCGCACCCGAACTAGGACGGACCATCAGCGCCTCCTTCAAATCCGGCATTTTCCCAGTCGACTGGAAGCGGTCTGAAGTCAAACCCCTCCTCAAGAAACCCACGGCCGTCCCGACGGACCTGAAAAACTACCGGCCCATCTCTCTCCTCCCCTTCACTGCCAAAGTCACCGAGAGACTCGTAAACGCTCAGTTGACCGCCTTCATCGAAGAGAACTCCATCCTAGACTCCTCCCAGTCCGGATTCCGCAGCAACCACAGCACCGAGACCGCCCTCCCTGCCGCCACTAATGACATCCGCATGCTACTCGACCAGGGACACACGACAGCCCTCATCCTACTAGACCTCTCCGCTGCTTTCGACACCGTCTCACATCGCACTCTCGCAGCCAGACTTCACAACGGAGGCATACGAAGAACCGCCCTAAACTGGATCCAATCCTTTCTTTCCGGTAGAACCCAGAGGGTCAGACTCCCTCCCTTCCTCTCCGAACCCACAGAGACCAACTGCGGAGTACCCCAAGGATCATCGCTCAGCCCCACGCTCTTCAACATCTACATGGCCCCCCTCGCCGCCATCGTCAGACAGTATGGGCTCAGCATAGTGTCTTACGACGACGACACCCAGCTCTTCCTCTCCCTCACGAAGAACCCGAAGACACCAGACTCTGCTTCCAGGAAGGAATGAAGGACGTCGCAGCCTGGATGAAAGATAGCTGCCTGAAGCTCAACTCGGAGAAGACTGAGGTCCTCATCCTCGGACCCTCCACCTCCGCCTGGGACAACACCTGGCGGCCCTCGGGACTCCACCCACCCCTACGGACCACACACGGAACCTTGGCATCATCCATGACTCCTCCCTCATCATGACCCGCCAGATCAACTCTGTCGCCTCCACCAGTTTCAACTGCCTTCACATCCTACGTAAGACCTTCAAATGGATACCCCCGAATACAGAAAGACCATCACCCACACACTCATTACCAGCAGACTGGACTACGGCAACGCCCTCTACCCCGGAATCAACAGAACTCTTCTACACAAGCTCCAAACCATCCAGAACGCCGCAGCCAGACTCGTCCTCGGGACCCCACGGCACGAACACATGACCCAACACCTACGAGACCTCCACTGGCTCCCCGTCGAGAAGAGAGTAACCTTCAAACTTCTCACCCACGCCTACAAATCCCTCCACAACACCGGACCCAAATACCTTAACGAGAGAGTCTCCTTCCACGTACCCAAAAGGAACCTCCGCTCCGCCGACCTCGCCCTGGCAGAGACCCCCCGCATCCGCAGAAACAGAGCTGGCGGAAGAGCTTTCTCCTACATCGCAGCCAAGACCTGGAACGAGCTCCCAGTTAACATCAGACGCTCCCCGACCCTGCACTCCTTCAGGAAGAACCTCAAGACCTTGCTCTTCGACTGAACCGGAGCTGCTGAACCCCCCACCCACCCCCCCAGCGCCTTGAGACCCTCACGGGTGAGTAGCGCGCTTTATAAACCCCTGATTGATTGATACACGCCGTGGGGTAAGCCTGAGCATACCCCGGCTACATGTAACACTTGCGGGCGTCCTGTGACTAAAGTATCGTGATGGGCGATACTACAAGTGGAGGGGTGGTGTGGGTACCAACTACCTGTGGCGCACTGCAGAGGAGGCGCAAATGGGTGCCGAGATGGTTGTCTGTTTTGTCAGTACAGTGCACGTGGCAGCAGAGGTGCAAGCGGATTCAGGTACAGTGAAGTGTGAGTAGGTGTTGGTGCAGATGCTAGTCAGTGTGTTGTCAGTGGGTGTGGTACTATGCTATTATCTATGTGGCAGTTATTGTGTATTTTCAACTGTGCGTCAGTTTGACCCCACCCAGGAACAGTGCAGTACAGGCGTCAGTGCAGATGGCACCGGGTGGTGGACGGTGCAGTGGTCAATTGTGATTGCACTGCTAGTGGGGTGGGTACAGTCACGTGTCAATCAATGTGGGTAGAGGATAGGTGTCAGTAAGTGTGGGTGGAGTGCAGATACAAGCGTGAGAAGACATCAGGCAACCAGTGGTGCAGGTGCATTGATAAAACCATTGAGTGTGGATGCAGTTCAGGTGTGAGTGGGTGATGACGCAATAACCTGCCAGTCGGTTCACGTTTCTAACACAAACTTAAATAACTTAATGTTCTGGTTGGAGTGTGCACCAGTGCGGCGCAGTGTAGGGTCTGTGCCATTGACAGTGAGTGCAGTTGGCGCTCACACATTGTGGCAGCCTGAGGGCCACATCAAAAGGTCACAGCCTGGAAATGTCGTCTGCCCATAGAGGGGGCTCCTCTACTAATTTCTGGCACAGATTTAAATCGCTGTGCAGGTGCAGTGCAAGCACTGATGTGCACTAATGCAGTTCCTGTGCCAGTGTCAGTGTACAGCTAGGTGTCCTCACTCAATGTGGCAGCTTAAGCTGCCCCTCTACAGGCCGCAAGTCCTGATGGAGGAAGGGTGGAGGCTGCCGGAGCCCCTCCAGATGGAAAAGATGGAAGAGGCCACAGTGATACCACAGAGGGAGCGCTGCAGGTAAGAGTGAGTGGGGTACCACTTAGCTCTGCTGCCTTTTGTCTAGATTCACGCTCTGTAAACACACTGTACATACATCCTTTAATGGTAATTCATGTGGGCCGTATGTGTTGTACGTTTTCTAGGCCCTAATGTGTGAAGAGTCATATTTTAGGCCTTTTCATAGTATGTTCCAGAAAGTATCTTTCACCTATTAGTGTTCCATGGAAGCTAGTAGGATCTTGGTGCGAATGAAGGGGGTATTTGGGCAGTTTGTTTTGGAGGATTTATGTGCCAGGTGTGTAGCATGCTTTGTGTGCAATGTATAGGGCTTTGAAGGAGATTCTTTTGAAACTTGGCAGCCAGTAGAGCGTGTCCAGGGTGTGGTGTCTGGTACTGAGATGAAGCGGTACCCAGGCCACGTGTACATGCGCACTGGAGTCTGCACATCTGGTAGAATAGGAGGCCTAGATGTAGGCATTTCATGAAATGTAGGCATTCATTATTCATTTTAAGAATGCTGTTGCCTTTTTAGGTCGAGCCTACCGGCAGTGCGCATGCGCTGCTTGATCTGCGAGGCATGCTATATTGGAGTGTGCACTGGAAGCCCCGCCCATATTTGTCATTGGCTTGTGTCATTGTCCTTCGTAAATGCTGGCTTCTGATTCGTAAATAGGCTTGTTAGTCCCTCCTTAGTACCGCCTTGTCTGCATTTGTTACCTTCCATAACGACTGGACCTTTTACTTGGCTTGTTACATGGTCTGCATTATAAGTCTTGAGCACTGTTTTGTTTATTGACACTGATGGCGCCAATGGCTGCGGCTTTTTGTATTTGCAGCGCGCCCACACAGGACAATGGCGGCTGCTTTTTTTATGGAGCGCTATGCCACTCTAACTTTCATATTGAGCGCGGCGCCCGCTTTAGGGACACCGTGCTCAGTTACAATTTTTTTTTTACTTTCATGTTGAGCGCGGCGCCTGCTTCAGGGTCACCGCACTCTGTTTAATTTTTTTTTAAACTTTAATGGTGAGCGCGGTGCCCGCTTCAGGGACACCGCACTCTGCTTCTTTTTTTTTTTTACTTTATTGGTGAGCGCAGGGCCCGTTTCACGGACATTCGCTCTGCAATACAATAGGTATCGTTTTTGCCAAAGTTTGAACTATTGGCATTGTAACTGACAATGCCTTTTAATATTATAAAAGGCAGTGCCATTTACAAGCCAATAGCTCAAAATCTCGCAATCGCGAGACCTATTGCATTGTAAATGCTTGTTAAAGTATGCATGGTAGGGGAAGATAAGCCTAACAATACACAGGGAGGAGAAACAGGATTTGACTGCAGCGTTCACTGTGGTGTGAGGGGTCAGACTAGAGTCCAAGCCTGCATCCACCCCTTTCGATATAATTGTGAGATGCAGGGAAGGTCCTGTGACTGGAGACAGGACCAGCACTGAGATGAGAAGGCTCCATGGAACAGGGTTGTGTTTCCGAAGCAGGCTCAGTTGTAGTCCACCCGGGCCTAGTCTGCAAGGTTTTGTTTACTATTAGTAATATGGGTGTCTCCGTGTAGTCGTACAAGATGTAAGTTCCTGATCCAGGTGGCAAAGGGGGTCTGGTTTGTATAGAAGAGAAGGGACATGATGACTCCGGTTTGCGATGGTAGCGGGGGAAGTGAAGTGAGACACTCTGGTTGGGAGGAATTATGCTGTGGACTGTTCCCATGAGGCACAGGGTCAAGACTGATTTGCATATGGCCAGGTCTAAACTGGGGTGGCATGGTGAGCAAAAGAGTGATGGATTTAACCCAGATCTCTTGACTGGGAGTGAATGTTTTGATTTGTTCTGCATTCCGTCCATCAATTGTGTGTCTTGTGGATTGATTTCAAGGCCACACTTCCGGTGATGTCCCACCGCTGATGTCTGTAGTGACTTCTGTTCCTGAGAATGGAGTTGTTGACTGTGTGGAGGCAGCTGAGATCCTGGGCTGCCTGCTGCTGCTCTGAAGTCGACGTCCTTCTCTGCCTCGGCCCGGCCTGAAGACCACCTGGGCCCCGTCGGAGTGTCAGTGTCCTTTAGCTGAAGAGGTGTGTTCTAGTAGTGCGGCTGGGCATGGAGGCTAGAGATGGGTCTAAGTATGTGCTTCTAGGAGGTGTTTTGTCGACTTCGCCCTGACCAGTTTTAAGAGCACATCCTTAGACAGAGCGGGTCTGACACCTTACAAGGAGCACCATGCGCCAGTGGCTAACATTAGCTCCCCCCGCAGCCCCTGAGCTCCAGGGGGCCCCCTCATCACAGTACACAGACTGGGTCTGGGACCAGTTAGTGTTAGTTTGATACCCTCGATTTTTGGGCAGTGGGGCAATTTGGTAGGTAGTGGACCCGGGGCCCATCCATGTGTATGCAGGGGGCCCCCTCGAAATCCATCACGCCACTGCCATGCGCGGCACAGGAGTTGTGCTCTTTAAGGCCGGGGCTCGGTAGTACAGTGGGGAGCTGTTATTTATTTATTTATGCGTTTTTATGTAGCGCATACTTTACCCAGAGCTGTCAGAGCGCTTTACAATAAGGTAAAGTAAATTACATAAGGAAAAAGAGTAACATGGTAATGGGTATCACTAAATTTGAGCAATAGGTACTCGGTGTGAGTTACAGATTAACAAGTTATGTATTCATTTAAGATTACATATTTATGAAAATGTGGAGTGATTAGGGTGACATTAATACATAATTACAAAATTGCGAACAATCGTGGTAACAATCAGGGTCATGACCTAGGATAAGGGGACGTGTGCCTGGAGGGGAGCTTGTGAAGTGTCTTTGGAAGAGAAGAGTTTTAAGATCTGTTTTGAAGATCCTGAAAGAGGCAGTGGTGCGTAGGTTTGGAGGTAGCGAGTTCCAAATTCTAGTCGCATTACCTGAGAAGGATTGCGCCATCAGTCTTTCCCTTTTGAAAGTTGGAGGTTTGAGCAGTAGATTTTCAGCATTGCGTGCAGGTCAGGAGCGCCTGATAATCTGAGTTTATTAGCCAGGTAGGGAGGGGTGGAAGCGTGCATGGCTTTATGGGTGGAATGAGAGGGAGAGAAGCTGGTAAAGGGGATGGCTATGCTGCTGTGGACTGTGCATACATTTGAATGATATATAGTTTCCTCAACCACAATACTCGGGTGATGTTTTGGAAAGGGTTGTTCTTAGTTATTTAATGACTTTGGCAGACCTACGTCATCTCTCATTATATACAGCAAAGAATGCTATTCCCCTGCACGCAGCAGTCTCACCGAGACGAAGGAAACCCTCCCCCCCCTCGTGGAAGACGAGGGCAGATGAGGTCTTATCTCTTCTGCATTTGTAAGAGCGCCTTTTCCCGTATAATGCATGCTGGGCGCTAAACCGCGGAATGTGCTCCCACCTTGGTTACTCAAGAGAGCCGAGGAAAAGAGAGATGGAGAGATTTGCTAATAATATGCTCAAATGCGGAACCCCTCACCCCCTTCTACAGCTAATGCATCACTGGGAGGGGCCATATAACCCACGGACTGCATTCAATATAAATGCCCGCAGTAGGTGCATCAGTTTACCATGCTATCCTTCCCAGCGCTGTAGACAGCGGGGTTCTGAGGCAGCGTCCGCCACTCGTCCCAACACACTAAATTTATGGCTTTCTAGAACCTTCCTCCAGATGTGAAGGAAGAGGCAATACGCGTCTCCAAATGGGACCGACTCTGGGGAACAACAGCGCTATTAATCAGAGGGGGAGAGTACAGAGATTATTAGTTTCAGAGGCAGAGAGGGGGGAGCGAGTGGACGAGACAGCGCCCTGCCATCGTCCCCTCCCCTTCCCCCACTCCTCCATAGTCCTACTGACTGACTTGGCGAAGACCCACAATATCAAAAGGAAAATCAAAAACACATTGCGCGTGGCACGTGGTCAAGGTACTTTTTATAGATCCACACTGTGACGAGGCTCGTGAGAGGGCCCGAGAATGACTGGGAGAGACCACTGTGGAGGAACCGAGGGGGATTATTCAGGAACACCATGACGACATTAATGAATGGCAGTAAGACACACTAGTGCTAGTGTCGCCACCTTTCCCAGTAAAAAACACCGACCATTTGTTCATGTTTTAAAATTCTTCAAATGTTCAGACATGACTTTTATATCAAATCGTCTGTATTCATTTTTAACATGGCCTTTCTGTTTTTATGTACTATAATTATCAGAGATCGTTAAGGCAGTTGTAGAACACATTGTAAAGTGCTTTCTTCTTATATTTTCTTTTTAGGTATGTACCAAGAAGGGAAAAATACTGGCTTTAGGTGATTTTCTTAAAATTAAAATGCTAGTCATGCAGGCAAAAAAAAACTACCTGGTAGCAACTTACATAAGAAAAAATGGAAATAAATGAGAGATGCCCAACAGAGGAAATGTGAGAGATTCAGAGACATTCAACAGAACTGATGGCAGAGACCGAGCACTATACAACACAGATAACAGAAAATATTTAGAGACCCCTCCCCCCAGCAAAAGTAAAGGTTAAGATTGAGAGACATTTAGGCCATTTAGGAGAAGTAATGAAAGGAATGGGGAGACTCAGAGACATTCCCCCAAAATATCTGAAGTGACTAAGAGATATCCAGAAGAGGTAATGGATGAGATTCAGAGATACCTAACAGCAGTGATGAAATAAGTACCTTTGAAGACACCTAGCAGATGTAAAGGGGAAAGATTTAGAGACATCCAGGAGGAGTAAAGGTAGAGATCGAGAAAAAACGAAAAGAAGAATTTGGAAAATGTATGGAAAACCATAAGGAAGCATACTGATAAAACCATAGGGAAAAGCGTAGGAAAAAAACAGATAAAATGAATGAGAAAACAGAACAAATGACAGCCGCAGCCACATCACTCGATAAAATACAAATACCCTACTTATGAACTAGTACGTAAGGGTAAGTGTAACCGTGCCACTCCCTATGAGGGTGACCAAATGGCTCCATGTTACTGGGGCACCTCATTTCCAGTTTGGGCTTTCATTAAACAAATGAGTGCATTCAGGTTATTGCAGTTTGGGTTCAGTTCATTCGAACTAAGTGGACCAACACTCTTGATAACGATCTGTGAAAGAAAAACACAGACATCGAACATGTGTAACCTGGTGGCATGGAGTCATCTAATAGCTGTCCCTCCTATCCATAAACACCCTAACCCACCCTCATTCAGCCTTATGACCCCCTCTGTGATACAATCCTTTAATTCCCCTGGATTCCCACCTCCTATTCTCTATTCTAACCCCTTCCGTCATGTTCTGTCCAAGAGTTTTGTGAAGTACAATGAATGCCCAGGAAGGCCTCTTGAAACTGACTCAGGTTAGAAGGGTGGAAAATTGTCCCAAATGCAGGAAAGTCTAGTTAGTTGACATGGGAGAAATAGGAAATTCTTCAGTGGGCATTTAAAAGTGAAATTATCATTGATCATTCCGATTGGGAAGTGAGTCCAGTGGACCGTTCAGAGAAGTCATGGCTGCCAGATCTAATTTTCGTGAACTTTGGAACACTGGCCGGTTGGCCGGTTGCTGCACGAAAGTATGGTGGATATCTCGCGATTGCATGTGTTCCATAGGAAATTGGAGCCTATTTATTGGATGGCACGATTAGCCATGCATAGGGATGTGAATTTCACTCTCCCATGAATTGAAAGCCAGGGAATTTATCTCAGGGTTGGGGAGATGCAGTCAATGTGGTTGAAACTCATTTATGCTGTATCATGTAAATGTGGCAGTTTCAAGAGAAACTGCAGCAGTCCTATAGAGACAGGGCTGACACAGTTGATTATGGATAGAAGAAATACCATCATAGCCTGTAATCTGTGTATGAAATACAATAGGCAAAACATTATTAAAATATCTTCAATTAGAGGAAGCCAATCTTGACAACATCTGAGACCTGGGGAGTCAGCATCACTTCTGCATCCAATATCACCACAGTGTTTTTTACATTGGTGATTGGAGAGTTTTCCAGCTGATCAGTCAGATATTGGGTGACAATGGAGTGGCAGTGGCACCGACTACAAAGATTTTAGTCATAGCAGAGTCCGATTTTAGAAAGTGTACAGAGTTGTAAATTGACAAAAGGCAGGATGAGGCATTCTCCTAATAAACACAAGTGAAAGGAAGGATTTAGAAGATTAACTGAGTGTTAACTGCATAATTAAAAGAATACCTCTAAAGGAATGAATTAACTTTATTAGTGTCACCAGGTAAATTTAGAAAAAGAAGGACAACTGAGCAAAACTTTGAGAAACGCCTTATTTGTTACGGCGTACTGGAGACCTGAAGGGATGCAAGGGGACAACCTAGGATGCTTCAAACAAAAACATCTAATAGAGCTTGGTGGGGTTTCATAGAGGCCAGCCTTGCTGAGTCTGGATACCAGGACTGAATGGTCAAAGGGATGGATCCCAGCTGATCCACCTAGCAGCCTCGGCCTTGAAACACTGTTTCCATTGGCTTGTATTTCGGGATAGCCCAAAATAGCTCTAATCCCACAATCTGGGCTGATGTGAACCAGGCCTAGTGAGAACCGAGTATCCCAATATTCTCTGGTCTACAATCACTCAGTTTGGTAAACCCAGAGCTTGATGGCTAGAAACCGGCTTTTTTAAAGAGATAAGTAGGCTCTCGTTTGGGGCTTCTTTTGCAAGAATTTCATCTTCAGGGTGAGTGAAATATAACTCTTGCTAATGGACAGATTGAGGCACCTTCTTCTGGCTGCCCCCACTAGGGCTGCCTCGTTTTTAAATTTTGGTGTTAGACATGTATTATTTGGCGATGAAGAATTCTTGGTGTACTGGAGCAGCGGTGCGCATTGCTGAGCATTTGACAAGGCTGCGGAGGACTCAGGTGTCTTTGTAGAGCTGTAGGAACTGGTCAAGTCTACTATGTGCTCATAGCCGTGGTAAGTGTCTAGGATTGTTTTGCATTTTCCGGGTTTCTGGGAATAGAGTACTTTGGCTTTAACGGTGTCTGAACTCAAACCTTGTCCAAGACTATGCAGAATTGTTTTTCTGGTGACAGGAAGCGTTTGATTATCAAAATAAAATAAAGTGCACTTTCATTTCCGATCGAGAATGTTTTTCCAAGAATGGTCTAACAGGAGAATTTGACCTTCCAGAAAAGATTAGCCCTCGATTTTAGTTCAGAATGCGTTTAGTTTTCTTAGATTCTCAGTTTATATAAACCACATTTGTGTCTGCTGACCACTATGCTGGATTTAGGGGGATTTGCCTGTCCAATGACAGCCGTTCACTGACCTGATCAAAACAACATGCATTATCATCAAACATTAGGGAAAAGGGAGCCAGGTTGGTAGGTAGGCTGGACCATTACTGGCCTCGACACCATTTTCTACTATGACTGGCCTCACAATAGTGTCTATTTTAACCCACCTCATCTCACTCAAAGATAGAAAGAGCGCCCCTACTTCCATTTCTTTGCCTTCTACTGCTTACCCTTTGAACCCCAGTGTCTGAATATTTTTGGGTGTCACAAAGAGAGCAGGCAAAATGATGAGACTGTCCATTCTGCAACCCTTTTCTTGTTTCTTTGGGACTCTATGTATTACTGCCTGAAGTGTAGTTAAATGTATTTGCGCTCCAATGAATGAATAAGGCACTTTATTGGAACTAAACACTTCCCTGCAACTTGTCAACAAATCAGGGAGACCAAACCACCCCACTTATTCGACCAAAGGGCTCCTTCATTTTCCTGTTGACTTCCTTCTTAGCCCTAATTAATACCCCCTTGCTCATCTCCGCCCCTATTGAGTAGATATTGGTAGCTCCCAATTCACCTTCCTAAAAATAAAACATTCTACACAGAAACCCATAGACATCATCATGTTCACAACACATCACCACAGCTATATAGTAAGTTGTCATAACTCTCACCGCACATCACAACAACCTGCACCATAGAACCAGCAAACAGTGATAGCTTAAAGAGGTCATAAAGCACAGAGAATAAAAAAGTACCCAATACTCTTGTACCCAGTCCTGCATCTCCAACAATCACCAACATGAACTTTACCATACAAGACACTTATCAAATCAGTACTAACAATAGTACAAACAAATGCAACCAAACAGTGCCAGAACGACGGAGGAATATCCCCAAATTGAACAAAAAGAGCAACCAGATGAAGATAGCACTACTTTGGCGTGACAATGGTAGAAAATGCTATAAGATGCTGATAGTATAGCATAACACCTTGAAACAATTCAGTTGTAGAGCGAATGCTAGACAAATAGTATAAATAAATAAGCTTCAGAGCCAAGTGGGCTCAATCAACTTCACGTTGCTGACCAGAGCCGGCCATCCCAGGGGCAGATCCCAGAGTGCTGTAGGTCAGAGCATTTAGCTACTACCATCTGGAACAAATGCCTTCTTTTAGGGGCGAGAAGTAAGGTAACTCAGGATGGGGTTTTGCTGAGAGGTGAGAGGAATGATAGCTCATTTTCTGTCACTGGTGAAAAGGTAGCCGGGGGATACTGCTGGTCCCTGAAATTATAAAAGCTGTTTCTTAAACGATTGCAGATTATATAGATTAAAAACATGAGCCTCCTGCCAACTCACTGTCATGGTGGTGTCGGAAGTAGGGTAAATCTCCTTTGCCACAGTATTGCTTGTCCATTGTGTGCCCATCTTGTATTGTTTTCATTCTTTACTAAAGCTAAAAGTGGAAATGTACATGAGGATACTTTAGAAGGGCAAGAGGATCACACAGGTAAGCACAGGTAAACAAAAAACAGTCAGGCTCCCTGACAGTCCTGGACTTGTATGGAGGAGTGAGGCTAGGAGGGTACAGTGGGGCAGACCTGATCAGACTTGTTCTGTCAGCACTTTGTCTCTCGCCCTCGAATGTGCGGCGTGCCCCTCTGGCATGGGTTTGAGGCTTGACCCAGTTAGGGCTTGAGATTATCTGCCTTTGGCAGCCTTGATACATCTAATTCAGTTTAGGAGGAATGGGTGGGATCTGGGCCTTTGAAATGTTGTGTAGTTTCTATTGAAGTTGCTAACTTTGATGGTTTTTTCCAATTATCTTCCTCCTTTACTGCCAGCGTACAGCATTAAACACCATCCTGGGTTCTAAAAAGGTGCAGAGCTCCTGTTCATGTCACCAACCTTGATGGATGCTCCAAATGTACATTGTGATAATCCGGCATAATTTCACTCATTTGGCAGCATCCCAGCCTTGAAAGGGTTGCATTGCTTCTGCAGTTTCATCTGGATTACTGGGACTACTGTGATTAGTTTCTTTTGTGCAAACACACACACACACACACACCCCACCCCCGCTCCACGCTCTGGTGGCACTAGGCTAGGGTTATGTTTATTTATTTATTGAGATTTTTATAAAGCTTGAATAAAACTGGAAGGTATCAGAGTGCTGTACAGCATAAAGCATGCAACAGTTAACGAGTTACTAAGAGGGTAGTTAGCCTGTGGAATATTGCCTACTGGCGGTTGCCAGTAGGTAGTTATAGTTAGGACCTTGTTTCTATTCAAAAAGCATTTTTTCTTTTGCCAATATCTTTGGTGCCGTTTGACGAATCTTCGCAAAATTTTCAAAACTAATGGGGCGCTCCGGTCAGCTCCTGTCTTGAACGTTTCGGGTGATTCGTCAAGCGGGGGCCGAGAAAAAAGGGGGGGTCCCAAAACGCGTTTTCCACATGTTAATTTCCATAGGAAACTTTAGACAAGGCTACAGCCCGAACTGCTGAACGGAATTACACCAAATTTGGCAAAAAGGTAGCTCTTGATTCAGAAAGTGCCCTTTTTTTTAAATGGTGTAAATCCGTTCAGTAGTTTTTTAAATATTAAAGGAAAAAGAAATTTATATATCTGGGCGGAGCCTAACCACACATCTCATCGTGAGATCTGATTGGCTGTCAGCACTTCATCCAAGAAGTGTTGGCAGCCATCTTGGGAACAATATACATGATAGCACTCCATTAAAATGCATTGTAGTGAATGGAAGGTTTTGAGGGTCACCAAAAGGAGAACGTATAAAGGGTGATAAGACTTTAGTTACATTATAAATCATTTGTTGATGGTACCATACTAATTTTAGGAATTGTGGTGTGTTCTAAGGTGATTTTGCCCTGTGAAAAAGCCTTCTGCTTGGATATCATGAATCATGTTTGAGAGAAAACTATTTTCTCATACTTTTCCCATAGAGGTTTGGAAGGTGATCTAGAAGCTAAAATGAGAGCATATTTTCTGTAAATTCACATTATGTTTCTCAGTCATGTGAGAATGAAGTCTGACATTCTCAGTAAAACATGTACATCCAACAAGGGCAGAGACTGTCAGTTGATTCCTTTGTGTACTACTGCAGCTTCCCAGAGTGTTCTAAGGAACAACTAGGGCGCTAACAGTCTTACTAATGACAAAAGTATGGCACACCTGAAGCCAACCTGATTGGAATAAAGTGGTAACACTTAAAACATTTAATTTAAAAAGGAACAAAATGAGGGGGTTCATTTTGCCATAGAAATTATGATTAGTGCTGCAGAAAGAAAAATTAGGGCACATTTTGAGTGACTTCTCAAATCCTCTTCTATTTCATAAAAAAATTCTGACATGCCGACTGAAACATGCACTTTCAATACCAGCAGCAGACTTCCCTGGTGAGCAGTAGCTTTACTACAGTGATCTAATGAGCAACTAGAGTGCTAACATTCTGAATTTATGACAAATGTGTGACACATCTGAATGCCTTCTTGATGGAATCAAAGTAAAAACTGAAAGTATTTACTACTGAGGAGACTGCAGTAAATGAGGAAATTAGGAAACTTCATAACAAATAAGTCTCCCAAGATGGCCACCAGAGACAAAAGAGCCCAAATGTAGCACAAATATCACCCAGATGTAGCCCACGTATAGCCCAATGACAGAATGTCCCAGAGTGTTCTAAAGAACAACTAGAGCGCTAACAGTCATACTTATGACAAAAGTATGGCACACCTGAAGCCATCTTGATTGGAATAAACTGGTAACACTTAAAACATTTAATTTAAAAAGGAACAAACTGAGGGGGTTCATTGTGCCATAGAAATTATGATTAGTGCTGAAGAAAGAAAAATTAGGGCACATTTTGATTTACTTCTCAAATCCTCTTCTATTTCATGAAAACATTCTGACATACAGACTGAAACATGCACTTTCAATACCAGCAGCAGACTTCCCTAGTGAGCAGTAGCTTTACTACAGTGATCTAATGAGCAACTAGAGTGCTAACATTCAGAATTTATGGCGAATGTGTGACACATATGAATGCCTTCTTGATGGAATCAAAGTAAAAAACTGAAAGCATTTCCTACTGAGGAGACTGCAGTAAATGAGGAAATTAGGAAACTTCATAACAAATAAATCTCCCAAGATGGCCACCAGAGACAAAAGAGCCCAAATGTAGAACAAATATCTCCCAGATGTAGCCCACATATAGCCCAATGACAGAAGTGTGCCAAACACTTTTTATTTTTTGTTTTTTTGCAGTTTTATGCAGACTGGTCAGGTATTGGAGTGCTTTACATGAGCATTGGTTACATCACACAAGGACAAATTCATGTTGGTTGTAGACATGGGGAGATTAAGTGATTTGACCAGAATCACAGAATGTCGAGCTGAAGCAGAAACTCCAACCTGGTTCCCCAGTTGCAAAGTCTGCAGCTCTGGAAGTAATACCACATCCTCTCCCCTAAGTGCAACATTTAATCAAGTGGTCAACTGGATAAAAAAACATAAAGATAACAAATAATTTAAAAGTGCTTTGTCGCTATTTGAAAACTCAGAAAATATGTCCTCATTTTAGTTTTTTAGAGCACTAACCATAATTTCGATGCAAATAAGACCCTCTCATTTCTGTAATTTCTAAAGGAAATGCTCTAGGTATTATAGTTTTGATTACATCAAGATGACGTCAGGCGTGCCACACTTTTGTAATAAATATAGAATGTTAGCAATCTAGTTGTTCATTAGGATACTGTTGAGAGGCAGAGGCCAGGGGCACGGACTCAGAAAATTGAAGGCAGGTAGGAGGGTGCAGAGGCAACAATTTGACCACACTGGGCAGGCAGGAAGGGCAGTGGCAGCACAACAGACTATGCAGGGCAGTGGAAAGGGGGGCAGGGGCAACAAACCAACAATGCAGGACAGGCAAGAGAGGCTGTGGCAATATAATAGACCATTGTGGGCAGAAGGAAGAGGCAGTGGTAGTACAACCATACATGCCAACAGACCCGATTCAGCCAGGAAACGCCCAATGTTTTTAAGCCCAAATGGGCTTCATTTGATCTGTCTCCTGTCTACAATCTCCTCTTTTTCAATGTAAGTCAATGGGGAAAATCAATACCCCAGTTTATTTTCAAAATCTCCCTCTTACCAAGTTCAAAATGTTAGCAAGTATGGTACATTGGATCATGGAAGGCAGGAGGAATTGGGGTAGGGACATGGACTCGGATAACAGACGACAGGAGGGACATGGACAGGTGCACCAAACTGACCTTACAGGGCAGGCATCAGGGTTTGCAGCAGCACAATACACCACACAGGGCATGCGGGATGGGAGTGCAGCACAACAATCCATGGAAAGCAATAGGGAGGGGACAGGACCATGCACATGGACAACAGAGAACAGAGGGGAAAGAGGCAATGGCAGCTAGCTGACCATAATGGACAGACAGGATAGAAAGCTGCAGCATAACAGACCATAAAGGGCAGGAGGTAGGGATCAGGGGCATTACAATGGAACAGACAAGCCAGGAGGGAGGGAATAGGGGTCTGCACATGGAAAACAGAGGGCAGGGGGCAAGGGGGCAGGGCAGGAGCAGTACGCTGACAATGGAGGTCAGGCAGGATGGGCACTAGAAGCAAGACACACCATGGAGAGCAACAGTGAGACTATAATGGCATACACACAGATCATGGAGGGAAGGTGGGAGGGGGTCAGGGGCAGCTAGCTGACCACACAGGGAAGGTGGGAGGGGCCATGACAGCACAGAAGACCATGCATGGCAAGCAGGTGGGTTAGCGGCAGCACAATGGCCATGATGGGCGAGAAGGAGGGGGCAGGTGCATGCAGAAAGGACCATGGAGGATAGAAGGGAGGGATAGGAGCTGGTCACAGACAAGAGAGTTCAGGGGAAGGGGCCTCACAACAGACCACGCGGGGCAGGGAGGAGGAGCAGTTGCAACACAACAGACCAGGGAGGGCAGAAGGGTGTGGCAGTAAAATGGACCATGGAGGACAGGAGGAAGGGGATAGGGGCATGGAACGTGGACAGGCAGGGTGGAGGTGGCAGGGACAGGTTACAGTCATCTGACAATGCTAGGCAGGTGGGAGGGGAGTGGTAGCTCAATAGAACACTCAGAGTAGATAGGAGGGGCAGGTCCATGGAACATGGTGGGCAAAAAGGATGGAGCAGGGGCATGCACACAGACATCAGAGGGCAGGGGGAAGGAGAGTAGGGGCAGCAAGCTAAGCACAGCGGCTAAGCAGGGGGTCAATGATGGGGCATAGAATTGGGCAATGGAGGGCAGGAGGAGTGGACTGGGACATAATGCTAAATGGAGGGCAGTGGCAGCACATCAGACCACGCATGGCAGGAGGGAGAAGGCTAGTGCATGGATTCAGACAACAGAGGATAGGGAGGAGGTGGATGGGGCAGCAAGCTAACTGTTCAGAGAAGGCGGGAAGGCCAGTGGCAGAACAACGGCCACACAGGGCTGTAATGAGGGAGCACGGGCATGGACTTGGACAATGGATGGCAAGGAGGAGGGGAGGCAGGAGCAGCAAGCTTGGGTGGGGGCACACAATGCCAGGCCAGGCCCTGCCTCCACCATCCATTGTGATAGGCATCTTACTTAACGTTAAAAAAACCTAGAAATTTGCTGAAAAAAATAAAGATTACAGGGACGTTATAGTTAGACTCAGATTTCACTCGTACAAAACCAGTGAAATTCAGCAGTTATAGTTGCCTGAGCTAACTATAACTTACACCACCGCAATGCACTGCTTATGACCTCAGACATCACATCATTCATGACATGGTCAGTGACATCACTCATGACATCTCAAATGAGCTGTGAATGGAATGGAACTATAATCGCTAGAACTTTATTTATGGATAGTGTGTGTACATTAACACCCCCTTTTTTTTCTTTTCTTTCGTGTAAGAACCATTACAATACGCAACGTGCCCAGATCAATATGGCCGATAGCCTTTCACTTTAAAGTAATGTGTAGTCCATTATTTATGTTGATGTTTGCAATCCTAAGTATGTTTATTATGAACAAGTCACGTTGACGAACATACAGGTACGGCGGTCACGGGGCAAGATATGCTGAAATGACATTGTGTGCATATTAACACTTGTTTTCTTTTCTTTATTGTATCAATTCCTGAATTTTCACATCGTGACCAGGCCAATATGGCCGCCAGCTTTTTGGATTAAAGTAATATGTAGTCCTTTGTTAATGTTGGCAACTGGAGGCCTTTGTACATTTAAATAAGGTAGCTACAATGACGTCTTGTATCGTTATCAAGGTTCGGACGAGCCGAAACGCGTGGATCGCATTTCGCATTTGAGATGTCATCAGTGATGTCATCAATGATGTCACTGATCATGTCATGAGTGATGTAATATGTGACGTCATCAGCAGTGCATTGCGGGGGCGTTTTATATCTATATATATATATATTCACTGAAAAAACCATAGGTTTTAGGGACAGTTATAGTTAGTTGGACATTGCACTCGTACAAAACCCGTGAAATTCCCCCGTTATAGTTAGTTCAGCTAACTATAACTCGCGCCCCGCAATGCACTGCTGATGACGTCACATATTACATCACTCATGACATGGTCAGTGACATCACTGATGACATCACTGATGACATCTCAAATGACATCACTGATGACATCACTGATGACATCATCCAGTGACTGTGTGTTTCTGTAAAGTTTAAATATGTTTAATATATATAGGGAAAGGCGTATTGAAGAGTGAGTGGGTGTATAAGTGTCTGAATGGATGATTTAGTAGGTGCGTGACTAACTGTATAAGTGAGTGATTAAACTTATCTTACTGAATGCATGGGTTAGTGACTAAACTGGGTGAATGTCTGTATCCGTCTGTCTGTTGCTGTGTAAGTGGCTGCATGGGTTTGTGAATAGCTACATGAGTGTCTATATGAGTTATTGATTGGTTGTCTGAGTATCTGTATGGGTGCCTGAGTGTTTGTGTGGGTGGGGTGTGTGCGACTCTGTACATAGATGTGTGAGTGGGTGATTCACTGGGTGCATGATTTGAAGAGTGCGTCTGTGATGGACTGCTTGGGTGGGTGAGTGTGTGTATGGGTGTGTTAGTGAGTGAATGTATATCTCAGTGGTACATGTGCGAGTAACTACATATGTAAAAGGAAGTATATATATGTGTTAGAGTATTTAAAAGGCTATACGTGAGAGTGTGTGATTGTGAGAGTGGCTGTATGGATGCGTGTGTGCTTGTATCAGTTATTGTATAAGAGCGTAAGAATGTGCTAGTATTTGTATGAGTAAGTGAGCTGGTGTGTGTATAACTGTATAGGTGAGTAAATGGGTGTGTGATTAAATTTTTGCATGACTGACTAGGTGTGTGAGTACCTCTATGGATGAGTGGCGGTGTGTCAGTGTTTATATAGGTGTATGAGTGCATATGATAGTCCTGTACTGAGTGACCGTAAGTATGAGTGACTGTACGGGTGAGTGAGTGGATGTGTGTGTAGACCTAAGAATCAGTGAGTGGGTATGTAGTTATTGGTGTTGGAGTGTCTTTGTTTTTGAGAATGGCAGTCTGTAATTTAGAGTGGGTGTATCAAAAGTTATATTAGGGTGTGAGAAGATGCATGAAATTATCACATGGTTGATGTCATCAGTGATGTCATTTGAGATGTCATCAGTGATGTCATCAGTGATGTCACTGACCATGTCATGAGTGATGTAATATGTGACGTCATCAGCAGTGCATTGCGGGGCGCGAGTTATAGTTAGCTGAACTAACTATAACGGGGGAATTTCACGGGTTTTGTACGAGTGCAATGTCCAAGTAACTATAACTGTCCCTAAAACCTATGGTTTTTTCAGTGAATTTCAAAGGTTTTTTAAATGCTAATTTCTAACTATAACGTGCCTGAAACCTATGGTTTTTTCAGTGAATTTCAAAGGTTTTTAAATGCTAATTTCTAACTATAACATGTCTGAAACCTATGGTTTTTTCAGTGAATTTCAAAGGTTTTTTAAATGCTAATTCCTAACTATAACATGTCTGAAACCTATGGTTTTTTTCAGTGAATTTCAAAGGATTTGTAAATGCCAATTTTTAAATGTATTAATTGTTATTTTTATTTTTTTCATACTGATTTACTACATTTTTTTAAACTATTTATTTTTAGATATTTTATTTTTTAAATTACATTGTAATTACATTATACATTACATTACAAAATATACTTTCTCAGAATGAATTAATTTACTTTAAATACTTTGCAAATAGGCAATAGACTTTTAAGTACAGTAGTTACAGTTGTTGCAATGGGCAACACAATTTCAAACACAATGCAACATTGAGCTCAATGTGAATTTCTAGCTAAATTCAATTAGTTACTTTATGGATTACTTTTCTAACCACAGGACTGGATCCTAGATTCAGTCCTGGGACATCTCCTGTAAACAGTTGAGTAAAAGCGTTTTGGTTACAGTAGTGATTTTTAAGGAATATTATTGTATTTTAAAAGTTGACACAGAAACTTTTTCACATAGAATCACCAATGTTATCCTATGGGAGGAAATTCACTTAGCAGGTAAGTAGTGTTATCGTGACTTTTTCTCACTCAGTGGTGGATCCTGGATCCAGCACTGGTGCATCTCCTGTAAACAGTTGAAAGAATGCGTTTAAGTCATACAGGCGATTTTTAAGGAATATTTGTAGTTTGTGAAAATCGACACTTTGAAACTTTTCTGCTGAAAACCAGACAATGGATTCCTATGGAAGGAAATACAAGTTACTGGTAAGTACGGTTAAAATTACTTTTCAGGGTCAGTGCTGGGCTAAAAGATGCAGCACTGGGTTCTCTCCTGATAACAGGTGAGTAAATCGGAATTCGTATTTCGGCTGATTTTAGAGGAATATTTGTATGTTTCAAAAATCGACACAGAAACTTTTTCAGCAAAAGCAGGCAATGATATCCTATGGAAGGAAATTCAAGTTACTGGTAAGTATGGTTAGAATTACTTTTCAGGATCAGTACTGGGCTGAAAGATGCAGCACTGAGGTCTCTCCTGATAACAGGTGAGTAAATCGGAATTCGTATTTCGGCTGAATTTAGAGGAATATTTGTATGTTTCAAAAATCGACACTTAGAAACTTTTTCAGCAAAAAGCAGGCAATGATATCCTATGGAAGGAAATTCAAGTTACTGGTAAGTACGGTTAAAATTACTTTTCAGGATCAGTACTGGGCTGAAAGATGCAGCACTGAGGTCTCTCCTGATAACAGGTGAGTAAATCGGAATTCGTATTTCGGCTGATTTTAGAGGAATATTTGTATGTTTCAAAAATCGACACTTAGAAACTTTTTCAGCAAAAAGCAGGCAATGATATCCTATGGAAGGAAATTCAAGTTACTGGTAAGTACGGTTAAAATTACTTTTCAGGATCAGTACTGGGCTGAAAGATGCAGCACTGAGGTCTCTCCTGATAACAGGTGAGTAAATCGGAATTCGTATTTCGGCTGATTTTAGCGGAATATTTGCACAATGGTGAAGGGAGGGCGGGGCCTGAGGTGACATCTGTGCAAACGCGCTCCGTGGCGCGTTTTAAGTTGGGGATTAAGTCCCCTTAATCATGAGGGTCCCTGGAGGCCAACTAGCCCACCAGGAACCTCCAGTATGCGCCAGGGGCTGCGTTGCAGAGACGTGTACAGAGGCCACACCCCTTTTACACCTCTCTGCAAGGCAGCTCTGTGGCGCTTTTGGAAGTACATGGTGGGCTAGTTGGACTCCAGGGACCCTCAGGATTCAAGGGGACTTAATCCCCCATCTTAAAACACGCCACGGGGCCTGTTTGCACACATGTCACCTGAAGCCCCGCCCCCTCCCTTCACCACTGTGCAAACGCGCCCCGTGGCACGTTTTAAGTCGGGGGATTAACTCCCCTTGAATCCTGAGGGTCCCTGGGGGCCAACTAGCCCAACAGGTATATCCAAAAGCGCCACAGAGCTGCGTTGCAGAGAGGTGTAAAAAGGGGCGTGGCCTCTTACACCTCTCTGCAACGCAGCCCCTGGCACATACTGGAGGTTCCTGGTGGGCTAGTTGGCCCCCAGGGACCCCCAGTATTGAAGGGGAATTACTTCATCTGCAAACGCGCCAGGGGGCGCGTTTGCAGAGTGGTGAAGGAAGGGGCGGGCCTGCGGCCCGATCGTTTTTTTGTTTTTTTTTCCCTGAAGGGGGCTGTGTGGCCCCCCTTCCTTTTTCCTATTTTTGGGCCCTGGGGACCCCATCCCCAGGGCCTTATCCCCTTTTTTTTTTTTTTTTAATTATACAGGAAGGGGGCCGCGTGGCCCCCTCCCCTGGCCGAATCCTACCCCGGGGACCCCATCCCCCGGGGCATGGCCACACTTTTTCATTAATTTTTAAGGAGGGGGCTGCGTGGCCCCCTCCTCAGGCCTCCTTTGCCCCAGGGACCCCATCCCCCGGGCAGGCCTTTTTATTTTTATATTCTTTTAAAAAATTATTTCTGGGGAGGGGGCCGCGTGGCCCCCCTCCCGGGCCACTACTTGCCCCGGGGACCCCATCCCCCGGGCCTGGCCTCTGGTTGGGGACTGTGGGGGTCCCCAAACCCCCACAGTCCCGCCGGCTCCCCGCCTCCTGCGCGAGCCGGCATTGCTTTTCCACATGGGGAGCAGCTAACATGCTGCTCCCCATGTGGAAAGCAATTGTCTTTGGATATTGAGCGAGAGCAGGTTTCCTGCTCTCTCTTCCAATATCCAAGCAGTTTGTAATGACAGGACGGGAGCCGCGAGGCTCCCGTCCTGTCATTACAAACAGCAGTGTCCCGGGGTAGGCACCCGGGACACTGCAGGAGCCGGCCCTGGGGTGTGGCGGTCCCCAGGGCCACCACAGGCTTCCAGGAGGGGGCCGCGCGGCCCCCTCCCATCCAAATGCACAGCCCCGGGGAGGTGGTGGTCCCTAGGGCTCGGGGTCCTTAACGGACCCCCATTTTCAATTTTGTTAGTGCCCCGGGAGGTGGTGGTCTCCGGGCGTGTGGGGGCTGGAGCCCCCCACACATGTTAATTTAATAAATAAAGAAGCCCCGGGAGGTGGTGGTCCTCGGGCTGCGGGAGGGCTCAGAGCCCTCCCGCTACTTTTTCAAAAAAGCCCCAGGGGTGGCGGTCCTCGGGCTTGGGGGCCCTTAGAGGCCCCCATACATAAAATAAACCCCTCAGCATGCCCCCGGGACTTGGCCCACCCGGGGCAAATTTACATCGAAGCGCGGAGACCGCGCTTCGATTTTTTTTTTGCAGGATCCGCGCACCCTGAGCGCATCCTGCCGATTTAAAAAAAAATAATGCTTTTTGCCCAGGGGGTCCTTGTGGGACCCCTGAGCAGGCCTAGGGGTTAGGGTGTTTCTACCCTGCCCCCTTTGTGCGTTTTGCGCACTTGTTTCTTTTTTTTTTTCTCGGCGGGATCCGCGCACCCTAAGCGCATCCTGCTGATTTAAAAAAAAAAAATGCTTTTTTTCTGCCCAGGGGGTCCTTGTGGGACCCCTGAGCAGACCTAGGGGGTCAGGGTGTTTCTACCCTGCTCCCTTTTGCGCTTTGCGCACTTGTTTCTGTCCCTCGGTTCTACCGAGGATAAAATGGCTGCCAACACTTCTTGATTTGGAGTGTTGACAGCCAATTAGCATGCAGCTCGTGATCGGGAGGGTACGCGGATCCGACGCGCCCATAGATATATATGTGATTTTAATTGTGAATTTCTCAGGATCTACTGAACGGATTTACACCATTTTAGCAAAAGGCACCAGTCTGAACCAAGGGCTACCTCTTTGCCAAATTTGGGGTAATTCCGTTCAGCAGTTCGGGCTGTAGCTGCGACTAAAGGTTCCTATGGAAAAATGAATGGGGAAAACGCGTTTTGGGACCCCCTTTTTCTCGGCCCCGCTTAACGTATCACCCCGAGACTTTCAGGGTAGGAGCGGACCGGAGCGCCCCAACAAGTTGGAAGCTTTGCAAGATTCGCCAACCGGCGCCAACATTATTGCAAATAGAATGTCGCGGATTTCCTATGGATAATAGGTCCTAACTATAACTATCTACTGGCGACCGCCAGTAGATAATATATATATATATATATATATATATATATATATATATATATATATATATATATATATATATATACTCAATTCGCCATCCAAAGAAGCCTCACACGGACAAGGAAAACGAGAGCAGACCCAAAGTTCTTGGTGCAAATCCAGTGCTGTTTAATTAAATGCCAGCAAATCCGCCATATAAACATATTCTCCCTTGACGGAAAGAAGGTGAGCCGCACTCATAACTTGCTGTTTATAGATCTTTATTTCTTGATTGGTGAAGCAGCATGGCAGTCCTGACGCGTTTCGGTCTCCAAAGACCTTTATCACTGGTAAACCTGCACCATACACATCGCTGGTGTCCACAGCCTAATGTCCTAATTTAAATCTTGATCCTCCAATGGATAACTTTTATGCTTGCATTCTGGGATATGTGGTCCAACCGGCAGTGTTACTTTAATACCCTCCAGTGGGCGGTGCTTTTGTTTGCTGTTTCCATAAGGCATGTGCTCATATAAGTATTCCACGAATATATATATATATATATATACTGCTCTTCATCTGAAACTTGGGAACTAGCCCGGGTTGCCTCCTCTTTTCTTCTTTTTAAAAAAAAATAATTTATGTCGCACACTAAGCCTTAAAGGGCATTTATTATATATAGAATGCCCCTATAATGGCTCAATACATTAAACATTTAAATATTAAATGAAGACAGCCCATTGTTTAGCTAAATGTTATATGCGACGATGAAGTCGACACTACCCCATGTTTTGTGCAATAATTTATTGACATGTTAGGCACAAACTCCCTCTTTAACTTACAGAGCAGCTATCCAATTTTTATTTCCCCCTGTATTTCTGACCCCTTGTACTACTCTGTGAATACTGCTTTCACTATTCTGTGGATGTTGTTTTTTTTCCCCCCAAACTCGCAGTAGTTTCGACCGCACCTAAACTCACTGATTTTCCGCAAGCTGCCCACTTCGTTGGCACGCACCATGTGATACGTGTCACATGGCAATACACCTGCATTATTGGCGCATCGCCTCACGCCGCACACTAGCAACTGCTCGGAGGGACATTACATCTACTAGTATACCATACAGTTCCATAGAACCCCTTCGTATGCTAAGATTGTTAATCATTTCGAAGAAACCATGGCCTACATATATGTGTAACTATATAGATATTACGCACATTAAGAACTGCTGCATTCTTTTCGTGGCTGAAGCAAAAAAATATCCTGTGGTCAGCATGTGTAGGGGAACAGAAGGCACACCATGCCTGCATCAAAGAAGCAGAAGGCGAAAAAAACACCCACACTTTTTGCCGTAGAACATTATTTTCAACAGGGGCTTTTAATTATTTTCGATAAAGTTTTGTATTCTAAATTTCTGCCTCCATTGTGAATTGGGAGTAGGGTGTGCATTTGGTGTTTTACACACAACTCGTTCATTCTTTGCAAAATGTACTTGTGTTTCTTCTAGCTTTCGGTTGTTTGTCTTTCTGCCTGTCTTTTTCTTTATTTCTAAGAGTGTTTTTTGTTATTCGCTTCCCACCGGTCTTTCTGTTATCATCTCAGTCTGGTTTCACTCCATTTCCCTTTTATGCTAGTATCTGTCCTTCTGCCATCCACTAGCTGCAAACGTTTTTCAATCTATGTATTTTTCTATTTGCCCTCCCCTCTATCTAGAAGCCTGTCTTATGCTTTTTAAGTCTTTCAACCGACCTATCTTTCCCCTTTTATCATCTGCTGCACATCAGTAGCGCTTGTCTTTTTGACATTTTCTATCTGCTTTTCTTGTTTTCTCTCTGTCTGCCCGACTCTCCTATGTTCGAGCTGTGCATGGCTGCCCGAATGTGTGGTTGCCATTTTCTGTCTGAGTTCCCAACCGCTTGTCATTCCATTTGTCTTTTGCCGAATTTCTTTTTTACCCTTTTGTATATGTGTGCCGTTTGGTCATTCTCTGTCCTACTGCTTAATGGTTGTTCTACTTTTCAGTCTGTCTTTTGTCATTTTTTTATTCATCTGTCTGACTGGTTAAACCTATTTTTTGGCTTTTTTTAACTGCCTGTTCTTTTAATATTATTGTATCTGTCCCTTATCATGCCTTTCTTCATTTTCCCCTCTTGGTTTACTTGTGTGTATCCCTTCTTTAACTGTCTGCCTGCCTTGTTGTCATTCTCTGTTTGCTTTGACTTTTTCCATAGCTAGCTTTTCTCCGCCTTTTATCTGCCTTCCTGTGTCTCTTTGCTGCGTGGCACCTGTCCGTCTGAATATTCGTTCATCCTTTTGCCTTTTTTTCTATCTGCCTGCCTCCGCTTTAGCCATAGCTCACTGTAACTGTCTCTTTGTTGTGATTTTAATTTTTTTTATCTGCGTGTTTCCCTTGTTACCTTTGTCTCTGTCTGTCTTGTCTCATTTTCTATCTATCTTAATCTTTTCTGCCTGCCTTTTGTGACAGTTGACCACTCTGTCTCTTTTCCCCTCCTGCCCCTCTGCCTATCTTTTCCCATTTTCTATGTGTGCATCTTCTCTGTTTTCTACTTTACTTGCCTTTTTTCGAACACTCCAACTGTCAGCCTCCTCACGCCCCCTTGCCTTTTCTATATGTTCCTGTTTTATTCTCATTATATATATATATATTTTTTAATTCTCCCGCTTGTTTTGTACCTAACTCTAAACATTTGTGAAGTCATGCCATCTTGTCCCCGAGCTCTTAGGTACAATGCATGTAGATGCTTAGCAAGTGACAGTACCGCAGGACAGGCTTCTGCAATGGTTTACAAGGCTCACCTCATGGGTCAGAGGGACCTGAAGACAGACCGGCATTTCACAGCGCATATGTGCCCACACAGCTTACCTCTCCACTCCCTGCAGCACGCACGCCAGTGGTGGACCCTAAGATTTTAGAGAAGCAAATGGTACTGCGTGGATCAATATGTCATAAGCCTCTTTTTGCACCTCTGTTGGTTCTTTCTGCACTTCACCTCTTTGCAAATTTCTGCATCCCTCTTGCCTATTTCTGCACCCCTCTTCCCTTTTTGTCCACCTCTCCTGCTTCTTTCTGCACTTCTCTTGCTTTTTTCTGCACTGCTCTTGCTTCTTTCTGCACCTCTCTTGCAAATTTCTGTATCCCTCTTGCCTCTTTCTGCACCCCTGTACCCTCTTTCTGCACCTTTCTTGCCTGCTTCTGCACTTGTCTTGACTCTTTCTGCACCTCTGTTGCTTCTTTCTGCACTTCTCTTGCCTCTTTCTGCACACCTATTGCCTCTTTCAGCACCTCTGTTGCTTCTTTCTGCACCCCTCTTGCCTCTTTCTATACCCCTCTTGCCTCTTTGTGCACCTCTCCTGCCTCATTCTGCACCTCTCTTGCCTTTTCATGCAGTTCTCTTGCCTCTTTCTGCACCTCTTTTACTTCGTTCTGCACTTCACTTGCCTCTTTCTGTCCCCCTCTTGCCTCTTTCTGCACCTCTGTTGGTTCTTTCTGCACTGCTCTTGCTTCTTTCTGCACCTCTGTCCCAAATTTCTGCATCCCTCTTGCCTCTTTCTGCACCCCTCTTCCCTCTTTCTGCACCTCTCTTGCCTCAGTCTGCCCACCTGTTCCCTCTTTCTGCACCCCTTTGCCTATTTCTGCAACTCTCTTGCCTCTTCCTGCAGTTCTCTTGCCCCTTCTGCACCTCACTTGCCTCTTTCTGCACCTCTGTTGGTTCTTTTGCACTGCTCTTGCTTCTTTCTGCACCTCTCTTGCAAATTTATGCACCCGTCTTGCCTCTTTCTGCACCCCTCTTACCTCTTTCTGCACCTCTCTTGCCTCTATCTGCACCCCTGTTCCCTCTTTCTGTACCTCTTTTGCCTGTTTCTGCAAGTCTCTTGCCTCTTTCTGCAGTTCTCTTGCCTCCTTCTGCACCTCTGTTGCTTCTTTCTGCACTTCTCTTGCCTCTTTCTGCACCCCCATTGCTTCATTCTGCACTTCTCATGCTTCTTTCTGCACCCTGTTGTCTCTTTCTGCACTTGTCTTCCCTCTTTCTGCACCTCTCTTGCCTCTTTGTGCACCTCACTTGCCTCTTTCTGCACTTCTCTTGCTTCTTTCTACACCTCTGTTGCTTCTTTCAGCAATTCTCTTGCCTCTTTCTGCACTTCTCTTGCCTGTTTTTGCACCTCTCTTTCTGTACCTCTCCTACCTCTTTCTGCATCTCACTTGCTTCTTTCTGCACCCCTCTTGCCTTTTTATGCACCCCTCTTCCCTCTTTGTGCAACTCTCTTGCCTCTTTCTACACCTCTCTTCCCTCTTTCTGCACCACTCTTGCCTCTTTCTGTACCTCAGTTGCTTCTTTCTGCACTTCTCTTGCCTCTTTCTGCACCCATTGTGCCTCTTTCAGCACCTCTGTTGCTTCTTTCTGTACTTCTCTTCCTTCATTCTGCACCCCTCCTGCCTCTTTCTGTACCCCTCTTGCCTCTTTGTGCACCTCTCCTACCCCTTTCTGCACCCCTCTTGTCTCTTTTTGCACCTCTGTTTGTTCTTTCTGCACTGCTCTTGCTTCTTTCTGCACCTCTGTTCCAAATTTCTGGATCCCTCTTGCCGCTTTCTGCACCCCTCTTCCTGCACCTCTCTTGCCTCAGTCTGCCCACCTGTTCCCTGTTTCTGTACCCTTTGCCTGTTTCTGCAACTCTCTTCCCTCTTTCTGCAGTTCTCTTGTCTCCATCCGCACCTCTGTTGCTTCTTTCTGCACCTCTCTTGCAAATTTCGGCACCCCTCTTGCCTTTCTGCACCCCTCTTGCCTCCTTCTGCACCTCTGTTGGTTCTTTCTGCACTGCTCTTGCTTCTTTCTGCACCTCTTTTGCCTGTTTCTGTACTTCTCTTGCCTCCTTCTGTACTCAAATGGGAAGTGCAAGTTGTCAAGTTTAAAGGTCTGCGTGCTCTCGTGACGGATCACTGACAAAATATCGAAGGTCAAAAAATCGACCTACAAAAATATCGCAACAAAAATATCGATGTCAATAATATCGAAATCCTATATACAACATGGTAAGTACAAAAATATCGAAAAACAATATCGATTGTCAAAAGCATCGATATAAAAAATATCGGGTTTTTTTGTTAAAAATAATATGTAAAATAAACTAAATAATACTTATAATTAAAATAAACATAGTTAAAAATATTTTATCATTTTTAAAATTAATAAGTAACATATATAATTAAAGAAAACATTAATTAAACATATACATATAATATATAATATATATACTTACTTTATAATCAGTTTCAATAATTATTTTAATAAATTATAAATTATTAAAAAATATTATAAATTTCAAATACATCTATACACATAAAACAATAACATAAATAAAAATTAAATAATTATAATAACAAATTAAAAAATTAAATTTACTTTTAATATTCTGAAAATTAATTATATACTATATTAACTAAAATAATACAAAAAATATTAAATAGCGTAGGGAATAAAACTACTATTACAACCCCCAAAAAACAACAGTAAGAAAAATGTTGGATAGCGTAGGGGTAAAAATTACTATTCCCACTCCAGAGAGTGCAACAGTAGGGAAAGTGTTGGATAGCGTAGGGGTAAAAATTACTATTCCAACTCCAGAGAGTGCAACAGTAGGGAAAGTGTTGGATAGCGTAGGGGTAGAAATTACTATTCCCACTCCAGGGAGTGCAACAGTAGGGAAAGCGTTGGATAGCGTGAGGGTAAAAATTACTATTCCCACTCCAGTGAGTGCAACAGTAGGGAAAGTGTTGGATAGCGTAGGGGTAAAAATTACTATTCCCACTCCAGAGAGTGCAACAGTAGGGAAAGTGTTGGATAGCGTAGGGGTAAAAATTACTATTCCCACTCCAGAGAGTGCAACAGTAGGGAAAGTGTTGGATAGCGTAGAGGTAAAAATTACTATTCCCACTCCAGTGAGTGCAACAGTAGGGAAAGTGTTGGATAGCGTAGGGGTAAAAATTACTATTCCCACTCCAGGGAGTGCAACAGTAGGGAAAGTGTTGGATAGCGTAGGGGTAAAATTACTATTCCAACTCCAGAGAGTGCAACAGTAGGGGAAGTGTTGGATAGCGAGAAGTTACAAATAACATACTTATAAATAAATTAATTTTTTTAAATAATTAATTAATTATTAAATAACTCTAAACTATTTACCAATACCAATAAATAATTATTAAAAACATAATTACCAATAGAAAATGTATTAACAATAAATTGACAAGAAATACCAATAAATAATAATTAATAAATATTAATTACTAAATAATAAATATTGAACAATAAAATATTTTTAATAACAAAAAACATATAAATTATTAAAACTTAATTACCAATTAACTAATATTAAACAAGTAAATGCTTTTTTATACCAATAATAATAATAATTAAACATTAATTATCAATTAATAAATAATTCTTAATATATTAATTAAATGTATCAATAAATAATATTTAATAATATTTAATTACCAATTAATAATAAAACAACAATAAATTAATTTTTAGAACCAAAAATTTGTAATTTAAAAAATTACCTATTAATAATTAATATCCAATAAATTAATTATCAATACCCAAAAATAAATTTAATAATTACTTAATTAGATTTCAATTACTTCCAAAAGTATTCCCCTATAAACGCACAACACACTCCAATAATAAAATAATACACTTAACATAATGATCAATTAATCAATTAATAAAAATTAATAACTAATTAATAATAATTAATTACCAATTAATAATAATTGATTACCAATTATCAATTAATTAACAATAATATAATTATCAATACCAATTAATTAAAATAAATTATAAGTTAATTACATTTAAATTACATGATGATCAATTAATGAATTAATAAAAATTAATCAACAATTAATAAAAATTAATTACCAATTATTAATTAATTAACAATTATATAATTATCAATAACAATTAATTAAAATAAATTATAACTTAGGGGCACATTACGATGGCGGGCGGAAGCACCACCGCCGTGCTGGCGGATGCAAAAACCACCAGTTACCGCCGGCACGCAGCAGTCCACACGCCCGCCCAATTACGATGCGAAAAGTAGGCCAAACACCGCCGGCAAGCCAGCAACACCGTCCGCCATCAAAGTGCGCCCGTACATGTAGCGGCGCAGCCCAACTGACACACACCGTCCGACCAAACACGTCCCGCCCGGCGCATAAATTACGATGCCGCAAACAAACGGCTCCCACGGCCAAGAGATACCGTACGACAAACCGAAGCGGTAACACGGACGCCGAGCACGGACAACGAAGAAGCGGCTCCCCGAGCATGAATCCAGCACTGCAGGCCCTCCCCATGCTCCTGCTGATGCACCACCAAGGACGCAACGTACCGCGGAGACGCAGGTAGGCACACACACAACAAGTGCACGCAAACAGCGCACACAGTGCAAGGGCGGAAAAGCGGACAACCCCCACCAGCGCGTGTACACTACACATCCACCATCGCATCCACATATGACACACAGGCCAAATCGTAACATCGCAGAACACATGTGTACACACCACCTGGGACTAGGAACCAACCACCCCGTCACGGCCCCAAAGCGCCGATGACGCCGCCACACATGCGCACAACGCAGAGGCCAACCGCAGCGCCATGCATGCGTCGCACACAGACACAGGGACACAACCAAGCAGCACACACATCAGCCCCACCCCGAACGCACATGACACGTGACAGGCCGGCCACAGACATGTCCTCAACGCCCAATTCACGGACAACACCCAACGCCACACAACCGACGCACACATATCAGTGAAGACACGCAACAGCAGGACACACCCCAGTGTAACAAACATGGCGTAGCACACAGCGGCGGCAACACCAACTAGGAGAAGCAGGGCCCTTCGGGAAGAGGAACGCCAGTACCACACAGAAACACCCATACCACCCTGCACATATGAACAAGACATATAAAACGGAACACCAAAGAGCCCGGGGACCGACAACAGGTGGCCCAAGAATAACATTCACACACAAGGCCCAACGCAGAGCGGAAAGGCAGCCTGCCGCCCACACAAGGGAGAGCAGACAGCACTGAATGACCTTCCATTCCAACTCCGAAACCACAGCCCTACGACAGAAGCCGGTGAATACAGCCATTGTCCAAGAATAGACCAACACAGGCATGCCGAGGAGACCGACCACAGGGCAGATAGCGCATATCACAGAAGCACACAACGGACGGGGAAGAAAGAAGAAAACACTCCCCCATGTCGGCCACATGCAAGTTAATTGGAAGGAGTCACACAGCACTGACCTTGAACTGTCTGAGAAGCATGTGGGAAGAGGGCCCGTGTCCTCCAAACAAGCCAACAGAACACAAGTCCTGTCTCCCTATGACTACACAGAGCTCACAGCAACCCCGGAGCGTGCACATTGCAGACTGCACACACAGCCGGAGCACGCCACCTCAACGAACCGCTGCGAAATGGCAACCGCAACACACCTACCCAACTACGCCGAACAGCTCAAGCTGTACAAAACCAACCTGTGCCATAAATTGGGATGCGATCTCCTGTCCCTGCTGAACGTAAGTTACCGACTGACTTACCGCATCACATTGTTCAGCTGCGTCATGCCCGTCTTCTACTGTCGGAGGTGTCCCTACCAGCATCCCGTCGAGATATGCCTCTCCAACCCGGCATGTCTGAAGGCGGACCTGCTACCACTACTCCTCCCTCTGGACGCACACGACAGGGCCTGCTCTGCCTATGGGGGCATGGCGTATGTGGCCAACATCGCACCCGCACTGAAATGGGACCACTGTGCCTCCACACGACGGATCATCGATAACAGCTACATCGAATGTCACCCAGCATGCCCCATCATGGTCCTCCAAGGGACAACCTACGAACAACACCTTGACAGCCACCATCCGCTTCATTGGCTGGCAAACATGTACACCACCAATGACATGGAAGCCCTGCTGGACGGCATCGCATACCTGACAACCTGTAAATACGCCGGACCACAACGCAGGTTCCCCGAGTGACCTATGATGTCCAACCCCGCACCCATGCTTAGCTTCCGCACGGACTGGCCAGTCACCACCACAACAGCCATACCAAACGACCGGCAACTGTAACCACACCATCAACGACATCGCCATGACATCGGATATGACCGGGACATGCACACTGTTCCCCATCACATCCAGGAACACCGCATGCATCGTGGGAGGCAGTGGCATGGGCTCTGTGTATCGCACCCACATGGACGGAACTGCACGAACAACCAGGACACGACATGGATCCAGCGCCCATGGACACACACACCGCTCAGTGGACATGAATAGGTCGCCTGGAGTCTGTGGGTGCTGCACCCCTCCCACCCCCGCCCCAGGAATCCCATACCAGGACCTTTGCATGGACGACAAGTGCATACAACAACAACACGACCCCAGTGACTGTGACATGTCCAGTAACCACCACAGTGCAACAACAAGTGGCACGCCGCTGCATGCACGCAAGCACATGCCCTGATGTCATCTCACATGCACGCGTGCATGAGGAACAACCGCAGCAAACCTGTCACATGGAACTGAGATGGACTGTGCCCATGATGCCAAGCGGTCTGGTAGGCTACATGTATACCGTCTGTGTCAAAGTCCGCAGCTCCGCAGCTATACGTAAATGTACATTAGCACAGCCTTGGCCAAGCAGATGTCACTCTGAAGCCCACATCCCACATGCAACAGCCAATCACATGTAACCCCACACCCTATCCCATTTGCAATCATGCTCAGTATATCCTCAACATGTATCCCGCTGCCAGTAGTGTCCACTATACTGCATCACAGAGGACAGAAGACTCAATATAATGTTTGAAACCAAAACTGTCTCCGCTGACTCATTTCACAAGTACGAATGAGAGAGGATGAGAGTATGTGAAGTACACGGCAGTCGTGACATGACCATGTAGTCCACTGGTATTGGATGTCAACGCAAATGAGTAGCACTACTGTGGAAGACACACATGTGTCGTGTGAAGTCGTATGGACGCAGTGCTCAGGTGGGTGGGTGCGACGGGTAGATGCGCACATGCCAAGTTGGAGCACGCCGTGTTGGGAGGGGTCATGAACAGTACACCACCGCTTCCCTGGGCATT